>CM077829.1:36412786-36907838 GCA_039720395.1 Liquidambar formosana
CTTAGTTAGAGTCTTTCCTGCTTTCAATAAAGTGTGTTCGCCTATCCCACGTTGTGGAGTTAGGAGTCGTTTCATAGTTGTGGCACCAAATTTTGTTTCCCTTTCTGTCTTCAAGTTTGTGTCTTTTTTATTGTTCCTTTAATGAAGTGTGTTTCTTTTATACATTGTTTGCTTGCAGTGTTTCCTTTCTCTCTTCTATGGATATTTATGGCATGGATATAGATCCTAAGAATGATGTCCCCCCGGAGCTCGTCGAGCAAAGGAAAAGGGGTGTCACCGAACCTAACATGGACAAATTGGAATCAATCAATTTAGGGACAAATGAATTGCCAAAGATAATTAAAATTGGGATAACCCTCTCACCACTTGAAAAAGAAAAGCTAATAGCCCTCTTAAAGGCCAACATAACAACCTTTGCATGGTCTTATGAAGACATGCCCGGCATAGATCCTGACATTGTGCAGCATTTCATCCCCACCAATCCCCTTAAAAAGCCGGTAAAGCAAAAGTTGGGAAGGTTAAAACCTGAATGGGCATTGAAGGTAAAGGAGGAAGTAACCAAGCAACTCGATGCGGGGTTCCAACAGGTTGTGGAGTATCCGGAATGGTTATCCAATATAGTGCCTGTGCCTAAAAAGGATGAATGTGTGTGGATTTTCGAGATCTTAATGCAGCAAGTCCTAAGGATGATTTTCCTTTGCCCCACATTGATGTGTTGGTAGATAGTACTGTAGGACATGCGCTTCTCTCTTTTATGGATGGGTTTTCCGGATACAATCAGATAAAGATGGCGCCGCCAGATATGGAGAAAAGAGCTTTTATCAAACAGTGAGGAACATATTGTTACAAAGTGATGCCGTTCGGTTTGAGAAATTCCGGGGCTACCTATCAGAGAGCTGCTACAACATTACTGCATGACATGATCCATAAGGAGGTGGAAGTGTATATGGACGACATGATCGTGAAGTCCGTGGATCGAGAAGGACACTTCATGGCACTAGAAAGGTTCCTGGAGCGAGCAAAGAAGTACAACTTGCGGTTGAATCCACAGAAATGCGCCTTTAGTGTCACTGCAGGCAAGTTATTAGGGTTCATGATTACTCAGAGAGGAATTGAGGTTGATCCGGGAAAAATTAAAGCTATTGTGGAGATGGAGCCGCCTAGCACAGAGAAGCAGATTCGAGGATTTCTAGGGAAAATTCAGTATATAAACAGGTTCATTGCTAATTTAACTATGGTGTGTGAGCTGATTTTCAAGCTACTTAAGAAGGGTGTGCCGAAGGTATGGAATGAAGAATGTCAAGAGGCCTTCGAGACCATTAAAAGGTATTTGAGTAATCCACCAATTCTAGTTCCTCTGCGACAAGGTGAGCCGTTATTGTTACACTTGACGGTCACTGAAACCGCGACAGGAGCTATGCTAGCTCAGTACCTTGAGGGGTCGAAAAAGGAGAATGCCATTTATTACCTAAGCAAGAAGATGACAGACTACGAGGTGAAGTATAATGCCATAGAGAAGGCTTGTGTGGCTTTGGTGTGGGCAACTCAAAAACTCCGTCACTACATGATGTCGTATGAGGTTCTCCTGATAAGTTGTATGGATCCATTGAAGTACTTGATAGAAAGGCCAGTTTTATCCTACAGAACTGCTCGTTGGTCAATTCTTCTCAATGAATTCGACATAAAGTATGTAACACAGAAGTCAGGGAAAGGAAGTGTCATTGCAGATTACTTGGCTAGCTACCCTGTGGTGTCATCAGAACAATTTAATGATCAATTCCCTGATGAGGATGTCCTAGAAATCGAAAAGAAGATCTGGAAGGTATACTTCGATGGAGCTGCGAATAAGAGAGGATATGGGATAGGAGTTCTACTGGTCTCACCTGAAAAAGCATTCACACCTTTGGCGGTTAAGTTAGGGTTTGAAGCCACCAACAACATTGTCGAGTATGAAACCTTCATCCTTGCGTTGGAAGCTGCACTAGAATTGGGGATCAAAGAGTTTGAGGTTTTTAGAGATTCAGCATTGATTATCTGCCAGATAAAGGGAGAGTGGAAGACTCGTGATGAAAAGCTGCTGCCGTATCATGCTTACTTAGAAGCCTTGACTAAGGAATTTATGGAAATAGAATTCAATTATTTGTCAAGAAATAAGAATCAGTTCGCTGATGCTTTGGCAACTCTAGCTTCTATGGTGGAAATCCCGGATAGTGGGAATGTAAAACCATTGGTGATAGAATGTAGAGAAAAACCTGTGTATTGCTGCTCTATTCGAGAAGGAGAGGTGAAAGATGGCCATCCTTGGTACTATGACATCATGAAATTCATCGAGGAAAGGGAATATCCAGAAGGAGCATCCCGCGTTGATAGGAGAACACTAAGAAGGCTAGCCAGTCACTATGTTTTGTGTGGAGGAAAGCTACACCGGAGGTCATACGATGGGGTCCATCTGTTGTGTGTCAACGAGGAAGAAGCTGAACGTCTTGTTAGTGAAATCCATGAAGGAGTTGGAGCACCACACATGAATGGTTATATACTAGCCAAGAAAATCATGAGGTTGGGCTACTATTGGTCTACAATGGAGAGAGATTGCCATGCACATGTCAAGAAGTGTCACAAATGTTAGGTCTTTGCTAATGGACAACATTTGCTTTCCATGCCTTTGACAAACATGTCGTCGCCTTGGCCGTTTGCATTGTGGGGAATAGATATAATTGGGCAGATTAAGCCGAAAGCCTCTAATGGGCATGAATACATCTTGGTAGCTATTGATTACTTCACTAAGTGGGTAGAGGCAGCATCTTTCAAGACCCTGAATGCCAAGAAGGTAGCACAGTTCATACAGCTCAACATCATCTACAGGTATGGGGTACCCCATGAGATTATTTCAGATAATAGTCAACACTTTCAGAAAGAAACCAGGGAGCTTTTGCAGAAATATAGCATAGTGCACCATCTATCCTCCCCTTATCGCCCGCAAACTAATGGAGCAGTGGAGGCCGCCAACAAGAATGTTAAGAAGATATTACAGAAAACAGCTAACACTTACACTGATTGGCATGAGAAGTTACCCTTAGCCTTGTGGGGCTATAGAACATCCGTAAGATCGTCAACGGGGGCTACCCCCTACGCTTTGGTGTATGGGATGGAGGCTGTTTTGCCTATTGAGTTGGAGGTACCGTCATTACGGGTTGCCATGGAGAGTCAGATAGCAGAAGCGGATTGGGTTAAGAACCATTATGATGAGCTGGCATTGCTCGATGAAAGGCGATTGAGGGCCTTATATCATGTGCAGGGATATGAGCGAAGGGTTGCGAGAGCATTCAACAAGCATGTCAAAGACCGAGGTTTGAAGGCAGGAGATTTGGTGTTGAAAGAAATCAGAGCCCCAATTTTTGATCCACGAGGAAAGTTCAAACCAAGTTGGGGTGGCCCGTATGTCATTAAAGAGATATTGCCAGCAGGGGCTGTTCGCCTCATGGATTTAGATGGAATTGAGTTCGCTCGTCCTACCAACTTGGATCAATTAAAGAAGTATTATGTGTAAGGCCTGCTAGGTTGAAAACCCATAAGGGCGGCCTAGGCAAAAGTTAAGGCATTTGAACTACGAGGGCCTGATTCCCCATTCCTAAAAAAGAAAAAAAAAAAAAAAAAAGAAAGAGAAAAAAGAAAAAAAAAAGAAAAAGAAAAAAAGAAAAAGAAAAAAGAAAAAAAGGGATGGGGATACATAGGCAACCCATAAAGTTACCTTGGGTGCGGTCCAAACAACACCACAACAACAAATCTCAAAATTAAATTATTATTGGCAATTCATTTAGAACTAATTGATTGACAAAGCAATTTATTGGTGTTAGATAAAGAACTATTGACATGCCATAGATATCCTATTTCTAAAGTCTTCAAGTCCTTTTGATTTTCTTCAGAGTCTCTTGGTTTGCTTTCTGCTCCTTTCTTTCAAGTCTTCGCTTCTTTCGCAAGTCATGGGCATGTGCTGCTTCCACTGCTTCCAGAATGTCTTCCCTGCAAAGTCCAAGGCTTGTGTCCTTGATAAGGATATAAATCCTTTCCCTGCGTATGGTTTCTCTTTCACTCAAGCTAGTCTTCAACCATGTCTTGTATTCAGGGCTCATGACATAAGGCCCATCAGTGTTCTCAACCTGAGTCAGTTTCAGTTGGTCAGTCCATCTAGTCTTAGCCCACTTAACCATTGTAGGGCCCACAGGTTCAACAGAATGATTAAATACCACAGAAGTAGGTATGGTTTGCATGGCACCCATTTGACGAAGGATTCTTGAAGTCCAATAGAATGAAGTTGACCTCAACCCTATAAGCTTGACCATAGCACACCCAGAAGATTGAAGAAGAATTTGTTCCTTGCATCCCCATATGAAGACAAACCACTTAATGTTTCGCCATGAGAGTGTTTGAAAGTAGCCTGACTATTCCCTCAAAGAAAATTGACCAGGGAGTTCAACTCGACGGCAACAATAATGTTGAGGTTTGTATAGGTTAATGGTGGCAGGAGATAAGAAGTTAAGCCTTTCGAGAAGCCACATCTGCAGCAGAATGGGGCTCCCTCCTAATGGGGCTTGTGGATTATCATGAGCTTTGTCTAAGCTATTGAGGGTTTCAGCTAGCACCATGGGAATCAGGTTGTTGTGTTCAAGAAGAAAAGGAATCAGTTCACAAATTTGAATAGGGACATAGAGAGTCCCCGTGGAGATAAGGAAGCGACCAATCAAACAAAAAGCAAGAGCGCGTTGAGTAGTAAGGTTGAAATTCAGGGTACCTTTGCTATCATGAGCTAAAAAGGAAGTTGCTATTTCCATGAGATTCACCATATGATCCTTCACAAATATGGAGGCCTCTTGTTGAGAAATCCCAAGGAAGTTGGAAAAGGAAATCAGGTAACTTGAGCGTGGAGTAGGGAGGATGAAAGGTCCTACAGGTGAAACTCCATACAAAGCGCAGAGTTCCTCCATTGTTCGGCATAGCTCTTCATAGTTGAAATAGAATACATGAAGTTGGGGATCCCAAAAGTATGTAGCAGCAGTAAGAAGTGTGGTTTCAAGCTGTTAGGATTATGCCCTAGAGCCAATCATGGAGATGATTGTTTAGGGATTAGGAACAATCATTTGATTTCATTTATGTATGTCACATTTATTATTGATTCAATAAAAGGGCTTATTCTATTATGTTTATATGCATCATTTATATTTACATAATATGTCCATGGAGTTAGAGTTGAGAATATGGAATTACAAAGAGTTGTAATTTTGAGACTATAGATATATCTCTGTACTAAACTCCTAAAGCATTCCTAGTTGAAGGTTCACTATGATGGACAGTAATGAACCATAGGACTAGCACTTGTTAGGTTGACTCTATAGGAGGATAGCTAGTCTCAAGCTATTTGTGTGGAGACACTACAACCAACAAGTGGGTGCCTATTACTGAGAATAGGTACACTGAATGTGACCAAAGATATGAGATAAACTGAATGGAGTTTTATCCTGCCTGTCAATCAGTTTCTCATTGTTATAGTGGTACAAGTAATCCTTAGACCTGAGACACCATAGTTGCCTTATGCATGTAGCTTCAGAAGTTTGATAACACTAAGTGCAGATCCTATTCAGGGGTCTGCAAAGGTGTTCATTGGCCCTACTGCTATGTGTATGAAGGCATGTGAGTGATCAACAAGGGATCCATCACTCTCAGGAAAAAGAGAGAGAATGTCTCATATAGCATTCATAATATAACTCATTAAATCCATGGCCATGGTAGGATGAATATGAAAAGAGTTTCATGAGTTCATCAATGAGTTGATATCTATGAATGAGTATAAAGTAATTGAACTAGGGACTTGACAGACTTCCATGTCCTATTAGTTCAATTGGAGACATTGTGTTGAAGGAAGGATGCAATTGTAACCTATAAACTATAACAGAAGGGTTCTTTGTAAATGACTATTCACCTCATTAAGGACCACACTATGAGCCATATGCTAGGTGTTACTCATGGTTAGTAGAAGCCCTAATTGATATAAGTGAGTTATAATCAATTAGGGAATTGGAAGGAGTTCCAATTAGACCCTAAATGGAAAGAGTTCCATTGTGCACACCTTGTGCTATTCCTACTACTTAATGATGTGAACCCAATGGGTCACACACTGATCATGCAAGAAGGGCTTTAAAGTCTATGAGAGAAAGGGTTTTAGTGAATAAAGAATAGTTCTTTATGGGCCTATTTGTATTTGATACAAATAATAGGGGTTAATGTGCAATTAAGAGTAATTACACATAACCCTATTAGGGTTTCTTCCCCATGGCCAGCCCCCTTTAGTGGGCTGCCTATATAAGTCACACTTATGTGTGACATGGCATAATAGGCTTGCACAATAAACCCTAGCCGTCCAGCCCCTTGGAGGCTCTCTTCTCTCTCTCTCTCTTCTCCACCTCTAGCAACAACAAGGAAGAAGAAAGAAAGGACTTGAAGCTCTAGCTAGGTGTGGATACCGTTGGAGGCAGCACACTTGGGCTGCTCATTCACCGCTGTCCGGAATCAAAGCTTGGAGCAAAAAGGAGAAGACAAAAATTCTGTAAGTGTTCTAACCCTCTTTGTAGTTAGGGTTTGATTTTGTGTTATGCATAGTTAGATTCATGGGATTGGGAATCGCAGGAAAAATTTTTATATTCCGCACTTTGTATTTTTCCCTCTTGTTCGATTCCCAACAGTGGTATCAGAGCCATGATTATGCATAATACAAAATACATATGGGCTGGTAATTATGGTGTAGTTGAATGATTCAAAAATCTGGAAAATTTTTCTGCATAATTGGTTTTCCTCCATGGCTGAACCTAGGGTTTGGAACCCTAGGTCAATTCTCTTCTACTCCTCTTCTTATTGATGGTTAAGTGTAGCCATGGATGCAATAGGTTGCATAGGGTATGAGTTTGGAGAAGAAGAATAATGAAACTAGGGTTCTATAAAACTGTTATGAACAGTTTTCATGGTTGCCATGAAAAACCGTCATCTTGTTTTGCATGCTGAATTCAGAGTTCTTCTCCAAAGTTTTCAAGCCATATATGGTTAGAAAGCTCTTCGAATAAGCTTTCCAACCCAACAAACGGTGCGTCAATCCGAGTTCTGTAGTGAAAGTTATGAATTTTTTACTACAGGCTGTCTGGAAAGACAGTGTTGCTCGGGAATGATGCAATAGCCACAACTTTGAGTTATTGATGGAGATCAAGGCATGGCAATGGTTGCCACCACTTGGGTTATGTTCTAGACATGGTAGGGAAAGGTTCCCAAGCATTTAGATGCATCATAATTGGATTAAGATGCTAGAACAGAAGGAAGAAGGAGAAGAACACCATGGAGGCTGAATCTGGGTTTTAGAACCCTAAGGTTCTTGCAATTAATTCTAATTAAAGCTGCTGTATTTATGATGGAAGATCATTGTAGGATCATTATATATCATGTGTATATGATTTTCTTTAAGTTTCAAAAAGGTTTTGATGGAAAAAGATTCAAAAAGTTTGAAACTTTTTCATGAACAGCATAGCAGATTTTCTCTGCAGAAAAGTCATCAATGGAGTTTTGATTAGAACTTGAGTTAGGGAACTCCAAATTGCATGAAACCAATTGCATTAGTTTCCTAAGACATGTAGGATACTGTGAAAATTCGTTTGGTAGCCTAATTCATTCATCTTGCTGGGTTTTAAATCAATTTCTGACAATGGACAGTATGCTGTAAATTTCTGGGCAGCCTACTGTTGTTTTAATTGTTTAGAACAATTGATGATGATTTGATCATCCAAACCTCTTCTATTAGCTTAGTATTTCATGTAGGGACATGATACAAAAGCTGGTTTCAATGGAGGAGTCGAATTGATAAGGTTTTAGAAGCTATTGTGACCTTCAAGGTCTGCAACAATGGCTCCAGCAATGGGTTTTGGAAACCCTGATTGTTCTTGATGATGGCAGCCACTTCCACCACTTCTCACGTGTCCAGAGGCTTGTCCCACACCCCTAGGATGTTCTCCCATGACTGGCCATGGCCTCCCACAGTCGTTGGCGGCCATGGCAGCCTAGCCAAGCTCAGGCAGCCCCCTGGTAGTGACGGCTGCATAGAGTTAAGGATGAAACCCTAATTTTGAGTTAATGATGAAACCCTAATTTCATTATGGGATTAATTAAAACCCTAATTAGAATATTAATTACCTTAATTAAGAGTTAATGATTGGTCATTAAATGACCAATCATGGTTATTAATTGTTAGGGCATAATTAATACCATTAATGATGTCTAGGGTTAGGGTTTTGGAAACCCTAATTAGTGTAATTAATTAAGGGTAATTAATACCCTATTTGGCATTAATTAAACCCTAATCCCTTTTATTAAATACCATATGAACCTAGGGTTTTAATGATTGGACATTAAATGACCAATCATAAGGCATTTAATGATTAGGGCTTGCATTTAGGGTTTAGGGTTATGCATTTAGGGTTTAGGGTTTTAGGAAACCCTAATACACTAATTCATCATTTTAATGATTTTATTTAATTCCTATATTAATTATTTAATTAATATTGATTAATTTTATAATGTTTTAAATGGTTTAAAACACAATTAGGGATTAAATTAAAATCTGGAAATTCTTAATTAAATGAAATTGTTTTGTTTAATTAAGGAAACCCTAATATTGGATATTAGAGTTATTTTAGGAAACTTTGCATGTTTTAAATTAATTTAATTAATTGAAACTGTAATGTCTTAAATGTTAAGACTTTATTTAATTCTGGATATTTTTGTTAAAACCTAATAAGATTAGGATGCATTAATGAGATTAATGTAAATCATTCAAGAGAATTACCATAATACCCATATGTTTTAATGCTTACAGTTTTTCTTTACATTATGCAATGAGATTGTATGTATGTGCTTGGATGATGATTATGGACTATACCCTTTAAACCAATTGTGATTGGCCATCTTATGAATGGGATGTTATTATTTACAAGAGTTGTAATTTTATTAAGGTGATGTAATTTATTTGGGGCTTGCATGCCACCTTCCCTCTCCCTCTCTCTCTATCATTCTCTTATGTACCCCACATTCCCCTTATGTATCCCTTTCTTTAAATTATGTAAATGTTATGTAATCGAGAGCACACTAAGGAGCATGGTGGACCCAAAGGAGCATGATAGAGCCCAACAAGCCAATGGTGGAGACCATCAAGCCAAGGGAGCAGATTGAAGGACTTGAAAGCTTAGAGAAGTGTTTCAAGAAAGCATGCATGTTACGAATGGTTTATTTTACGATCACCTACACCCACCTTAGACCTTGGATTCAATCTATTGGCTTGGATTGAATCCTCTCAAAGTCCATAATCATCATAGTGGGAGCTTAAATTTATGAGATAATTGTATTAGCTCCAATACCATAGTTTGGTATATGTTACCTATTCACTTAGGGACTAATATCAAAATATGGTACTTAATATATGTTGATATATAATAGCATGCGATGTATGATTTATAATAGCATGAGATGTATGATTATAAATAGCATAATTTATATGTTTAAATTTTGATACATAGGATGCATGTTAATTTGATGAGACCCTTTAAAACCCCTCTTATTTAATATTAAGTTGAAAATGGAGAAGTCATTGGGGAATGAATTCTTCATTGCCTTCCATCATTATAGGATCATCTAACGTCCCTTAATGTGGGTACCTGGCTGCAGACATGTAGGAGCTACCCATGTTAAAGACATTACTTGAAACTATCACATATGAGATATCATGGGGTGCCTAAACTGGTATATACCAAGAAACTAACATGTGAGGTATATATTTGGCGAAACATACCTGTGTGAATGATGGGTTTAACTTAACTAGGGAAGTATTCCAAGAAACTAACATGTGAGGTGTATGTTCCCTAGAGGCAAAATGATTGGAACTTGCTTATGAAGCAATAGACAAAGAGTTGTCTTCTTATTGTGGGTTAGAAGCCAAGAAACTAACATGTGAGGCTTCTAGGTCACAGTGGGACCCCAATCCCCATTAGGAATGAGATTCCCGAATTCCATTAGAGGGTGTATGGAATTTGATAAAATAGTGGGAGGTACCATATGATTAAAGACCCAATCATTATGGATAAAAATGAAATCTAATTCTTTGTTTATGTAGATTACCTAATTACTCACCTCAAAACCCCTATTTCCTAATATAGGATATTGATAGTTTGACTAAACCCGATTCCTTTGATTGACTTAGGAAATTGAAAATTGTTCTCAATTTCAAAAGATTGTTTATATGCTATTAGGCCTTTTATTAAAGGCCCTCCATAAAACATCCTAAGAAGAAAAAGACTCTATGCGCAATTGGCATCTTGTTGCCATTCTATATGATAGTATTGATGACCAATGAGCTTCAGAAGCAAAATTAGTCAATGCAAGTGCCTTTGATGTCCTACATCACATACAAAGGTTGTATAGTGAGTAAAATAATACTATAAAGTATAGTAGTTATAAAGGACTTCTTCTGGACTAGGATGTAATTAAAGTTGTTTATTAATAATCATTCTTTTGAAAAATGATTAATCACATAGAATAGCTTGAGAAGCTAGATGTGATTTAAAATGGAAGCATAGGGGAAAGCAAGTCTTGAAAAGTCAAAGACAAAGAAATATAATTATCTTGTAGTAAACATAAGGTATTGTAAAGGGAACTTGATAAAGTATCAGTCTTCCTAGAAGAACCAAACTTTTGAAGTTTTGGTTCATGCTCTAAACTAAATTGTTGGTTAGATTTGCTTCTTGGTTTTTGGATTCTCGTGTAATCTAAATCGAAGCAGAAAGTTAAGTAGATAATAAGTTACCTTTAAAAAAATTTTAATAGAGCAAGAGTTGCTAGATTAATTTTGAGAACTTATTTCTTAACTGGGTCATTTAAGACATTCTAGAAATTTGATTTCTGAATTTAAATGACTAATTAGAGCGAATGCAACGTATTCCGAGAATACAAGAGATGTAGAGACTCTCATTTAAATGTAACGATTATGACTTGGTTATGAGATGACCAAACCCATCTTTTACTTGGTGAAGTGAAAGAGTTACATTTATAATTTGATTAATACATTGTGATGTATATAGTCATGTCGAGCATGCATTCAATTACAGTAGACTCATCTTAGAATACCATAGCTCAATGGTGAATCTAAGAGAACGAATTGAACCCTATTAAGATATGGTTTGATCCATGATGAGTTTTACTAATGTATCCATCTAGGATATACCTTAAAATTGCTACATATTGATAATTTAGGGTTTACTCCAGTTTTGTCCCAATTATATCAGATATGATATGGGAAGAAACCCAACTTAAAGAAGTTAAGGCTTGGGCTTGTGCTACGTTTGTCTGGAAACATAATGTAGACAATCTGGAAATAAGGTCAAGTGTTGAATTGTGGTATATCCTAAAAGTGGTTGGGATAGTATTTCTATTACTCTAATGAACAAAAGTTGTCCATTAGGATGATTGCTGGATTTTCTTGAGAAAGAGTTCATTCAAGAAAGATGCAAAAGTAGATAGAATTTACAGAATTGTTTGTAAAGCCACAAACCAACAAAGATCCAACCCTTGCCCCTATTGAGGCAAAACCTTTAATTACACCACATTCTTTTCATAGATCAAATTGGATATTTCTTTAACATAAGAGAGATATTGTATCTCCATTAGAATGTGAAAGAATTGTTCTTTGGTGATAAAGATCACCAAGATAATCCTATTGATTATGATTAGGCGATGTTTGACATCAACTTGAGAAATGACTAAGAGTCATTAAATCCAATATGGACAGGTAGAGACCTAAAAGGCTTGGCTATTTAAGAATGTTTTCAACATAGGCAAAAAGTTGTCTATAAAGAAACTTGTTTGATAATAGTTATGCTGAAATCCATTTGGATCTTGTTATCTATAAACACACATTTTGAATATGAGATATGTCAAAAAGGATATAAAGATGTTATATCAAATGGTAAAAAACCATAAAAGTGTGTAAGTTATAGAAGTCTATTAATAGACTACAAGGTTCTCATAATTAGAACATCTATAAAGTTGAAGTAATCAAATTGTTTGATTTCTCTCATTGTATAGATGGACCATGAGTGTATAAAAGGTTAGTGGGAGTGCGATCGTTTTTCTTTATCCTAAGTATAGATGACATCCTAATCATCATGAATGATATATGAATGTTATCTAATGTAAAGTTTTGGTTTTTGGAGAAAAACTAATTCATGAAAGATTTGGTAGAAGCATCCAACAAGATCTATAGTGATAGATCATATAGATTGCTAAGTATCTCCAAATCATTAAACATAGTTGAAATGTTGAAGGAGTTCAACATAGAGAATTCTAAGGGAGGTCTGATTTACTTCAGATAAGAATTCATTATTCAAGGGTATGTGCCCTAGGATAACACAAGTAAGATTCTTAAAGTGTTAAGAAGCCTTATTTTACACTATGTATTGAACCTGATATCTATTATGTTGTAATTGTTACAAATAGTTATCAATCAATTCAAATTTGGAATATTGGATTGTATATGGAAATTGTAAACTCATAGTAGATGGGTATATGGATTTGGATATAATCCATATGGGGTATATTTTATATTCACTTTAGTTGGTGAAATACTTAATGGAAGAACTGTATGAAAGATACAGTGGATTCCATTATTAAGGGTGAATTAATTGTCGCATTGTCTAGGAGACTGTTTGGATCTATAAGTTCATTTAGAACTTAGAGTTGTTCCTTCCATTGAGTTGCCCACACCTTGTTTTGTGACAACAATGGGTCTATAGCTCAAGTATAGGAATCACGGTCTCATCAAAAGTCCAAACTCATAGAGTGACAATTCCAAGTGATTAGAGGAATCATTGGAAGAGGTAATAGATACATTACAGAAGATATTATCTACATAAGTTTTTGTAGACCTACTGACTAAAGCTTTAAAACATAATTGGTTATGTCTAAGACCAACATCTTGAGAAGATAGGTATGCGATACATGGTCAATTGGCTTTAGTGCAAGTGGGAGATTGTTAGGATTATGCCCTAGAGCCAATCATGGAGATGATTGTTTAGGGATTAGGAACAATCATTTGATTTCATTTATGTATGTCACATTTATTATTGATTTAATAAAAGGGCTTATTCTATTATGTTTATATGCATCATTTATATTTACATAATATGTCCATGGAGTTAGAGTTGAGAATATGGAATTACAAAGAGTTGTAATTTTGAGACTATAGATATATCTCTGTACTAAACTCCTAAAGCATTCCTAGTTGAAGGTTCACTATGATGGACAGTAATGAACCATAGGACTAGCACTTGTTAGGTTGACTCTATAGGAGGATAGCTAGTCTCAAGCTATTTGTGTGGAGACACTACAACCAACAAGTGGGTGCCTATTACGAGAATAGGTACACTGAATGTGACCAAAGATATGAGATAAACTGAATGGAGTTTTATCCTGCCTGTCAATCAGTTTCTCATTGTTATAGTGGTACAAGTAATCCTTAGACCTGAGACACCATAGTTGCCTTATGCATGTAGCTTTAGAAGTTTGATAACACTAAGTGCAGATCCTATTCAGGGGTCTGCAAAGGTGTTCCATTGGCCCTACTGCTATGTGTATGAAGGCATGTGAGTGATCAACAAGGGATCCATCACTCTCAGGAAAAAGAGAGAGAATGTCTCATATAGCATTCATAATATAACTCATTAAATCCATGGCCATGGTAGGATGAATATGAAAAGAGTTTCATGAGTTCATCAATGAGTTGATATCTATGAATGAGTATAAAGTAATTGAACTAGGGACTTGACAGACTTCCATGTCCTATTAGTTCAATTGGAGACATTGTGTTGAAGGAAGGATGCAATTGTAACCTATAAACTATAACAGAAGGGTTCTTTGTAAATGACTATTCACCTCATTAAGGACCACACTATGAGCCATATGCTAGGTGTTACTCATGGTTAGTAGAAGCCCTAATTGATATAAGTGAGTTATAATCAATTAGGGAATTGGAAGGAGTTCCAATTAGACCCTAAATGGAAAGAGTTCCATTGTGCACACCTTGTGCTATTCCTACTACTTAATGATGTGAACCCAATGGGTCACACACTGATCATGCAAGAAGGGCTTTAAAGTCTATGAGAGAAAGGGTTTTAGTGAATAAAGAATAGTTCTTTATGGGCCTATTTGTATTTGATACAAATAATAGGGGTTAATGTGCAATTAAGAGTAATTACACATAACCCTATTAGGGTTTCTTCCCCATGGCCAGCCCCCTTTAGTGGGCTGCCTATATAAGTCACACTTATGTGTGACATGGCATAATAGGCTTGCACAATAAACCCTAGCCGTCCAGCCCCTTGGAGGCTCTCTTCTCTCTCTCTCTCTTCTCCACCTCTAGCAACAACAAGGAAGAAGAAAGAAAGGACTTGAAGCTCTAGCTAGGTGTGGATACCGTTGGAGGCAGCACACTTGGGCTGCTCATTCACCGCTGTCCGGAATCAAAGCTTGGAGCAAAAAGGAGAAGACAAAAATTCTGTAAGTGTTCTAACCCTCTTTGTAGTTAGGGTTTGATTTTGTGTTATGCATAGTTAGATTCATGGGATTGGGAATCGCAGGAAAAATTTTTATATTCCGCACTTTGTATTTTTCCCTCTTGTTCGATTCCCAACACAAGCTTCACATGCATCAAAGAAAACAATGGATCCAAGCAGTAGCGCTTGAACTCCTTCCTTGCCTCCGCACTCATAACCTTCAGAAAATCACTCAAGAGTTTGTTTAGGGCTTCCATAACTTGCTCTCAATGAATGTAAGTAGGGTTTGAAACCCCTTGGATGTGCTTTTATAGGAAAAAATTCGGAAATCCGTGTTTTGGAAGGTGAAATTCCGTCAAAATAGGAAGTTTCCTAAAAACAGGTGAAACATCGCTTCGGGCTCGGGTGACCACCCAGGCCTGGGTGGCTAGCCGCCTGGGCCCAGGCGGTCACCCGAGGCCGCCGCTTTGTTTCACCCATTTTTGCCTTGTTATGCCTTCGTTTGGCCCTTTTGTGATATTTTGACTCTTTTGTGCTTGATTTAAGCCCATTTTTCACACAATACAAGATCATATCATTGCAATAAAGTTCAACATAGATTCATCAAGTATCCATAATAAGAGTTCAAGGTTGGGAATTGAAATTCCTAATTAGTACATGACAAGAAGATAATAAGTTCCAACATTCCTAACAAGAGGTGAGTGAAACTCAATGATTTCCCGTGGGCCTTCTCTTTCGACTTGGCCCAGCTCCATCATGTCCTGAACGAGGTGCTCTAGAAGGGGGTATATCCTGTGGTGGATGAGATGATGATGCCTGTTGCAAAGAAAGATAATGAGTTAGGAGGGTAATGGTGCCAATCCTAGTTGACAGTTGATAAAGATGATCACTTACCTGGGGATTCAAGCATGCTTCCAAGATTGAGTTCTCCAAACTCATCCGCACAAGATCCCTCCTCAATCCTTCATTAAGTTCAATGCATTCTTGGGCGTACTCTCGTGGGACCTAGGAGAGTATGAACATGGTTAATAATAATGAAAGAATTGAATTCCTAGAAGGTAAGAGTTTAGAACTCACATTCTCATAATAGGGATCGATCTTGGGATACTCATCGAATGGTGGATGGGTAATGCCAGTCTTCACAAATTTCGTCCCACTGCACAAGTTCACATACCAATTTAGTTGTGGGAGGGGTGGAGGTTGATTTCCTTCAAGGTCATCATCCTCGTCATTGTAAGTCATCCCAGTGGTAGATCCAACTGTGGAGCTGTGTCCCCTTGCCCGTCGAACCTGAAATTCAAATGCTTGTCAAGTGGAGTCTTTCTTATGATCTTAAAAAAAGAGTTTAAGAGTTTGGGGAGCTCACCCCTTGAGGTGGGAGACTAGTGACCCTAGGATTCATCAGATATTGTCGACAGAAGGCAGTGTATTCTATGTGAGGGGAGGTGAATCCCTCAACATCCCAACCCATCAAAGCTTCTTCTAGTTCATCCCCCACTAGGTGGCTAGTATGCCTCATGTTCTTTGGTGGCATGGAAGGTGTCACAGCTGCATTCATATTTCCATGGACTTGTCACAGGACTCGCTCCCCAAGATACCAGCATCTACCTGTGGGGCCTTCAGAAAGGACCCTTTTGCTTGTCAACTCCAAACAAGAAGAGTACTTCTCGGGAAGCCTATGCTCCCACAGCCTCCATGGATCCCATTCCACCTGTTGAGTTTGAAATGAGAAATGAGAAAAAAGATGAAAAAGATAAAAAAAAAAAAGAAAGAAAGGAAGATTTACCATATCAGCAGTCAAGCTGGCAAGATATGCCCTTGCATGGGCATAATCATGTCGGTTGGAGGCTCTTGTAGCCAAGCAAGAAGGAGCGTAATTCTGGAGGATAGGCCATGACATGGCATCACTAGCAAGAGTTGGACGGCACATGTTCAGGTACTCGTAGTACCATATCTGTGGAAAATCAATGAAATAGAAGAAATCATGTATATGTTAAGTTTCGGGAAATAATAGAGAATTGAATGTTCTTTGTTACCTCCCAAACGAAAGGAAGTCCCCCAAAGTTCTTTGCAACTCCTCGGGACATGTCAGTTATGGAGCGATACATGGTTGCGAAAGCAGCTCCACCCCAATTGTATCTCCCAATTTTGTTCACATCTTCCATGCTAGCTAGCAACTCTAGTCGAGCCATGTCATTGGTGCCCGCAAAGAAGGTGCACGAAATCATGTAGAGCAAGAAAGCTCTCACAATGTAATGGGGATCCGTCCCCTCACTCTCTTCCACAATGGCAAAAGTGTTATAGAGCCAAGTACGGCGTACACCCTTTGGGCTTAACTCCGCTTCCACCCCGAGTAGAGCTACTATGTAGTTCTGATCCATGTTGGCTTGTTCGTAGTATTCCAAGCGCTTGCCTTTCAAGCTCAACCCAGTTATCATGGTGAAGTCCTTAGGGGTCATGGTCATCTCCTCGAAGCTAAAATGGAAAGTGTTGGTGGTGTCCCACCATAGCTCTGTCAAGGCAAACAATGCTTGCCTATCCCATTGCTCGTTCCATAGAGCATCTAGGAAGGGTCCCAAAACCCGCCTTCTTTACTATCTTGCGAGCACGTGGTTGGGCATGTTCCATATGTCTCCACCATGAGATGAGCCCCTTTATTGATGTCCTTGTACGGAGACTTTGGAAGTCGGGCTATGTCAAAGGATTGAGTATTGAGTTAGCATTGAAAACATAGAGATATTGGGCATACATTGGTAATTGATTTCAAATGGTTTTCCAAAAGTTTTAAAATATGGGTTTTGATTCATGAAATGAATTAGAAATGAATGCCCATGACTTTGTGTATTCAAATTCATTGATTTTGTAAGGATTGAACATGGTTTTGCCTTTCGGGCATTTTATTGAACACTTGGTGTGCAACTTATTTTCAAGCATTGAAATGAAAGATTTTGTATACCAAATCCTTGCCAAGGCCATTTGACTTTGTACTACAATGCAAACCAATTGATTTTTCAAGAATTGAACAAGTTTTTGTCTATTTGGCATTTTATCAAACACTTGGTGGGCATCTTTTCTCAAGCATTGGGAAACAAGCTTTTTACACATTCAATCCTTACCAAATCAATGAACTTGGCTTAACAATGATAGAAACAATCAAAAGAAGATCATGGGAATACATTTTATCCAATAGAAATCAAGATTTCATGATAAACATGTTAAGTTGGGAAGAACTAACCTCATGTTGGGAATGGAGGTATGAGAGATGCTTCTTGGGTTCAAGCAACACCTTGTCTTGGGATTCATCATAGATTGGTGCCTTGTATGTATTCTTGATCACATAATATGGATACTTGATGTTGGAATCATTGCTAGAAGCCATTGATGATGATTGAGTTTGTATGTGAGAAAAATGGGTTTGATAAGAAAGATGATGAATTTGATCTTGCAACTTGATGATTGATGCTTGTTTTTGTTGTTGAATGGCTTGTTCTTGATGCTATTTCATGCACACAACTTGAATTGAAGTGAAACTTTGAATGAGGATATGTGTGTGAGTGTTTGGAGAAGATGGAATGAGTTTCTAGAGAGAGAAACTCTCAATTTTCGAAATTGGGAGAGTGTGAGCACAAGTGGGGGTCAAGGGTTTAAAAACCCAGAATTTTGAGGACCCTAGCCTTGGGTAACTGCCCAGCCTGGGCGGCAAGCCGCCTGGGCTTGGGCGGTAACCCACCCGCAGCCAGGTGGTCACCCCCCTTGCTCGCTCCGTTGCTCGTGTGGCCTTTGCTCGCCTATTCGCAGCTTTTGAACCCTCTTTGAGATGAAATCTCAAGCATGTTTTGAGTTGAAAAATTAGTGAATATCTTGATATTATTTGAATTGAAATGGTTCTGAAATAGATTGCATTGGTGGCCCTTGCGTGGGCATGGCATGCTAATAGGGTTGAACAACCCTCTCTATGCATATGATTTTTTATCATTAGGGATGAATTCCCTCCTATGTCACTATGATTCGTTGTCATTTGGGATAAAGATACCTTCCCTATATGCGTGTGAATGATTGCTTTCATGAGGAGAATGTGTCTCCTATATGAGTTGATGTTCGAATTGAGGCATGAATAGCCTCCATGTGAGATGACTTGGTGAGATTGTTGAGTGTTGGTAAGTAGAAGCTTACCTTTGTCTTGATGACTTAGTGAGAGAAAGATGCAATCTTTCTCATGATTACATGCTTACCTTGATAGCTTGAAAGATGCAATCTTTCCCATGATTTGTGTTTACCTTGATGGTTGATTATGAGAAGGACGTGATCTTTCTCATGCTATGTGTTCACCTTAAGAATTTGGTATGAGAAGGATGCAATCTTTCTCATGTCACATGTTTACCTTGATAGCTCGAAAGATGCAATCTTTCCTGTGGTATGTGTTTACCTTGATGATTTGAGCAAGAGAAGGACGTGATCTTTCTCATGTTATGTGAATTACCTTGACAATTGAATGATAACCTTGATGGTTTGAACAAGAGAGGGACGTGATCTTTCTCGTGGTACATGATGACCTTGATGATTTGAATATGAGAAGGATGTATCTTTCTCATGTTTTGAGATAGCCTTGATGGCATAGTTTTACCTCGTATTATTCACCAGTGTCATTGGTGTAGTATGGGAAGACCTTTCATCGAACGCAGATTCGGTGTAAGCTATGGATACCTCGTATTATTCACCAGTGTCACTGGTGTAGTATGGGAAGACCTTTCATCGAACGCAGATTTGGTGTAAGCTATGGATACCTCGTATTATTCGCCAGAGCCATTGGCATAGTATGGGAAGACCTTTCATGGAACGCAGATTCGGTGTAAGCTATGGATACCTCGTATTATTCACCAGTGTCACTGGTGTAGTATGGAAAGACCTTTCATCGAACGCAGATTCGGTGTAAGCTATGGATACCTCGTATTATTCGCCAGAGCCATTAGCGTAGTATGGGAAGACCTTTCATCGAACGCAGATTCGGTGTAAGCTATGGATACCTCGTATTATTCACCAGCGTGACTGGTATAGTATGGGAAGACCTTTCACCGAACGCAGATTCGGTGTAAGCTATGGATACCTCGTATTATTCACCAGGGCCATTGGTGTAGTATGAGAAGACCTTTCATCGAACGTAGTTCGATGTAAGCTGTGGATACTTTATCTTGTCCCCCCAGTGAAACTGGTATACAGTATGAGAAGAGTTCTGTAGAACTTATGAGGAGTACCTTTGTGCTTGTGTATGATGAATTCGAAGAATTCAATGATATGATCACTATCTTTTCCCCAGTGGGTCTTTATGAAATCAATTCCCCGGGCAAAAATGGGTTGTTCTTTTGGTCATTGGTTCGCAAGTGAAACTTGCTCACCAATGAGGGGCTTCTGTCACACCCCATTTTTGCCACCTTAGCTAGGGTTTGTCATTGCATGTGTCTTTTTTTTTCCTTTTTGAGTCTAGTCTTTTGCATTGAGTTTCTAGGGTCCTAAGGATGGTGTGTATGAATTTTGGTTCGATTTGGAGTTGATCTCGAGGGTTAATAAGAACTTTTGTGACTTGAGGGGCACAATCGTCTTTTAGGCCACAAACTTTCCATTTAACCTTGAAATGATCCTCCAAGTTGCCAATTGGAGTTCATATCAATGCATTTGAGGTATTTATGGGTTCAATTCGATGAATTGATAGGTTCGGGATTAGAATGGCTCAACAAGGCTCAGGTTGGCTAAGAGACCTACGTTGGGTTAGCCCGAATTGGCTCATGATTTTCACTCTATGACTACTCATTTGACCTTGATTAGTCTTAATTTCCTCCCCAAATGTGTTTAGGGAGGTTGAATTTCGAATTGGAAAGCATTCGGTGCGACCCTATGTGCATACCTAAGCTAAGCGATGGTGAGGCATAGCGGTTAATCGCCTTTATAGGACCCAACCATGCAGCCATGGCTAGGGTTTCTTGCCCTCTAGTGACTCAAATTACATTTCCCTTCGAAACACGGTCGTTTTGGCTTTCGTTTCGTTAAAATCGGAGTTGACTTGAGCCCTGAAACACATTTGGAAGCCGAAAAGGGTCAAAATTGGGCTAAGGATGACATGGCCTCGGGTGACCACCCAGGCCTGGGCGGCTAGCCGCCTGGGCCCAGGCTGCTAGCCGCCCAGCCCCAGGTGGTCACCTGAGCCACTTTCCTTTTTTGAGTCTTGACGCAGCTCCCTCCCTATTTCCTCGGATTTGCTCACCTCCGGCCGCTATTTAACCCTAATTTCAGCCCTATTTGACCTACTTGAGCCCCAAGGGAACCTCTAAGAGCCCTTGGATCAATCCCTAGGGTTTTAATCCCAACCATTGAGGGTTTTCCCTCAATCCCTATAAATACCCCCTTATACTTCAGCAATAAGGGAGGCAATTTCTGAAGTGTGAGGCATGTGTGAGACTTGGAGGCTATGGCAGCCATCCTTAGGGTAATTTAACCTAAATTTTGAGTGAGAGAGTGAGAGAGAAAGCTTGAAGGAAGGCTGAAGTTGGGCTTGAAGGCTTGAAGGAAGGAATTCCCAGCAGTGCATAAGAGGAGGAGGACTCTCTACAGCAGCCACCATAGGTATACCTCTCCCCCTTTCTCTCTTTCATTCAAATTAGGGTTGTCTGCATAGGATAGCATTATTTTATGTGCAAGCTTATATTTTTATCATGGGTTAATGTTTCTAATGCTTAGAATGCATGATTAGGATATTGTTTATGGCTGGTTTTGCATGATATAATGTCATTCTATGTGGTTTTATGAGTGTTTGTGTTTTTAGGGTTTTTAGAGTCTTTTCTAGGGTTTCGCATTGAATAGTCATTATTTCATATTAAAGCGGGTGTCTTTATCATGTTTTGTTATTTCCATTAGCTAGTATGCATGTTTAGGATGATATTCATGGGCTGTTTAGTATGCTAGGATGTTATTCCATGTGATTTACTGCATGTTTAGGACTCTAGGGTTTCCTTAGTGCTGAAATTGGTTTTCTGCATGAAATAACTCTTTTGCATATTAAAGCTGGTATCTTTATCATGTTTTGTTATTTCCATTAGCTAGTATGCATGTTTAGGATGATATTCATGGGCTGTTTAGTATGCTAGGATGTTATTCCATGTGATTTACTGCATGTTTGGGATTCTAGGGTTTCCTTAGTGCTGAAATTGAGTATATGCTTAGAATAGCATTATTTCATGGGAAAGCCTATGTCTTTGTCATGTGTAGATCATTCTATTGGTTAATATGCATGGATTGAGCGCTGTTCATATTCTGTTTTGCATGATTTAGAGTGATTTCAGGGTTTATATGCATGTCATGGTTCTAGGATTAAACTAGGGTTTGTAATTATTCACTGTTTATGTTGTTTGCATAATTAGTGAATGAATAGGGACCTTATTTCTATTCTGTCCAGATTTGTTTATTGCCTTAAATATGATATTTGGGGCATTCATATGGTTGATTTTTAGGGTTATTTGCATGTCATTGCATATAGGACGGAATTAGGGTTTAGTTAGCTTATGATTCATGTTGTTTGCATGACTTGTGGTTGATTTTAAGCTCTATTTCAATTCTGTCCAGATCTGTTATTTGTCCTTGATATGATATTTTGAGCGTGTATTAGCCTATGTTTTAGCATGATAATTGCTTGATTAGAACCTAGCTTGGTTGGTTGGTATTCTTGGTATGTTTTGCATGGAAATTGCAGGTGCTTGGACAGGTACAACAGGTGCAACTACCCCACCAATGTGGGGTGGTTATTTTGGCTATTGCGAGATGAAATCTTGCAAATAAGATAATTACCTTATGCAATAGGGTGGTTATTTTGACAGGTTGCTTTTGCTTAAAGGTAAGTAGGGTACGAGGGTGCCCCAATTCACCCTTCTTTCCTTCCCTTGAAACTTTCCCTTTCTTCCCCCTAGGGTTGTTTCCTAATAGAGGGGTATGGTAGATTCTATAGTATCCTTTCATAGAATTGCCTTTTAAATCAAAGTTTCCATCTTTATTAAATGCCATATTTACTAAAGATCTTTTGAGAATCATTTATTTTGGAAACTTACCATGTTTTACTTGAAAGGAAACTTAGGGTTTACCATAGGCCTTGATTAGGTTATAACCCTATTCTCATTCGAACTACGCCGACTTTGATCCGTGTATTTCCATACATGGTATGTAGGCGCTCTTTGTGAGGTTCAAGTCCGCCCTAGGATACTAAGTATCCTAGGTTTTCTTCCCCCCCCTCTCTCTTTTTCTGTTTTTTACTTGACTATATGGATGAATGAATGAATGATATGCATGCTGTCTTGTGATGATAATTGTTGATTTGTGTGTGATTAAGACTTTGATTTAGCCCAATTAAATTAAGAGACCGTTTAGGGTGATATGGGTGCCTATAGGCTTTGCCTAGAACCTTCCCATATCGTAACTTAGCCTCCGAATCCCCTGATTTCTTTGGTTTCCAAAAGGATCATTTGCCTTACCATTTTTAAATATGGAGTTAATCTTTTGTTTTCCTAAAACAAAACCGTTTTTTAGGGTTTTCCTTGTTTCCCTTAAAAAATAAGGTGGTGACTCCTTTCCTTTTGAATCCCTGTGGGCCACTTTTTCGGGGTCCACAATGACCATGACCCCTAAGGATTTCACCATGATAACTGGGTTGAGCTTAAAAAGCAAGCGCTTGGAATACTACGAGCATGCCAACATGGATCAAAACTATATAGTAGCTTTACTTGGGGTTGAAGCGGAGTTAAGCCCAAAGGGTGTACGCCATACTTGGCTCTACAACACCTTTGCTACTGAGGAAGAGAGTGATGGGACGGATCCTTAATACATTGTGAGAGTTTTCTTGCTCTACATGATCTCATGTACCTTCTTTGCGGGCACCAATGACATAGCTCGACTAAAGTTGCTAGCTAGCATGGAAGACGTGAACAAGATTGGGAGATACAATTGGGGTGGGGCTGCTCTAGCAACCATGTACCGCTCTATAACTGATATGTCCCGAGGAGTTGCAAAGAACTCTGGGGGACTTCCTTTCGGTTGGGAGGTAACAAAGAACATTTAATTATCTATTATTTCCCGAAACTTAACCCATATATGATTTCCTCTATTTCTTTGATTTTCCACAGATATGGTACCACGAGTACCTGAACATGTGCCGCCCAACTCTTGCTAGTGATGCCATGTCATGGCCCATCCTTCAGAATTACGCCCCATCTTGCTTGGCTACGAAAGCCTCTAACCAATATGATTATGCCCATGCAAGGGCATATCTTGCTAGCTTGACTGTTGATATGGTAAAATCTTTCTTTCTCTTTCTCTTTTTATCTTTTCTTTCTTATTTCTCATTTTAAACTCAACAGGTGGAATGGGATCCATGGAGGCTATGGGAGCTTAGGCTACCCGAGAAGTACACCTCTTGTTTGGAGTTGACAAGCAAAAGGGTCCTTTTTGAAGGCCCCACAGGTAGGTGTTGGTATCTCGGGGAGCGAGTCTTGCAACAAGTCCACGGAAACATGAATGCAGCTGTGACTCCTTCCATGCCACCAAAGAACATGAGGCATGCTAACCACCTAGTGGGGGATGAACTGGAAGAGGCCTTGAGGGGTTGGGATACCGAGGGATTCACTTCCCCTCGCATAGAATACACTGCCTTTTGTCGACAATATCTGATGAATCCTAGGGTCACTGGTCTCCCACCTCAAGGGGTGAGCTCCCCAAACTCTTAAATTCTTTTTAAGATCATGAGAAAGACTCCTCTTGACAAGCATTTGAATTTTAGGGCCGACGGGCAAGGGGACATAGCTCTACAGTTGGATCAGCCACTAGGATGACTTACAATGACGAGGATGAAGACCTTGAAGGAAATCAACCTCCACCCCTCTCACAACTAAATTGGTATGTGAACTTGTGCAGTGGGATGAAATTTGTGAAGACTGACATTACCCATCCACCTTTCGATGAATATCCAAGATCGATCCATATTACGAGAATGTGAGTTCTAAACCCTTACCTTCTTGGAATCAGATTCTTTCATTATTATTAACCATGTTCATACTCTCCTAGGTTCCACGGGAGTACGCCCAGGAATGCATTGAATTCAATGAAGGATTGAGGAGGGATCTTGTGCGAATGAGTTTAGAGAACTCAGTTCTGGAGGCACGCTTGAATCCCCAAGTAAGTGATCATCCTTATTAACTTTCAACTAGGATTGGCACCATTACCCTACTAACCCATTATCTTCTTCGCAACAGGCATCATCATCTCCTCCACCACAGGATATGCCCCCTCCTAGAGCTCCTCGTTTAGGTCATGATGGAGCTGGGCCAAGTCAAAAGAGAAGGCCCACGGGGAATCATTAAGTTTCACTCACCTCTTGTTAGGAATGTTGGAATCTTACTATCTTCTTGTCATGTAATAATTAGGAATTTCAATTCCCAACTTGAACTCTTATTATGGATACTTGATGAATCTATGTTGAACTTTATTGCAATGATATGATCCTGTATTGTGTAAAAAATGGGCTTATATCAAGCACATAAGAGTCAAAATATCACAAAAGGGCCAAACGAAGGCACAATAGGGCAAAAATAGGCAAAACAAGACAGCGGCCTTGGGTGACCACCTGGGGCTGGGCGGCTAGCCTCCTGGGCCCAGCCGGCTAGCCGCCCAGGCCTAGGTGGTCACCCGAGCCTGAAGCGGTGTGTTGCCTGTTTTTTAGGAAACTTCCTATTTTGACGGAATCTCTCCTTCCAAAACACGGATTTTCGAATTTTTTCCTATAAAAACACATCCAAGGGGTCTCAAACCCTACTTACATTCATTGAGATCAAGTTATGGAAGCCCTAGACAAATTCTTAAGTGATTTTCTAAAAGTTATGAGTGCAGAGGCAAAGAAGGAGTTCAAGCGCTACTGCTTGGATTCGCTATTCTCTTTAATGCATGTGAGGCTTGAAACCACTCTTCTTACTACTGCTACATACTTTTGGGATCCCCAACTTCATGTATTCCATTTCAACTACGAAGAACTATGCCCAACAATGGAAGAATTCTACGCTTTGTATAGAGTTTCACCTGTAGGACCTTTCATCTTCCCTACTCCACGCTCAAGTTACTTGACTTCCTTCTCCAATTTCCTTGGGATTTCTCAACAAGAGGCCTCCTTATTTGTGAAGGATCACATGGTGAATCTCATGGAAATAGCGACTTCCTTTTTGGCTCATGATAGCAAAGGTACCTTGAATTTTAACCTTAATACTCAACACGCTCTTGCTTTCTACTTGATTGGTCGCTTCCTTATCTCCACGGGGACTCTCTATGTCCCTATTCAAATATGTGAATTGATTCCTTTTCTTCCTAAACATCACAACCTGATTCCCACGGTGCTAGCTGAAACCCTCAATAGCTTAGACAAAGTTCATGATAATCCACAAGCCCCATTAGGAGGGAGCCCCATTCTACTGCAGATGTGCCTTCTCGAAAGGTTTAACTTCTTATCTCCTACCACCATTAATCCATACAAACCTCAACATTATTGTTGCCATCGAGTTGAACTCCCTGGTCAATTTTCTTTGAGGGAATGGTTGGGCTACTTCTAAACTCTCTCGTGGCGAAACATCAAGTGGTTTGTCTTCATATGGGGATGCAAGGAACAAATTCTTCTTCAAACTTCTGGGTGTGCTATGGTCAAGCTCATAGGGTTGAGATCAACTTCCTTCTATTGGACTTCAAGAATCCTTCGTCAAATGGGTGCCATGCAAACCATACCTACTTCTGTGGTATTCGATCATTCTGTTGAACCTCTGGGCCCTACAATGGTTAAGTGGGCCAAGACTAGATGGACTGACCAGCTGAAACTGACTCGAATTGAAAACACCAATGGACCTTATGTCATGAGTCCTAAATACAAGATATAGTTGAAGACTAGCTTGCGTGAAAGAGAAACCATATGCAAGGAAAGGATTTATGACCTTATCAAGGACACAAGACTTGGATTTTGCAGGGAAGACATTCTAGAGGCAGTGGAAGCAGCACATGCCCATGACTTGCGAAAGAAGCGAAGACTTGAAAGAAAAGAGAAGAAAGCAAGCCAAAAGACTATGAAGAAAATCAAAAGGACTTGAAGGCTTTAGAAATAGGATATCTATGGCATGTCAATAGTTCTTTATTTAATACCAATAAATTGCTTTGTCAATCAATTAGTTCTAAATGAATTGCCAATAATAATTTAATTTTGAGATTTGTTGTTGTGGTGTTGTTTGGACCGTACCCAAGGTAACTTTATGGGTTGCCTACGTATCCCCATGTTTTTTCTTTTTTCTTTTTTTTTCTTTTTTTTCTCTTTTTTTTTTCTTTTCTCTTTCTTTTTATTTTATTTTATTTTATTTTATTTTATTTCTTAGGAATGGGGAATTAGGTCCTCGTAGTTCAAGTGTCTTAACTTTTGCCTAGGCTACCCTTATGGGTTTTCAACCTAGCAGGCCTTATACATGATACTTCTTCAACTGATCCAAGTTGGTAGGACGAGCGAACTCAATCCCATCCAAATCCATGAGGCGAACAGCCCCTGCTAGCAATATCTCCTTAATGACATATAGGCCACCCCAACTTAGCTTGAATTTTCCTCATAGATCAAAAATTGGAGCTTTGATTACTTTCAACACCAAATCCCCTTTCTTTAAACCTCGGTCTTTGACATGCTTGTTGAATGCTCTTGCAATCCTTCGCTGATATCCCTGCACATGATATAAGGCCCTCAATTGCCTTTCATCTAGCAATGCCAACTCATTATAACGGTTCTTAACCCAATCTGCTTCTGCTATCTGACTCTCCATGGTAACCCGTAGTGATGGCACCTCCAACTCAATAGGCAAAATAGCCTCCATCCTATACACCAAAGAATAAGGGGTAGCCCCTGTTGACGATCTTACGGATGTTCTATAGCCCCACAAGGCTAAAGGTAACTTCTCATGCCAATCAGTGTAGGTGTCAGCTGTTTTCTATAGTATCTTCTTGACATTTTTGTTGGCGGCCTCCACTACTCCATTAGTTTGCGGGCGATAAGGGGAGGATAGATGGTGCACTATGTTGTATTTCTGCAAAAGCTCCTTGGTTTCTTTCTGAAAGTGCTGACCATTGTCTGAAATAATCTCATAGGGTACCCCATACCTATAAACAATGTTGAGCTGTATGAATTGCGCTACCTTCTTAGCATTCTGGGTCTTGAAAGATGCTGCCTCCACCCACTTAGTGAAGTAATCAATAGCTACCAAGATGTGTTCATGCCCATTGGAGGCTTTTGGCTTAATTTGTCCAATTATATCTATTCCCTATACTGTAAATGGCTATGGTGACGACATGCTTGTCAAAGGCATGGAAGGCAAGTGTTCTCGAAAGGTTTAACTTCTTATCTCCTACCACCATTAATCCATACAAACCTCAACATTATTGTTGCCATCGAGTTGAACTCCCTGGTCAATTTTCTTTGAGGGAATGGTTGGGCTACTTCTAAACTCTCTCGTGGCGAAACATCAAGTGGTTTGTCTTCATATGGGGATGCAAGGAACAAATTCTTCTTCAAACTTCTGGGTGTGCTATGGTCAAGCTCATAGGGTTGAGATCAACTTCCTTCTATTGGACTTCAAGAATCCTTCGTCAAATGGGTGCCATGCAAACCATACCTACTTCTGTGGTATTCGATCATTCTGTTGAACCTCTGGGCCCTACAATGGTTAAGTGGGCCAAGACTAGATGGACTGACCAGCTGAAACTGACTCGAATTGAAAACACCAATGGACCTTATGTCATGAGTCCTAAATACAAGATATAGTTGAAGACTAGCTTGCGTGAAAGAGAAACCATATGCAAGGAAAGGATTTATGACCATATCAAGGACACAAGACTTGGATTTTGCAGGGAAGACATTCTAGAGGCAGTGGAAGCAGCACATGCCCATGACTTGCGAAAGAAGCGAAGACTTGAAAGAAAAGAGAAGAAAGCAAGCCAAAAGACTATGAAGAAAATCAAAAGGACTTGAAGGCTTTAGAAATAGGATATCTATGGCATGTCAATAGTTCTTTATTTAATACCAATAAATTGCTTTGTCAATCAATTAGTTCTAAATGAATTGCCAATAATAATTTAATTTTGAGATTTGTTGTTGTGGTGTTGTTTGGACCGTACCCAAGGTAACTTTATGGGTTGCCTACGTATCCCCATGTTTTTTCTTTTTTCTTTTTTTTCTTTTTTTTTCTCTTTTTTTTTTCTTTTCTCTTTCTTTTTATTTTATTTTATTTTATTTTATTTTATTTCTTAGGAATGGGGAATTAGGTCCTCGTAGTTCAAGTGTCTTAACTTTTGCCTAGGCTACCCTTATGGGTTTTCAACCTAGCAGGCCTTATACATGATACTTCTTCAACTGATCCAAGTTGGTAGGACGAGCGAACTCAATCCCATCCAAATCCATGAGGCGAACAGCCCCTGCTAGCAATATCTCCTTAATGACATATAGGCCACCCCAACTTAGCTTGAATTTTCCTCATAGATCAAAAATTGGAGCTTTGATTACTTTCAACACCAAATCCCCTTTCTTTAAACCTCGGTCTTTGACATGCTTGTTGAATGCTCTTGCAATCCTTCGCTGATATCCCTGCACATGATATAAGGCCCTCAATTGCCTTTCATCTAGCAATGCCAACTCATTATAACAGTTCTTAACCCAATCTGCTTCTGCTATCTGACTCTCCATGGTAACCCGTAGTGATGGCACCTCCAACTCAATAGGCAAAATAGCCTCCATCCTATACACCAAAGAATAAGGGGTAGCCCCTGTTGACGATCTTACGGATGTTCTATAGCCCCACAAGGCTAAAGGTAACTTCTCATGCCAATCAGTGTAGGTGTCAGCTGTTTTCTATAGTATCTTCTTAACATTTTTGTTGGCGGCCTCCACTACTCCATTAGTTTGCGGGCGATAAGGGGAGGATAGATGGTGCACTATGTTGTATTTCTGCAAAAGCTCCTTGGTTTCTTTCTGAAAGTGCTGACCATTGTCTGAAATAATCTCATAGGGTACCCCATACCTATAAACAATGTTGAGCTGTATGAATTGCGCTACCTTCTTAGCATTCTGGGTCTTGAAAGATGCTGCCTCCACCCACTTAGTGAAGTAATCAATAGCTACCAAGATGTGTTCATGCCCATTGGAGGCTTTCGGCTTAATTTGTCCAATTATATCTATTCCCTATACTGTAAATGGCTATGGTGACGACATGCTTGTCAAAGGCATGGAAGGCAAGTGTTGTCCATTAGCAAAGACCTGACACTTGTGACACTTCTTGACATGTGCATGGCAATCTCTCTCCATTGTAGACTAATAATAGCCCAACCTCATGATTTTCTTAGCTAACATATAACCATTCATGTGCGGTGCTCCAACTCCTTCATGGATTTCACTAACAAGACGTTCGGCTTCTTCCTCAGTGACACACAATAGATGGACCCCATCGTATGACCTTCGGTATAGCTTTCCTCCACACAAAACATAGTGACTTGCCAAGCTCCTTAGTGTTCTCCTATCAACGCGGGATGCTCCTTCCGGATATTCCCTTTCCTCGATGAACTTCATAATGTCATGGTACCAAGGATGGCCATCTCTCACCTCTCCTTATCAAATAGAGCAGTAGTACATAGGTCTTTCCCTACATTCTATCACCAATGGTTTTACATTCCCTTCATTCGGGATTTCCACCATAGAAGCTAGAGTTGCCAAAGCATCAGCGAACTAATTCTTATTTCTCGATAAATAATTAAACTCTATTTCCACAAATTCCTTAGTCAAGGCTTCTAAGTAGGCATGATACGGTAGCAGCTTTTCATCACGAGTTTTCCATTCTCCCTTTATCTGGCAGATAATCAGTGCTGAATCTCCGAAAACCTCTAACTCTTTGATCCCTAATTCTAGTGCAGCTTCCAATGCAAGGATGCAAGCTTCATACTCGGCAATGTTGTTGGTTGCTTCAAACCCTAACTTAACTGCCAAGGGTGTGAATGCTTCCTCAGGTGAGATCAATAGAACTCCTATCCCATACCCTCTTTTGTTTGCAGCTCCATCGAAGTATACTTTCCAAATCTTTTTTCCGATTTCTAGGACATCCTCATCGGGGAATTGATCATTGAATTGTTTTGATGATGCCACAGGGCAGCTAGCCAAGTAATCTGTAATGACACTTCCTTTCACTGACTTCTGCGTTACATACTTTATGTCGAATTCATCAAGGAGAATCAACCAACGGGAAGTTCTGTAGGATAAAACCAGCCTTTCTATCAAATACTTCAGCGGATCCATACAACTTATCAAGAAAACCTCATAAGACATCATATAGTGACGGAGTTTTTGAGTTGCCCACACTAAAGCCACACAAGCCTTTTCTATGGCATTATATTTCACCTCATAGTCTGTCATCTTCTTGCATAGGTAATAAATGGCATTCTCCTTCTTCGACCCCTCGAGGTACTGAGCTAGCATGGCTCTCGTCGCAGTTTCAGTGACCGTCAAGTATAACAATAACAGCTCACCTTGTCGTGGAGGAACTAGAATTGGTGGATTACTCAAATACCTTTTAATAGTCTCAAAAGCTTCTTGACATTCTCCGTTCCATACCTTCTGCACACCCTTCTTAAGCAACTTGAAAATCAGCTCACACACCATAGTTAAGTTAGCAATAAACCTGCTTATGTACTGAATTCTCCCCAAAAACCCTCGAATCTGCTTTTCTGTGCTAGGCGGCTCCATCTCCATAATAGCTTTGATTTTCCCTGGATCAACCTCGATTCCTCTCTGAGTAATCATGAACCCTAATAGCTTGCTTGCAGTGACACCAAAAGCACATTTCTGAAGATTCAATCGCAGGTTATACTTTCTTGCTCGCTCTAGGAACCTTTCTAGTGCCATGAAATGGCCTTCCACTGCAGGAAAAAGCATCTATCGCAACGGTAAAAGTCGTTGTGATAACCTCAAAGTCGTTGCAATAAATACCTATTGCAACGACAGCACTACCGTTGCGAGCTGTTGTAAAAACCTCCGTGGTAATAGGTTATTGCAACAACAAATATCGTTGCAATACCAATTTCGTTGCAATACACCTCCATTTAATGCAACGATTTTATTATTGCAATCAATTTATATTTCGTTGCGAAAAAGTATTGCAACGATATTATTGTGGCAATATACCTAAAAATAACAATATTTTTAATTAAAAATATTATTTATCGCAACGACTTTGGCGTTAAAATAAGGTATTGCAACAATTCTTACCGTGGCAATAACTTATTACTACAACCTTTCCCGTTGCAAAAAAAAATTATTTTAATTAGAAATATTATTTATCGCAACGACTTTGCCGTTGCAATAAGGTATTGCAACAATTATTGTCGTGGCAATAACTTATTACTACAACCTTTCCCGTTGCAAAAAAGAATTATTTTAATTAAAAATATTATTTATCGCAACAACTTCAGCGTTGCAATAAGGTATTGCTGTTGGACCTAAGGGTTCAATCCCATGTATTTTGATAATAACAAAGCAAGAATGTTTTGCTTAGTTGCTAATGAAGTTGTAAGTTTGAGATTAACAGGTTGTATCATCTATACCCTTCATAAGTAGCAACAATGAAGTTCATGGAGTTCAAAGAAGGCACATTACATCGAATGAATCATGGAATTCAAGCTGAAGGCAATTCAAGCTCTTTTAAGTGAGATTGTAAGAATTTAGGATCTTATGTAAGATTATTTCAAAATCCTTGCTCACTTAGGACATATGGGTTTTTTACATATTAACTAAATGGTTACAAACTAAACAAACTAAGTTTTTATACCAAAATGGTACCATAAGCCTTTTGAGTTGTATCCCAAAGTGGTAGACTTGTTCCAAACATTTCTGCTTTTTATCACTGGGAAACTCAGACGATCCCTTAGACGTCCGAAATGAAACTCAGACGTCCGAGTGGACACTCAGACGTCCGAAAGTTCCATCAGACGTCCAAGTCTATATCTCAGACGTCTAACTATTCCAGAGAACTTGGCATTGCTTCTCCTTGGACACTGACTTTTTCAGACGATCCCTCAGACGTCCAAAATGAGACTCAGACGACCTAACTAGTGATTTCACTGATGAGTCCTTTTTTATTGAAAATTGCTACTGTGATTTTCAGACGTCCAAGTCACAACTCAGACGTCCGAAACCTTCGGATCTGACTTATAACGGCTAGTTTTCTAAGAGTTGTTTGAAGCATTTATTGCCGACCAAACCACTTTTCCCGGCATTAATTGTTACAGAACGGTCATTTTGGACCCTTGGACTATAAATACATCACCTATACTCATTTATGGGTATTGATTGAGAAAAATACAAACAAATCACATTCCATTACTCTCAAGCCCTAGAAAATCAAGTGAGCATTCATTGTGAAATTAATCAGTAGCTGAGTGAGCTGTGTACAACTGTATCATCTACTCTTTGAAGAGAGTTCTTGTATTCAAATATCTCTACAAATCATCTTGTATTAAAGGGTTGTGGAAATCCTTGGCTTTGAAGCCTTTGAAGAAGGCTGTGTATTAAGTGTTTGAGAAAAACACTTGCTGCTGTAAAGGTTTTATCTTCACCTTGGAAGAAGATTGGTTAGTGGATTTGAATCCTCAAGCGAGCTCTTGAGGCGAGGACGTAGGCGGGAAGCTGAACCTCGTTAAAATCGTTTGCACTCTCTTTCCTTACATCTCCTTATTATAGCATACTTGTGTTATTTCTTGCTCTAGCAATAATCAGATTTTTTATTGTGCATTTAGATTTTTATTTGGCTAAAAACCCTATTCACCCCCCCTCTAGGGTTATTTACTTGGGACAACAGTTGCAACAATCTTTCCCGTGGCAATAACTTATTGCTACAACCTTTTCCATTGCAAGAAAGAATTATTTTAATTAAAAATATTATTTATCGCAACGATTTTGGCATTGCAATAAGGTATTGCAACAATTTTTGTCGTGGCAATAACTTATTGCTATACTCGTTCCTGTTGCAAAAGAGAATTATTTTAAGTAAAAATATTCTTTATCGTAACGACCTCAGCGTTGCAATACGTTATTGCAACAATGCTCTCCGTGGTAATAACTTATTGCTACAACCTTTCCCGTTGCAAAAAAGAATTATTTTAATTAAAAATATTCTTTATCGCAACGACTTTGGCGTTGCAATATGTTATTGCAACAATGCTTCCCGTGGTAATAACTTATTGCTACAACCTTTTCCGTTGCAAAAAAGAATTATTTTAATAAAAAATATTATTTATCGCAACAACTTTGGCGTTGCGATAAGGTATTGCTACATCTCTTCCGTGGCAATAACTTATTGCTACAATCTTTCTAGTTGCAAGAAAGAATTATTTTAATTAAAAACTTTATTTATCGCAACAACTTTGCCGTTGCAATAACTTATATTTTTTTTAAAATATATATATATATATTTTTTTTAAAAAAAATAGAAATCTGTCGTTTCATGGTGACTTATACCCTATTAAAGGTAATGAAACCATCCAAAATATGATATCTCAATCCCAAACTTATCCAAATTGATTCAAACCCAAACTTTAAACATTCATTTAACTAATGAAGCCATCCAAAATGTCATTACAAATTGAAAATAAATCAACAAAGATATTAAAGTATCCATATCACTATATTAAAAGCTTCAAGCTTTAACCTTTTCCAAAATGTCATTACAAATTAAAGCTTCAAGCTTTAAGCTTTAACCTTTTCCAAAATGTCATTATAAATTAAAGCTTCAAGCTTCAAGCTTCAAGCTTCAACCTTCTAAAATGTCATTACAAATTTTGAAGTAAATCAACAAAGATACTAAAAGCATCCAAAATGCAAAAGTTCCAGCTAATTAGCAACCATTTACTCCAAAGATACTAAGCATCCAAAATGCAGGAAATTCCAGCTGATTAGCAACAATCTACTCCTGTAAAACATTGCAAAGAAACAAAGAAAATTAGAAAATGAGAGAGAGAGACTAACTAAAAGAGAATCAAATATTCAGACAATGATATTTCCTCAATGAATTGCATATGGCAACTGCTATCAATTTAAGATTCAGATCAAGACCCATTTTATATTGGACTTGGGAAAATGACAATATCTCCAATTTTATTTTATTTTATTTTTTATATTTCACCAATCATACATCACACGGATTGTCTAGTTAGGTCAATGAATCAACCTATTCGAAACCCATAAGCTAGATAAATTCTTCCTTTGTGAATAAGTTAGGTTTTACAAGATTTAAAAGTGTACTAGTATTTAAGAAGAACCAAAGAAAAACTGTTAGAAGTTCATGGAAAGCATTTAAGTGAGAAGACTAGGAACTAGAAAGCATCTTGAATGATCATCATCCCTTCTACAATGAAAGAAGCTTCTACTACTATCAATAATGTGGCTCAGGGTACTAGAAATATGATCATAACTTTCCAAGCCTATGTAAAAAGGAAACGATCAATCAATATATTACAAGGTCTTAGCTAGGCATAGTTATCAAAAGTGGGCCTCATTCATGTCTTCATGATCTATTAAATGCATGGCAATTCTAAAATACATATGCAAGTAGGAAAAAAAAAAATAATAACTAATTCAGTGACTTAAAAAATTCAAGTAGCAGCTCAAGAGGTAAATTATAATAACAAAGAAAAGAGCACAAAAACCCATAAGTTATAGAATAAAAGAAGAATATCAAAATACATAGAATGTCTTTTCCCAAAAAAAAAAAGAGGACATACCATATTTTTCAATACTATCAAAAAGCTTCACTATGTCATTTTTTAATGTACCAATCTACCAAATATAAGAAAATGAAAGACAAAATATAGAACCAGCCACAGAAACAGTTGATGCAAGCATATTTAAAGCAAGAAAAACCAGTATAACCATAGTCAAATTATAGAGGATCGATCCGTGGACTCAGAGGATCGATCCGTGGTATTTTAGAATAGCAATTTTGCTTCTGCCTCTATGGATGGATCCATAGCCTCTGGGGATCGATCCATGGTATTTTAAAAATACAAATTTTGCTTCTGCCTAGATGGATCGATCCATGAAATACGTGGATCGATCCATACTGCTCTAGAAATGCAAATTTTGCTTCTGCCTAGGTGGATCGATCCATTGTTAGGATTATGCCCTAGAGCCAATCATGGAGATGATTGTTTAGGGATTAGGAACAATCAATTGATTTCATTTATATATGTCACATTTATTATTGATTTAATAAAAGGGCTTATTCTATTATGTTTATATGCATCATTTATATTTACATAATATGTCCATGGAGTTAGAGTTGAGAATATGAAATTACAAAGAGTTGTAATTTTGAGACTCTAAATATATCTCTGTACTAAACTCCTAAATCATTCCTAGTTGAAGGTTCACTATGATGGACAGTAATGAACCATAGGACTAGCACTTGTTAGGTTGACTCTATAGGAGGATAGCTAGTCTCAAGCTATTTGTGTGGAGACACTACAACCAACAAGTGGGTGCCTATTATAAGAATAGGTACACTGAATGTGACCAAAGATATGAGATAAACTGAATGGAGTTTTAACCTGCCTGTCAATCAGTTTCTCATTGTTATAGTGGTACAAGTAATCCTTAGACCTAAGACACCATGGTTGTCTTATACATGTAGCTTTAGAAGTTTGATAACACTAAGTGCAGATCCTATTCAGGGGTCTGTAAGGGTGTTCATTGGCCCTACTACTATGTGTGTGAAGGCATGTGAGTGATCAACAAGGAATCCATCACTCTCAGGAGAAAGAGAGTGAATGTCTCATACAGCATTCATTGAATATAACTCATTAAATCCATGGGCCCATGGTAGAATGAATATGGAAAGGAGTTTCCATAAGTTCATCATTGAGTTGATATTAATGAATGAATATAAAGTAATTGAACTAGGGACTTGACAGACTTCCATGTCCTATTAGTTCAATTGGAGACATTGTGTTGATGGAAGGATGGAATTGTAACCTGTAAACTATAACAGAAGGGTTCTTTGTAAATGACTATTCACCTCATTAAGGACCACACCATGAGCCATGTGCTAGGTGTTACTCATGGTTAGTAGAAGCCCTAATTGATATAAATGAGTTATAATCAATTAGGGAATTGAAAGGAGTTTCAATTAGACCTTTAATGGAAAGTGTTCCATTGTGCACAACTTGTGCTGTTCCTACTACTTGATGATGTGAACCCAATAGGTCACACACTGATCATGCTAAGAGAGCTTGATTGTCTATGAGAGAAAGGGTATAAGTGATTAAAGAAAAGTTCTTTAAGGGGCTAATTTGTATTTGATGCAAACTAGTGGGCTAATTGTGTAATTAAGAGTAATTACACAAATTAGATTAGGGTTTGGAATCCCCCCTTGGCTGGCCCTATTAGTGGGCTATATAATGCCCACTATAAGGTGATGACATCATCACAATCACTCCTCCCCAAGTGCTTGCCGAATTCTCCCTTGGAGGCTCTCTCTCTCTCTTTCTCTTCTTCACTTCTAGCAACCCTAAGGAAGAAGAAGGAAAGGACAACTTGCTCAAGCTAGGTGTGGATACTGTTGGAGGCAGTGCACTTGGACTGCTCAATCAGAAGACAAAGCTTGGAGCATAAAGGAGAAGACTTGTTCAACTGTAAGTACCCTAACTCTCTTGGTAGTTAGGTTTATGGTTTTTGTATTAAGCATAATTAAGATTCATGGGTTTGGGAATCATAGGAAAAATTTTAAATTCCGCCTTTGTATTTTTCCTCTCTAGTTTGATTCCCAACATCCATGACATAGGTGGATCGATCCATACTGCTCTAGAAATGCAAATTTTGGTTCTGTCAACCCAGATCAATCCAGCATGAACTCAGATCGATCCGGGATCTGAAAAACAGTTTTTAAATTTTGGTTCTAGCGATATGGATATGTTAGGAAAATAAATCTATAAAAAGAAAATTTGGAAAAAATACTTGATAATATATAAAACATACATAAGTTCAGCAATAGTAATCCTTTATTGGCTACAGGATTTATGTTCATGAAATTGTGACTAAAGGCTTTATACTAACTATCTATCTCCTGCAACCTCCTCCACCTCCAAGCTTGTGACTTCCGGTGTCAAAAAATACAACACTTAATTCAATGCAAGGAAGAATTACAACTAAAGCCCACTTTTAGATATATTATGACAACAAGCATAAACAAAACACGATTCTAAATCAAATATTTTGTCATTGAAACAAAGACCAAAATGCACCCATCACAAGCAACAAATGCATTCTATGCTTCAACTCCACAACCCAATACAGAAAGCCTAGGGGGAAAGAAATCACTCTATTGTACAGATATTTTGGCACATCACAATCCTACAAAGATTTAAAAATAAAATATCAGAGCATAAAAATAACCTGGACTCCTGAATGTGTTTCATGCATAAAAGAAAATGACTTATTCACAATAGTTTCAAGAACTTCCAATGGGCTCTTAGAAATCTTGGGTACTGTCCAACAACATAGCTACCAGAAAGTTCCCAAAAAAAAAAATTTATGAAAACAAATATTGAAAACCAATCACAAACTTACTTGACACATTCCTTAAGGTCAGGTTATTTATAGTTCCTCCAACTACCAATCGCAACACTCTATCCCATTGTTCATAGAATACAGGCCAGCCTACACTATTATTTAAAGAAAACACAGGCCAGATTGTAAATAAAATCGATTCTTCTCATCATTTCGAGCAGAATAATGGTAAATTTCAAAGCACTAGGATGTGTCATGGTCGGATTGGTAATTAGAGAGGTTTCAAAGAGGATAGATATAAATCAAATCAACGATTTTGTACACCCATATATCATATTCATCCTATTGGCTATGCATTCTATAGCCATCAAAGTTATCATATTTATAAAGAGTATCAAGAAACAAAAGTAAATTAAATTAAATTTTGGTATACCTAGTTCTAATTGGCTAGCATTTGCATGAACTCCTATCTCATAGTCTGTCAGAGAAGCTCTATTTCTACAGCCCGCTTAGCACTTTCTTCTTCAAGTGCTTTCACAAGTTCTGCTTCCTTCTCAGCCCGTTCTTTATCCCTCTCAGCACGCTCTACCTCCAATTGTTTCTCTAAATGCTGAAGCTTACCATTAAACTCATCACGTACACGCTCTACAGAAGTAGGAGCCTTTGCCCTGTATCCCCGTCCACGAACATAACCTGATTTTTTACCCACAACAGATTGGAATATCCTGTTACATTCATCACTAGACAAAGATCGACCTTCTTCGGCTTCCTTCTCTGCAATCTTTTGTTTAGCTTCGTCCTATATGAAAAAATATGACCACCTATCTTTAAAAAAGACAACAAAGGAGCTTCTAAATTCACATAAGAAAGAAACAAATAACAAATAAATGTAATACTTACATAGATACACTGTGATGTGTGCTCGCTCCATTTGCTAGCTACACAATGGGCCAACTCCCACAATGTGCAATCATCGGGCTCCTCCTGTGTATCTTTGTCTCGCTATGATATAAAACAAAACACAACCACAATGGATTATATATTGTTAGTTATAACTATAATACAAGTATTGGCATAACATATATGGAAAATTGATAATCTTACATTTTCGAAGCTAACTTGGGAGAATGATTTGCTTCCCGTATGGTGCTTGCTCCCTTGTTTTTTCCGATTAGCAACTGTGAACCCACGAAAAAGCGCGGCCCACAAGGGATTTGGCGAAAAGGATTTTATGGATGGGTGAAAGACAACAAACGAAAAGGAGTCGCCACCTCATTTTTTAGGGAAAAGAGGAAAACCACAAAATGTTTTATTTTCCAAAACCACATGACTCCATTAAAGGAAAAGCAAAGTCTTTGAAACCAGAAAATTGGATCCGGGGGCTAAGTTACGACGTGGGAAGGTTCTGGGCAAAAACCCAAAGGCACCTACATCGCCCGAGTTGGTTTCTTAATTTGATTGGGCTAACTTAAGATCTTTTCCACTCAAATATGATCATATATCATCACAAGGCAGCATGCATATCATATATTTCATCCAATCATCTCATGCACAATCACTCAAATAAAACAAAACAAAAAAAAAAAAAAGAAAAGAAAAGAAAAAAACCTAGGATACTTGGATCCTAGAACGGACTTGAGTCTCACGAAGAGCGCCTACGTACCATGCAGCGAAATACATGGATCAAAGTCCACGTAGTTCGAAAAGAATAGGGTTACAACCTAATACAAACCTATGGTAAATTCCCTAGGTTTCCTCATTTGAAAATACATCGATTTAATCCAAAACTGAAAACTTCCACAAGAGGAAAACTTTGATAAAATCCAGAATTTATTATTGAAGGAAACCTTTGATAATTACCATAAGCTTGTATTAAGAAGTAACCCTAGGAGGGAGAAGAGAAAAGAAAGAAAAAGAAAGGTGAATTAGGGCACCTTCAAACCCTACTTACCTGAGCGCACAAGCTCCTAGCATTAGCCATTTCAGACCCTAGCAGCCCTATTTGCAATAGGACAAGCATTGTACCTGTTTGCACCCTTACAAGTGCACAAAATCATGCAAAGAAAGCAATATGCAAATCTGGACAGAACCTTGACTAGGCCTAAAATCATCCATTAATCATGCAAACAACAAGAATAATGAATAACTAAGGACTCTAACTCAATCCTACATGCAATGACCTAGCTAACATGCATAGAAACCAAGAAATCCACTAATATGAATGCAAACCTAGCGTGATTCAACTATATGCAGCATATATAGAATGACTATGATGAGAAATAACTCACAAAACTAAGCTAAACATGCTGCATGAGACTTATGTGATTTTAGGGTTATCGAAACCCTAATCTCACAACTATGCATAAAAACCTACTAAATGACTCTAAGACATGCTCAAATTATCATGAATATCATTCATATCATATATAATAACTAACAGGAGCATCAATTCATGATAATAATCACAGCAACCTAAACATGTGAACTATGCATGATTTAAGAGGATAGAACGAATAAGGCTATCAAATCCTTAGTAAACCAGGGATTATCAAGCATATAAAGCCATAAACTATCCTAAAATCATTCATATAACATCACATAAACATTGAATTCCATCCATAAGAAGAACAATTGCATGCACCACAACTATCTTAAAAGAAGAAGAAGAAAGAGAAGAAGGAGAAGCAGGAATTCATGTTCAGCATAAAAGGGATAGGCTTACCTCTTGTAGACTCTTCCTTGTCTTCAATCCTCTTGTTTCATTGCTTGCTTGGGGTTGAAGAGCCTCCTCTTGAAGTCCTTCTAGCTCTCTAAACTCGTAGCTCCCTCTCTCTCTAAGTGTAAAGTGCAATTAACCTTTTCCTATGTGCTGAATATCATGTCCTTTATATAGAGAACTGACCCCCTAAACCAATGGCTAAGATTAATTCATTAAACAATGATCCTAGGGCTATTAGAGACTCTCTTGGTGCTCAAACAACTCAAACCTACACACTCCTAAGCTCAGACAAGTTGTTTTGGCGGAGGAAACCGTCAAAAGAGGAAAAGAAGAGTCAGAGTTTGACTTAAAGAAGGACTCCTCGGGTGACCAACTAGGCCTGGACGGTTAGCCGTCTGGGCTTGGACAGCTGACCGTCCAGCCCCGGACGGTTACCCGAGGGCTTTCCTTGTTTCACTCCGATTCTGACTCCTACTCGTTGTAGAAGTCCTAAAATGCTCAAATTAAGTCCGATTTTGACGAAATAAAAGCCGAAACGACCGTGTTTCGAAGGGGAACACATTTTTAAGTATTTTGGGACAAAAATCCTCAACCATGGGTGCATGGTTAGGTTTTACAAAGGTGGTTAACCATGGTGCTTCACCGTCGCTAAGCTGGGTTTGTACACGAGGTCGAACCGAATGCTTTCCCAATCGAAAATTGATCTTTCTAAACATGTTTAGTGTTAGAGTTATGCCCTAGAGCCAATCATAGAGATGATTGTTTAGGGATAAAGGAACAATCATTTGATTTCATTTATGTATGTCACATTTATTATTGATTTAATGAAAGGGCTTATTCTATTATGTTTGTATGCATCATTTATATTTACATAATATGTCCAAGGAGTTAGAGTTGAGAATATTGAATTACAAAGAGTTGTAATTATGAGACTGTAAATATATCTCTGTACTAAACTCCTAAATCATTCCTAGTTGAAGGTTCACTATGATGGACAGTAATGAACCATAGGACTAGCACTTGTTAGGTTGACTCTATAGGAGGATAGCTGGTCTCAAGCTATTTGTGTGGAGACACTACAACCAACAGGTGGGTGCCTGTTAATAGAACAGGTACACTGAATGTGACCAAAGATTTGAGATAAACTGAATGGAGTTTTAACCTGCCTGTCAATCAGTTTCTCAATGTTATAGTGGTACAAGTAATCCTTAGACCTGAGACACCATAGTTACCTTATGCATGTAGCTTTAGAAGTTTGATAACACTAAGTGCAGATTCTATTCATGGGTCTGTAAAGGTGTTCATTGGCCCTATTGCTATGTGTATGAAGGCATGTGAGTGATCAACAAGGAATCCATTACTCTCAGGAAAAAGAGAGAGAATGTCTCATATAGCATTCATAATATAACTCATTCAGTCCATGGCCATGGTAGTGTGAATATGGAAAGGAGTTTCCATAAGTTCATCATTGAGTTGATATTTATGAATGAGTATAAAGTAATTGAACTAGGGACTTGACAGACTTCCATGTCCTATTAGTTCAATTGGAGACATTGTGTAAATGGAAGGATGCAATTGTAACCTATAAACTATAACAGAAGGGTTCTTTGATAGATACATATTCACTTCATTAAGGACGACACCATGAACCATATGCTAGGTGTTATTCATGGTTAGTAGAAGCCCTAATTGATATAAGTGAGTTATAATCAATTAGGGAATTGGAAGGAGTTCCAATTAGACCCTAAATGGAAAGAGTTCCATTGTGCACACCTCGTGCTATTCCTACTACTTGATGATGTGAACCCAATGGGTCACACACTGATCATGCAAGATGAGCTTTAAAGTCTATGAGAGAAAGGGTATGAATGCATAAAGAATAGTTCTTTGAGGCCTATTTATATTTGATATAAATTATAGGGGTTATTGTGCAATTTAGAGAAATTACATAACACCCTAATAGGGTTTCCCCCTAGGGCCGGCCCCCTTAGTGTGGACTATATAAGTCACACTTTATGATGTGTGACATCATCACAATCAGAAGTTGAAATCCCAAGGGGCTGTCCAGATTTTCCAGCCTCCCTCTCTCTCTCTCCTCTCTTCTCCTTCTCTAGCAACAACAAGGGAAAAGAAGGAAAAGACTTGAAGCTCTAGCTAGGTGTGGATACCGTTGGAGGCAGCACACTTGGGCTGCTCATTCACCGCTGTCCGGAATCAAAGCTTGGAGCAAAAAGGAGAAGACAAAAATTCTGTAAGTGTTCTAACCCTCTTCATAGCTAGGGTTTGATTTTGTATATGCATAGTTAGATTCATGGGCTGTGGAATCAAAGGGAAAATTTTTATATTCCGCACTTCTATTTTTCCCTCTTGTATGATTCCCAACAGTGGTATCAGAGCCATGGCTATGCATAATACAAAATACATATGGGCTGGAATTTATGGTGTAGTTGAATGATTCAAAAATCTGGAGAATTTTTACTGCAGAATTGTTCTTCTCTCTGGCCGAACCTAGGGTTTGGAACCCTAGGTCTATTCTTCTTCTACTCCTCTTCTAAATCATGGTTAAGGGTAACCATTGATGCAAAGGTTGTATAGGGTTTGAATTGGAAGAAGAAGAAAAAGGAAAACTGGGTTTTCTGAAGAGGGTCGAATCTGGGTTTTAGAACCCAGAGGTTCTTGCAATTAAATTCAATCAAAGCTTCTGTATTTTTGATGCAAATCCATTGTAGGATCATTATATATCATGTATATATGATTTTCTTTAAGTTTCAAAAAGGTTTTGATGGAAAAAGATTCAAAAAGTTTGAAAATTTTTCATGAACAGCATAGCAGATTTTCTCTGCAGAAAAGTCATCAATGGAGTTTTGATTAGAACTTGAGTTAGGGAACTCCAAATTGCATGAAACCAATTGCATTAGTTTCCTAAGACATGTAGGATACTGGGAAAATTCGTTTGGTAGCCTAATTCATTCATCTTGCTGGGTTTTAAATCAATTTCTGACCATGGACAGTATGCTGTCAAATTCTGGGCAGCATACTGTTGTTTTAATTGTTTAGAACAATTGGTGATGATTCGATCATCCAAACCTCTTCTAGAAGCTTAGTATTTCATGTAAGGACATGATACAAAAGCTGGTTTCAATGGAGGAGTCGAATTGATAAGGTTTTAGAAGCTATTGTGACCTTCAAGGTCTGCAACAATGGCTCCAGCAATGGGTTTTGGAAACCCTGATTGTTTTTGATGATGGCAGCCACTTCCACCACTCCTCACGTGTCCAGAGGCTTGTCCCACACCCCTAGGATGTTCTCCCATGGCTGGTCATGGTCTCCCACAGTCGTTGGTGGCCATGGCAGCCTAGCCAAGCTCAGGCAGCCGTCTTGGTAGTGACGGCTGCATAGAGTTAAGGATGAAACCCTAATTTTGAGTTAATGATGAAACCCTAATTTCATTATGGCATTAATTAAAACCCTAATTGGAATATTAATTACCTTTATTAAGAGTTAATGATTGGTCATTAAATGACCAATCATGGTTATTAATTGTTAGGGCATAATTAATACCATAAATGATGTCTAGGGTTAGGGTTTTGGAAACCCTAATTAGTGTAATTAATTAAGGGTAATTAATACCCTATTTGGCATTAATTAAACCCTAATCCCTTTTATTAAATACCATATGAACCTAGGGTTTTAATGATTGGACATTAAATGACCAATCATAAGGAATTTAATGATTAGGGCTTGCATTTAGGGTTTAGGGTTATGCGTTTAGGATTTAGGGTTTTAGGAAACCCTAACACACTAATTCATCATTTAAATGATTTTATTTAATTCCCATGTTAATTATTTAATTAATATTGATTAATTTTATAATGTTTTAAATGGTTTAAAATACAATTGGGGATTAAATTAAAATCTGGAAATTCTTAATTAAATGAAATTGATTTGTTTAATTAAGGAAACCCTAATATTGGATATTAGAGTTATTTTTGGAAACTTTATATGTTTAAATTAATTTGATTAATTGAAACTAAAATGTCTTAAATGTTAAGACTTTATTTAATTCTGGATATTTTTGTTAATACCTAATAAGATTAGGATGCATTAATGAGATTAATGTAAATCATTCAAGAGAATTACCATAATGCCCATATGTTTTAATGTTTACAGTTTTTCTTTACATTATGCAATGAGATTGTATGTATGTGTTTGGATGATGATTATGGACTATACCCTTTAAACCAATTGTGATTGGCCGTCTTATGAATGGGATGTTATTATTTACAAGAGTTGTAATTTTATTAAGGTGATATAATTTATTTGGGGCTTGCATGCCACCTTCCCTCTCCCTCTCTCTCTATCATTCTCTTATGTACCCCACATTCCCCTTATGTATCCCTTTCTTTAAATTATGTAAATGTTATGTAATCGAGAGCGCACTAAGGAGCATGGTAGACCCAAAGGAGCATGATAGAGCCCAACAAGCCAATGGTGGAGACCATCAAGCCAAGGGAGCAGATTGAAGGACTTGAAAGCTTAAGAGAAGTGTTTCAAGACAGCATGCATGTTTCGAATGTGTTATTTTACGATCACCTACACCCACCTTAGACCTTGGATTCAATCTATTGGCTTGGATTGAATCCTCTCAAAGTCCATAATCATCATAGTGGGAGCTTTTAATGAGATTAATAGTGATAGCTCCAAATCCATAGATCGTTATATGTCTCTTCTTAGGGACTAATATCGATAAGTGGATTATTATTATTATGCTGTTCATTTTTGTATTTAGATGCATGAGATGTATGTTAAATTAGTTAATTTGATGAGACCCTTAAAACCCCTCTCTTTTAATATTAAGTTGAAATGGAGAATACATTAGGGAATGCATTCTTCATTGCCTTCCATCATTATAGGATCATCTAACGTCCCTTAATGTGGGTACCTGGCTGCAGACATGTAGGAGCTACCCATATTAAAGACATTACTTGAAACTATCACATATATAGATATCATGGGGTGCCTAAGCTGGTATATACCAAGAAACTAACATGTGAGGTATATATTTGGTGAAACATACCTGTGTGAATGATGGGCTTAACTTAACTAGGGAAGTATTCCAAGAAACTAACATGTGAGGAGTATGTACCCTAGAGGCAAAACGATTGGAATTTGCTTATGAAGCAATAGACAAAGAGTTGTCTTCTTACTGTGGGTTAGAAGTCAAGAAACTAACATGTGAGGCTTCTAGGTCACAGTGGGACCCCAATCCCCATTAGGAATGAGATTCCCGAATTCCACTAGAAGGGTGTATGGAATTTGATAAAATAGTGGGAGGTACCATATGATTAAAGACCCGATCATTATGGATTAAAAATGAAATCTGATTTTCTGTTTTAATTTTCTGTATGTAGATCACCGTAATGGCTCACCGCAATCCGTTATCCAACATTTTGGAAACCAACCGTTTAACTGGACCTAATTATCTTGATTGGTTAAGGAATTTAAAAATCGTTTTGAATTCTGAAAATATTACCTATGCACTTCAAAGTCCACTTCCCAATGCTCCTACTGAGGCTGCAACTCGGCAAGAGAAAGACGCTTATCAGAAGCGCATGGATGATGATCTTATGACGAGATGCTATATGATGGTGTCTCTAAGTCCTGAGCTTAAGAAGCAATACGAGTCCATGGGAAGTGCACCCGAGATATTTATCCACATACAAGAGTTGTATGGCAAAGAGTTCTTGCTTGAATGTGATGAATGGGTTGAAGTTCCTGCTTCCAATTCTATGCTCAAGCCTAAAGGCAAGGGAATAAGAAAGGGTAAGAGTACCCAAAGGAAGAGGAAAGGTAAAGGGATCTGTTTTTACTGCGGCAAAGATGGGCATTGGAAACGTAACTGCCAAGAGTATCTAGATACTCTGAGGAACCAACCTTCGGAAGGTATGGATTATGCTCTTATACTTGAGACTAACATGAGTGTTAGCTCTGCTTCCACTTGGGTACTAGATTCTGGTGCGAGTTCTCATATTTGTAATTCCATGCAGGACCTAGTGGGAAGTAGAAGGCTAAGTAAAGGAGAAGTAACCCTACGAGTGGGAAATGGAGCAAACGTTGCTGCATTAGCCGTGGGGACTTGCTGCTTGACTTTGCCTAGTGGGAGTAGTTTAGAATTATCAGGCTGTCTTTATATTCCAGAAGTTATAAGAAACATTATTTCTATCTCAGTATTATCTAAACAAGGATTTAGGTTTGTTTTTGAGGAGAATAAATGTTCTTTATTTAAAAATGAAGAGTTCATTACTTCTGGAGTTTATGTGAATGGCCTTTATTTTCTAAACTTTATTGCAAATGTTAATTGCATAGAGCATGATAGTTCTAAATTGAATGCAAACAAACCCAAGAGAACAAGAGATGAAGAAAACTCCGCATATGACTGGCACTTGAGACTAGGTCATATCAGTGAGAATAGGATTAACAAGATGTGTAAGGATGGACAATTGGGTCCATTGGTTTCTATGCCCTTTCCAACTTGTGAATCTTGTTTACTAGGTAAAATGACCAAGTCACCTTTCACCGGTCACGGTGAGAGAGCAGCAGACATATTAGGATTAATACATAGTGATGTATGTGGTCCTATGAGCATACATGCTCGTGGAGGTTTCTCTTACTTTATAACCTTTACCGATGATCATTCTAGGTACGGGTATGTGTACTTAATGAAGTACAAATCTGAAGCATTTGAAAAGTTCAAAGAATTCAGATATGAAGTAGAGAAACAAACTGGTAAAAGTATTAAAGCTCTTCGATCGGATCGAGGAGGAGAATATTTAACTGGTGAGTTTTTAGATCATCTTGTTCAAGCGGGCATTCTATCTCAATGGACACCTCCTGGAACACCACAGCTTAATGGTGTGTCAGAAAGGAGGAATAGAACCTTATTGGATATGGTTAGGTCCATGATGAGTTACACTGATTTACCATTGTCCTTCTGGGGACATGCCCTGGAAACTGCAGCGTACTTGTTGAACAGAGTCCCAACCAAATCTGTCCCTAAGACACCGTATGAGATATGGAAAGGGAGAGCACCAAGCCTTAAACATATTAAGGTATGGGGTTGCACTGCATATGTAAAGACACATGATGCAACCAAGTTAGAATCAAGATCAATTAAATGTAGGTTTGTGGGATATCCTAAAGAGAGTTTAGGATATTATTTCTATTATCCTGATGAACAAAAGGTGTTTGTTAGTAAGTTTGCAGTCTTTCTTGAAAAAGAGTTTATTCAAGAAGGAGGCAATAACAGGAAAATAGAACTCAAAGAATTGTCTGATGAGACACAAACCGACAGTGATCCCACCCCTGTCCCTGATGAGACAGAACCCACTAATGTACCACAACCTCTCCGTAGATCGAGTAGGGTATCTGTTGCACCTGAGAGATATGGATTTCTCAACCATAATGCAGAGGAATTGTTCCTTGGTGATAGAGAACACCCAGATGACCCTACTACTTACGGACAGGCGATTTCGGATATTGATTCGAACAAATGGCTGGAAGCTATGAAATCTGAAATGGACTCGATGTATTCCAACAAAGTCTGGACTTTAGTTGATCCACCAGAAGGTATAGTACCTATTGGCTGCAAATGGATCTTCAAAAGGAAGATAGGCTCAGATGGAAAGGTAGAGACCTACGAGGCTAGGCTAGTGGCAAAAGGTTACCGACAAAGACATGGTATTGACTATGAGGAAACCTTCTCGCCAGTGGCTATGCTTAAGTCCATTAGGATCTTGTTAGCTATAGCTGCGCACTACGATTATGAGATATGGCAAATGGATGTAAAGACCGCTTTCCTTAATGGAAACATTGAGGAAGACCTTTATATGCAGCAACCTGAGGGTTTTACATCCAGTGGTGAGGACCACAAAGTGTGCAAGCTACAGCGGTCCATTTATGGACTTAAACAAGCTTCTAGAAGCTGGAACATCCGATTCGATGAGGCAATCAAATCGTTTGGTTTCCTACAGAATATGGATGAACCATGTGTGTACAAGAAAGTTAGTGGGAGTGCGATTACCTTCCTGGTCCTATATGTTGATGACATTCTACTTATCGGGAATAAAGTAGAAACGTTATCAAAAGTGAAAGAGTGGCTTTCACAGAATTTCTCCATGAAAGATTTGGGAGAAGCATCCTATATTCTAGGAATAAAGGTCTATAGAGATAGATCTAAAAGGATGCTAGGTCTCTCCCAATCATTGTACATAGACAAAATATTGAAAAGGTTCAATTTAGAAGATTCCAAAAGAGGTCTAATTCCTGTTAGGCATGGAATCAAGTTGTCTAAAAACATGGCACCTAAAACTCCAGAGGAGATTGCGTACATGAGGACGATTCCCTATGCTTCTGCAGTAGGGAGTCTAATGTATGCCATGTTATGTACAAGACCAGATATCGCTTTTGGTGTAAGTGTTACAAGCAGATATCAGGCAGACCCAGGTGTGAAACACTGGGAAGCAGTCAAGGCTGTCCTTAAGTACTTAAGAAGAACTAAGGAACTTTTCCTTGTCTATGGAGGAAGAAATTTAGAAATGGTTGGTTATACGGATTCAGATTTTCAATCTGACGATGATGATAGGAAATCAACATCGGGGTATGTTTTCACCTTGAATGGTGGAGCTGTAAGTTGGAGGAGCTGTAAACAGGATGTTACAGCGGACTCCACTACAGAGGCTGAGTACATTGCTGCATCAGAGGCTGCAAAGGAAGCTGTTTGGATAAAGAAGTTCATTACTGAACTGGGAGTAGTTCCTGCCATTGAGAAGCCCTTGCCATTGTTTTGTGACAACAACGGGGCTATTGCTCAAGCTAAGGAACCACGGTCTCATCAAAAGTCCAAACACATTGAGCGTCGATTCCATGTGATTAGAGAGATCATTGGAAGAGGTGATATTAGCATACAGAAGATTCACACAACAGAGAATGTAGCAGATCCCTTCACTAAAGCTATGACCCAAGAGCAGTTGGATCACCACAGACAGGAAATGGGTATTAGATACATTGTGGATTGGCTATAGTGCAAGTGGGAGATTGTTAGAGTTATGCCCTAGAGCCAATCATAGAGATGATTGTTTAGGGATAAAGGAACAATCATTTGATTTCATTTATGTATGTCACATTTATTATTGATTTAATAAAAGGGCTTATTCTATTATGTTTGTATGCATCATTTATATTTACATAATATGTCCAAGGAGTTAGAGTTGAGAATATTGAATTACAAAGAGTTGTAATTATGAGACTGTAAATATATCTCTGTACTAAACTCCTAAATCATTCCTAGTTGAAGGTTCACTATGATGGACAGTAATGAACCATAGGACTAGCACTTGTTAGGTTGAATCTATAGGAGGATAGCTGGTCTCAAGCTATTTGTGTGGAGACACTACAACCAACAGGTGGGTGCCTGTTAATAGAACAGGTACACTGAATGTGACCAAAGATTTGAGATAAACTGAATGGAGTTTTAACCTGCCTGTCAATCAGTTTCTCAATGTTATAGTGGTACAAGTAATCCTTAGACCTGAGACACCATAGTTACCTTATGCATGTAGCTTTAGAAGTTTGATAACACTAAGTGCAGATTCTATTCATGGGTCTGTAAAGGTGTTCATTGGCCCTATTGCTATGTGTATGAAGGCATGTGAGTGATCAACAAGGAATCCATTACTCTCAGGAAAAAGAGAGAGAATGTCTCATATAGCATTCATAATATAACTCATTCAGTCCATGGCCATGGCAGTGTGAATATGGAAAGGAGTTTCCATAAGTTCATCATTGAGTTGATATTTATGAATGAGTATAAAGTAATTGAACTAGGGACTTGACAGACTTCCATGTCCTATTAGTTCAATTGGAGACATTGTGTAAATGGAAGGATGCAATTGTAACCTATAAACTATAACAGAAGGGTTCTTTGATAGATACATATTCACTTCATTAAGGACGACACCATGAACCATATGCTAGGTGTTATTCATGGTTAGTAGAAGCCCTAATTGATATAAGTGAGTTATAATCAATTAGGGAATTGGAAGGAGTTCCAATTAGACCCTAAATGGAAAGAGTTCCATTGTGCACACCTCGTGCTATTCCTACTACTTGATGATGTGAACCCAATGGGTCACACACTGATCATGCAAGATGAGCTTTAAAGTCTATGAGAGAAAGGGTATGAATGCATAAAGAATAGTTCTTTGAGGCCTATTTATATTTGATATAAATTATAGGGGTTATTGTGCAATTTAGAGAAATTACATAACACCCTAATAGGGTTTCCCCCTAGGGCCGGCCCCCTTAGTGTGGACTATATAAGTCACACTTTATGATGTGTGACATCATCACAATCAGAAGTTGAAATCCCAAGGGGCTGTCCAGATTTTCCAGCCTCCCTCTCTCTCTCTCCTCTCTTCTCCTTCTCTAGCAACAACAAGGGAAAAGAAGGAAAAGACTTGAAGCTCTAGCTAGGTGTGGATACCGTTGGAGGCAGCACACTTGGGCTGCTCATTCACCACTGTCCGGAATCAAAGCTTGGAGCAAAAAGGAGAAGACAAAAATTCTGTAAGTGTTCTAACCCTCTTCATAGCTAGGGTTTGATTTTGTATATGCATAGTTAGATTCATGGGCTGTGGAATCAAAGGGAAAATTTTTATATTCCGCACTTCTATTTTTCCCTCTTGTATGATTCCCAACATTTAGGACATAAATAAAGCCCAATTGAAGTTAAATGAGAGAAAATTGATTGGGTCTTATGAGTCAATTTGAGCAAACCAAGAAAGGATCTTTTAGCCAACCTGAACCATTACGAGCCGAATTGATCTTAAACCATTAATTCATGAAATTGAACCTATATATGGACTCTATATACTCCTATGAACTTGATGGGATGACTCGGGATTCATTCCAAGGTCAAATGGAAAATATACGACTTAAAAGACGATTATGCCCTTAAGGTCGCAAAAGTTCTTATTGACTATCGAGATGAACTCCAAATCACTTCAAAATTCATACACATGATATTCAATACCATAGAAACTCAATGCAAAAGACTAGACTCAAAAAGGACTCAAAATCCTACATGAAATGATATGTCCTAGCTAAGGTGACAAAAATGGGGTGTGACAGAAGCCCCTCATTGGTGAATAAGTTTCACTTGCGAGCCAATGATCAAAGAACAACCCATTTTTCTTTGATGGATTAATCTCATTAATACCAACAAACTCAAATGGAACCAAAAGGATAGACTTCGTCATATCCAAGCATGCGACGATTTCATTGAAGCAAATAATTGATTGCATTTCTATACATGTCAACTTTGTTGGTGCGCTCATGCAATTGCCTTTACCATGCACTAATTGCATTAGTGATATCCACATGGTCTTCTTATGATGCAAAGCTAGTTGCACAAGTGCATCACAAGGTACCCTGCCAATTTCATTGGCATTCTCAAAACGAGTTATTTCATAACTCATAAATCATCATTTTATGTGAATTATTGGTGAATTGAATGTCCATCAATTCAAAACCAAGGGCATTTTATGCCAGTCTCACTGGGGATAACAAAGGTGGTGAGTTATTTCATAACTCATGACTCATCAAATTATGATTTCATGCCACTTTCAGTGGAAACAACAAAGATATGGAGTTATTTCATAACTCTTGAATCATCATTTCATGTGAAATTGTGATTTCATGCCACTTTCTGTGGAAACAACAAAGACAGGGAGTTATTTCATAACTCATGAATCGTCATTTCATGTGAAATTGTTGCCACTTTCTGTGGAAGTAACAAAGATGGGGAGTTATTGCATAACTCATGGATTGTCATTTCATGTGACATTGTGCCACTTTCTGTGGAAGTAACAAAGATGGGGAGTTATTGCATAACTCATGGATCGTCATTTCATGGGAAATTGTGCCACTTTCTGTGGAAGTAACAAAGACGGGGAGTTATTGCATAACTCATGGATCGTCATTTCATGGGAAATTGTGTTTATCACATGATATGAGACCCAATTGCAAGTCAATTGATTCAAAATCAAGCTCATTTCTTATCATTTTATGTGAAACTATCCTTATCACATGGAATGACAATGTATTGGGAGTCATTCAACTCCAAATCAAGTGCATTTCATGTGAAATTGTCTTTATCACATGAAATGATAATGTATTGAGAGTCATTCAACTCAAAATCAAGTTCATTACTTATCATTTCATGTGAAATTATCTTTAACACATGAAATGACATTGAATTGAGAGTTAATTGATTGGAAATCAAGCTTATTTCATGTCATTTCATGTGAAATTATCTTTATCACATGATACAACATTGATTTTGAAAGTCAATTGATTGAAAAACAAAGTACATTTCATGCCCTCTTCACAAAGATAGCAAGTTACTTCGTAACTAGCATAGCTTATGAATCATCATTTCATGTGAAGTTATCTTTATCACATGATTAGCAAGTCATTTCATGTGAAATTATCCTTATCACATGATATGATATCACTATCATCTCCTTGAGAATTGACTTCCAAAACTTGCAAGTCAATCAATTCAACACCAAGCTCATTTCATGAGAAAGCCATTTATCATGGCCATTGCAACTCCTCGTTATGCGGGCGAATACAATCACCCAAGATTCAAAAATTTCATTGAAACTTGATAAACTTGAGAGATATATTCACCCCATAGCTCAAGGATTGCACAAAAAGTCAATTTGGAGAAGTTTAGAGGTCGCAAGCGCGCGAGACGGGGCAAACGGGCAAAGCGGGCTAGGGTGACCATCTGCCCTCAGATGGTCAATCGTCCAGGGCAAGACGGCTGACCGTCCAAGGGGGGACGGTTACCTGAGGCCCTCATCAAAAAATTCTGGGTTTATAAAACCCAACTCTTGTCCACTCATTCCCACATTCTCCCATTCAAAAATTAGAGAGTTTCTCTCTCTAAACTCACATCCTATCTTATCTTTCTCTCATTCTCTCATTCCCATTTCAAAAACATTCAATCCAAACATCAAATGCACATCAAACAACAACAAATCAAGCCCATTTAGCAATCAAAACAACCAATTCACATCATCTTGTGAAATCAAACCAAATCAAACCCATTTTTCACAAACCCAACTCCATCATCAAGAATGTCATCAAGCAAGGACTCAAGCACCAAGTATCCATTCTATGGGGTCAAAAGCACATACAAGGCACCACTCTATGATGCTCCACAAGCTAGGGTGTTGCTTGAACCCGAGAAGCATCTCTCATTCATCCATTCCCAACAAGAAGTAAGTTTACCCAACTTAACACTTTTCTTTTGAATCTTTCGATTCTTTTGATGAAATTGCATTCCCTTCTACTTCTTTTGAATACCCCTTGGGTTGTTGAGTGATATCCCTTGATTTGGCAAGGATTGAACACACAAATTCTTTTCATTTGAAAGCTTGAAAAATTGCACCCGCCAAATGTTCGATAAAATTCCCAAGTGAAATAAAGATGTTCAATCTTCACCAAATCAATGTATATCAACAAGTAAACCCTCAAGTGAGTAATATGCTATGATTTAGCAAGGATTGATCATACAAAATTCTTTTGTTTTAGGGCTTGGGAGGTATCACCCACCAAGTGTTCAATAAAATGCCCAAGTGATAAAAAAGTGTTCAATCCTTGCCAAATTAAGGCACATGAACAAGTAAACTCATAAACATCCATTAGCAATTCATTTCATGAATAAAGACAACTTTTGATATCTTTTGGAAAACGATTTGAAACCAATTGCTAGTGTAAGCTTATCATTTCCATGTTCTCTCAACTAACTCTCAAGGTATTTTCAATGGCTATAGCCCAACTTTCAGGACATGCGCACTTGGTCCTCTGTCAAAGGACTCATTGAATGGTGGCGGAACATGGAAAACTTCCAACCCATCACCAAAGGCTATATCGAAAAGGCCGGTTTTGGCCCATTCCTAGATTCTCTATGGAATGACCAATGTGATAGGCAAGCTTTGCTAGCCTTGTTTGAGCTATGGTGGGACACCACCAATACATTCCATTTTAGCTTCGGGGAGATGACATTAACCCCCAAGGACTTCACTATGATCACGGGCTTAAGCATTAAAGGCAAAAGCTTGGAATTCTATGAAGAGGCTCACACGGATGGAGATTATCTCCTAGCTTACCTTGGGATGGAAATCAAGGTAATCAAGAAAGCAGTGCGACGCACTTGGCTTTTCAACAAGTTTGCTAAGCAAAGGGAGAGCGAGGGTGCAAGCCCTGATTGTATTATAAGGGCATTCCTTCTGTACATGATCTCATGCACATTCTTTACTGGGACGGGCGACCTAGCCCCTTTGGGTCTTCTTGCAAGCATGGAAGATGTTGACAAGATTAGGAAATTCAACTGGGGAGGGGCTGCTCTAGCCACCATGTATCGCACCATGTGTGACATGTCACGTGGCGTGACTAAGGACTTCGGCGGGATGCCCTTTGTTTGGGAGGTAATGTTACTTCCCTTTCATTTCTTTTATTTTTTATTTTTTCTCATATTATCTTTTCCTTTTGACTCTTTTCTTAACTTTTGACAGGTTTGGTGCTATGAGTACCTCAACCTATGTCACCCATCCCTTGCTGAGGAAACCATTGAATGGCCTACCCTCAAGAATTACTCTCCTAGTTATGTATCCATTCGGGTGGCGAATCGTCATGATTACGCCTTTGCTAGAGCTCACCTAGCAAGCCTCACTGCTGATATGGTGAAATTCTTTCCCCATTCTTTTCCTTTTCCTTTTACTCCCAATTTCTCATTTTGAATTTTTGAACAGATTGAATGGAATCCTTGGAAGATATGGGTACCAATGCTACCCAAGCGATGCATTCCTAGCTTGATGCTGATGGGCAAAAGGGTGCTCTTGGAAGGCCCCGTGGGTAGGTACTGGTACCTAGGGGAGCGTGTCTTACGCCAAGTCATGGGTGATGAGAACGCCGCCATGGCTCCAATGCCTCCACCACTTAACATGAGGCATGCTAACTTAATGGAGGGGGAGGAGTTGTGGGATGCCTTGAGAGGCTAGGATGCGGAGGAGTTCACTTCTCCTGACATTGCATATGACACTTTCTGTCTCCAATATCTGATGAGGCCCAGGGTGACAGGCCTACCTCCTCAAGGGGTAAGTCTTTAACATTCTCCTAGCCTTTTCTTTTGGTAGAGACTCTATTTAATAGGTGAACACTTGCAGGGTCGACGAGCACGAGGGCATAGCTCAACAATGGGCTCAGGAGTGGTTCCTGGCTCTGAGGAAGATGAGATGGAGGGGGATAGGTCACTACCCTTGCCTCAGCCGAATTGGTTCATTGATTTGTGCAGTGGGTCAGACTTTGTCAAAACCGCCATTACTCATCTTGCATTCGATGAATCCCCCAGGATCGACCCAAATCGAGAACAGGTGAGTTCTCTTTATGGGTATTTCTTTCTTTCTTCGAACATTACCTTCAATTTTACCCTTATTGATTATCCTAGGTGCCTACGGCATATGCCCAAGAGTTCATCGACCTTAGTGAGGGCTTGAGGCGTGACTTTGTGAGGATGAGCCTAGCCAAATCTATGGCAGAAGCTCGTTTGGATGTCATGGTAAGTGTTCAACCTATTTTAAAGTTCCCATCTGTGGTTTTCAACCAACCCTATTCTCATACTTGACTTCTTTGCGATGGATTTTGTATATGCAGCCACCACCAGTAATGCGCCCTCCTAGAGCACCTCGTGGGGGTCATGACGGAGCTGGGCTGAGCCGCAAAAGAAGCTCTGGGAACCGCTGAGTTCATTTACTTTCTTGTTGGGCTTGTAGAAACAATGAGACAATGGCTATCTTTTCATTTCATGCTTGTGTTTTGTAATTGCCACCTAAAACCCACTCTCTTATCCCTTGCTATGGATACTTGTTGTGCTTGTTTGAATCTATCATGATGATGTTATGGTGCCTTTCTCATGAAAATTTGAGTCAATGTGAGTTCATAGGAGTGAAAATGGCCTAAAAAGGCCACCCGAACGCGAAAATAGGCAAAACTGGGCGAAACAAGGCAAAACAAGGCGGGGGCCTCGGGTGACCATCTGGCCCCGGACGGTTAGCCGTCTGGGCCTAGACGGCTGACCGTCCAGCCCCAGACGGTTACCCGAGGTCGACGCGCTTTTTCGCGATTTTTCAGGAATTTTGCGATTTTGACGGTTCTACTCCCTTTAGGACTCGAATTTATGACCCTTTCCTTATAAAAACACATGAGGGGAGCCTTCTAACTCACCTATTTTCATTGACAATAATTATGGAAGCCTTGGATGGGTTCTTAAGAGGGTTTTTGGCAGTCATGGCTGCCAAAGACAAAACTAAGTTTAAGCGCTTCGGCTTGGAACCATTGCTCTCTATAAGGCACGTGAAGCTCGAGACGACCCTTCTCACTGCTGCTACATACTTCTGGGATCCTCAAATCCATGTCTTTTGATTTAATTATGAAGAATTATGCCCAACCATGAGGAATTCTGTGCTTTATTTGGAGTTTCACCCGCAGGGCCATTCATTCTTCCTACACCACGCTCTGATTACCTTGCTTCCTTCTCGGATTTTCTTGGCATTCCTCAAAGGGATGCAACGATCTTCGTCAAGGACCATATGGTGGACTTAATGAAGTTAGCAACCTCATTCTTGGCTCATGGTAGCGAAGGTACTCTGACTTTTACCCCTCAAATTCAGCGTGCACTCGCTTTCTGTTTAATTGGTCGCTTTCTCATCTCCACCGGCACTCTTCAAGCCCCTGTTCAAATATGTGAGTTGGTTGCCCCTCTTCTCAAGCGACATAACATCGTTCCTCTGGTACTAGCTGAAACCTTGAATGGTTTAGACAAAGTTCATGGCAACCCCAAAGCGCCTTTAGAAGGTAGCCCCTTTTTACTGCAAATGTGGTTGCTCGAGCGCTTGAATTTTCTATCTCCCACCACTATTAATCCATACAAGCCCCAACACTTCTGTCTACGCCGAGTTGAACTCCCAGGACCATTCTCTTTACGAGGTTGGTTGGGTTACCTCCACACACTGTCGTGGCAGAACATCAAATGGTACGTCTTCACATGGGGGTGTAAAGAGCAGGTACTTTTTCGAACCTCGGGGTATACTTTTGTCAAACTCATAGGACTGAGATCGACTTCCTTCTATTGGACTTCGAGAATTCTTTGCCAGATGGGCGCCATGCAAACCATACCGTCCTTAACAGGACCTTGTTGCTCTGTGGAACCTGTCAGTCCTACTATAATCAAGTGGGCGAGGACTCGCTGGCCTACAGACCTGAAATTGACTCGGATTGCCAACACTGAAGGGCCTTTCGAGATGAGTAGAGAATATAAGCAATGGTTGAAGGATGATTTGGGCGAAAGAGAAACTTCTCGCCGAGAAAGAATTTATGACCTTATCAAGGACACGAGACTTGGACTTTGCAGAGAAGACATTCTTGAAGCAGTGGAGGCATCCCACGGCCATGACTTGCGAAAGAAAAGAAGACTTGATAGAGAGAGACAGAAGACAAACAAAATGACTCTCAAGAAACTCAAGAGGACTTAAAGACTCAAGGAATAGAATATCTATGGCATGTCGATAGTTCTTTTACTTAACATCAATAAATTGTTATGTCAAACAAATAGTTTCAAATGAATTGCCAATAATAATCTACTTTCGAGATTTTTTTTTATTGTGTTGATTGGACCGCACCCAATGTAACTTTATGGGCTGCCTACGTATCCCCGTTTTTTTCTTCTTCTTTTTTTTTTTTTTTTTTTTTTTTGGGGAATCAGGTCCTACGTAGTTCTCATGCCTTAACTTTTGCCTAGACCGCCTTTACAGGTTTTCAACCTAGCAGACCTTATACATAATACTTCTTTAATTGATCCAAATTGGTGGGACGAGCGAACTCGATCCCATCCAAATCCATAAGTCGAACAGCCCTTGCTGGCAATATCTCCTTGATGACGTACGGTCCACCCCAACTCGGTTTGAACTTTCCTCGTGGGTCGAAAATTGGAGCTCGGATCTCTTTCAATACTAAATCCCCTTTCTTCAAGCCTCTGTCTTTGACATGTTTGTTGAACGCCCTTGCGACTCTTCTCTAGTACCCTTGCACATGGTAGAGAGCCCTCAATCGCCTTTCATCTAGCAATGCAACCTCATCATAACGACTTTTGATCCAGTCCACCTCTGCTAGCTGACTTTCCACTGCAACCCTTAACGAAGGAACTTCCAATTCCACTGGCAGAACAGCCTCCATCCCATACACTAGCGCATATGGCGTAGCCCCTGTTGACGATCTGACTGACGTTCTGTACCCCCATAATGCCAATGGTAGTTTCTCATGCCAATCATTGTACGTGTCAGCCGTTTTCTGTAATATCTTCTTGATGGTCTTGTTGGCGGCTTCCACTGCGCCGTTTGTCTGCGGGCGATACGGGGACGACAAGTGGTGAACGATCTTGTACTTCTGCAAGAGTTCTTTGGTCTCCTTCTGGAAATGCTGACCGTTATCTGAAATGACCTCATGCGGTACCCCATATCGGTAGATAATGTTGAGCTGTATGAACTGCGCCACCTTTTTAGCATTCAAAACTTTGAAGGAAGCTGCTTCCACCCACTTGGTAAAGTAATCGATGGCTACCAGGATGTATTCATGACCGTTGGATGCCTTCGGCTTAATCTGTCCGATGATATCTATTCCCCATACTGCAAACGGCCATGGAGTTGACATGCTTGTTAAGGGCATAGAGGGCAAATGTTGTCCGTTGGCGAAGAGTTGACACTTATGGCACTTCTTGACGTGGGCATAGCAATCCCTTTCCACTGTAGACCAGTAATACCCTAGTCTCATGATCTTCTTAGCCAACATGTATCCATTCATATGCGGAGCTCCCACTCCTTCATGGATTTCTTCGATGAGTTTTCTGGCTTCTTCCTCCGTGACACACAGCAAGTGGATTCCGTTATAAGATCTCCGATACAGTTTTCCTCCACATACCACATAATGGCTTGCCAATCTTCTCAGTGTTCGCCGATCCACGCGAGATGCTTCTTCTGGATATTCTCTTTCTTCGATGAGCCTTCTTATGTCATAAAACCAAGGGTGGTTATCTGTTACCTCTCCTTCTCGAATGGAACAGCAATAAACAGGTTTCTCTCTGCCTTTGATCATGAGCGGTTTCACGCTTCCTCCTTCTGGTATCTCCACCATTGAAGCTAGAGTCGCTAAGGCATCAGCAAACTGATTCTTGTTTCTCGATAGGTAATTGAACTCAATTTCCGCGAACTCTTTAGTCAGTGCTTCCAAATAGGCATGATAGGGCAACAGCTTCTCATCGCGAGTCTTCCACTCCCCTTTTATCTGACAGATAATCAATGCTGAATCTCCGAACACCTCAATTTTTTATCCCCAATTCTAACGCAGCTTCCAATGCTAGGATGCAGGCCTCATACTCTGCTATGTTGTTAGTGGCTTCGAACCCCAATTTGATTGCTAAAGGCGTGAAGGCTTCCTCGGGCGAGACTAGTAGCACTCCTATGCCATAACCTCTTCTGTTTGCAGCTCCGTCGAAGTAGACTTTCCAAACCTTCTTCTTGATTTCCAGGATATCTTCGTCGGGGAACTCATCATTGAATTGGGTTGATGATGACACAGGGCAGCTTGCCAAATGGTCTGCAATGACACTTCCTTTGACGGACTTCTGCGCCAGGTACTTTATGTCGAATTCATTGAGAAGAAGCGACCAACGAGCGGTCCTGTATGATAGGACTGGTTTTTCTAGCAAATACTTCAAAGGATCCAATCGATTTATCAACAGGACTTCGAAAGACATCATGTAATGACGGAGTTTCTGGGTAGCCCATACCAATGCTACGCAAGCCTTTTCTAGCGCATTGTACTTTACTTCATAATCTGTCATTTTCTTGCTCAAGTAGTAGATGGCATTTTCCTTTTTCGACCCTTCAAGGTATTGAGCTAACATGGCTCTCGTCGTGGTTTCAGTAACCGTTAAATATAACAGTAATGGTTCACCTTGCCGCGGGGGAACCAAGATTGGGGGGTTGCTCAGATACCTTTTAATGGTCTCAAAGGCTTCTTGACAATCCTCATTCCATTCTTTGGAAATGCCCTTTTTAAGTAGCTTGAAAATTGGCTCCCATACCATGGTCAGATTGGCGATAAAACGACTTATGTATTGAACTCTCCCCAGAAAACCCCGAATCTGCTTTTCCGTTCTTGGTGGCTCCATCTCTGTGATAGCTTTTATCTTCCCTGGATCAACTTCAATTCCCCTCTGAGTGATCATGAAACCCAACAGCTTCCCTGCGGTGACTCCGAAGGCGCACTTCTGAGGATTCAGTCGGAGGTTGTACTTCTTTGCCCGTTCTAGGAACTTCTCCAATGCCGTGAAATGTCCTTCCCGGTCTACAGATTTGACTATCATATCGTCCACATACACCTCTAATTCTTTATGGATCATATCATGCAATAGGGTCATAGCAGCTCTTTGGTAAGTAGCCCCGGCATTTCTCAAGCCAAAAGGCATTACCTTGTAGTAATACGTGCCCCACTACGTGATAAAAGCCGTCTTTTCCATGTCTCGAGGCGCCATCTTTATCTGGTTGTAACCGGAGAACCCATCCATGAAGGAGAGAAGGTCATGGCCTGCTGTACTGTCCACCAATACATCGATATGCGGTAGAGGGAAATCATCCTTTGGGCTCGCAGCATTAAGGTCGCGGAAGTCAACACACATTCGTACTTTCCCATCTTTTTTAGGCACAGGCACTATGTTAGACAGCCACTCAGGGTACTCCACAACTTGGAGAAACCCGGCATCTAATTGTTTAGTTACCTCTTCTTTTACTTTCAAAGCCCATTCTGGTTTTAATCTTCTTAATTTTTGCTTTATAGGCTTTTTAGTGGGATTAGTGGGGATGTAATGTTGCACAATATCTGGATCAATACCAGGCATATCCTCATAAGACCATGCGAAGGCCTTTACATTGGATTTTAGAAGTATTATCAATTTTTCTTTTTCAGCAGGGGAGAGAGTTATCCCAATTTTAATTATCCTTGGCAATTCATCTGTCCCTAGATTGATTGATTCCAATTCATCCATGTTAGGTTTGGTAACGCCCCTTTTCCTTTGCTCGACGAGCTCCGGGGGGACGTCATTCCTAGGATCTATATCCATGCCATAGATATCCATAGAAGAGAGAAAGGAAACACTGCAAATAATGAAAAGAAACACACTTTATTGACTGAACTAACAAAACAGAACAAAGAAAAGAAAACACATGTGCCACAACTAGGAAACGACTCCTAACTCCACAAGGTGGGCTAGGCGGACACGCTTTATTTGAAAGGAAAGCTAAGACAAGCTACTAAGGAACCTACAAACTACTGTCAGGTAAGTCGAGATCCTCGCCCTCAAGAACTTCTGCAATAGTACCCTCCTCAAGATACCAATTAAGGAGCGGCACGACTGCATGGTGAATTGAAGAACACTCGAGATCCGATTCCTCCACAGCGAGAACCGTATCTTGAAACATTGTAACCATGGCTTCCGAATCCATCTGTTCTGCCCAGTCCTCACTCTTCTCTTCCCAATAGTCATCCTTGATTGCTTCATCATCAACCATTGTTGCAGTGATGGGATACCACTCAGTGAAGAATATTTCAAACCCCGGAACTCTCACTTTGGTTGCTTTGTCAATGGATGGTTCGGGGAATCCACAGAATAGAAAGTCCTCCCCTTCCTTAACAAAGTAACCATTCAAAGTAGGTCGGTATGGCGAGATTCGGATATCTGGCACCCTTCCCTTTGCTTTTGCTTTGACCTTTTCTCTACTTCTCTGCAACATCTCCATATGGTCCTTTTTGGAAGGCTCATACCCCAATCCGAAGGTATAGGTGACAATGCGGCTCTGAACGGATGCCAGTATGCCTTGCTGATGGCGTCCTAGTCCCATGCCTAGGAAGAAACTCATTTTCTTCATTATGTTCCCTACATGCAAATTGCCATGAGGGCAAAAGTCGAGAGGTATCAACTCTCTCTGTTCCGGCTCTTTTTCTATGCATTGAACATACTCGAACCCAGACAATGGTGCTCCAATGGGCTCGGGCTTGATCTCGCAAATGGGTACCCATGACGACTTCAAGTCATAATCACCTTGGAGTGTGACGATGGCCCCTTCATAAGGGAACTTGACTTTTTGGTGCAATGAAGAAGGGACAGCCCATGCAGGATGAATCCAAGGTCTCCCCAACAAGAGATTGAAGCACGACGGGACATCCAGCACTTGGAACTCCACTCTGAATTCTGTAGGCCCCATAATCAGCGGCAAAGTGATCACTCCAATCACCTCTCTACGGGTGTTATCATAGGCTCTCACTGTTTGCCCAGATGGCACAAAGTCTGTTGGATCCAACCCCAAAACGGTGGCAGTTCTGAGAGGGCACACATTAAGAGCGGAACCATTGTCGATCAGGACTGTCGGAACCCTCTTTCCCATGGTGTCAACAGTGATGTACATGGCTTGTGAATGGCTAGGTCCACTTTTCGGTAGGTCTGCTTCTGAGAACACAATGGTTGAGTTCTTCGAGGTTGGATTCACCAAGTTCACCAAATTTTCTGGAGATGTGTCAACGGGAACTTGTATCTGGTTAAACAACTTCAAGATTGTCTAACGGTGCTTGTAAGAGGCCATGAGCAAACCCCATATAGTGATGTTGGCATTAGTCTTTCTCAATTGCCTAAGCACTTCGTCCTCCTCTTCTTGCAGGTCGAGGTGGCGATTACCTTCCACGTCCCCCAATGGGTTGTCAGATTCTAAATGCAGAGGCTTGAAATGGTGACCCCCTCTAGTTATGTGCTCCACTTCGTCATCGCTCATCCCAACCTGTGGGGATTATAGGCTCATCAGGGATGGGGTCAGGGTAGAGTACATAGTAATCAAACTTTCTGGACGACTCTCCCAATAAACCCACTTTAGGATCTCCTGCCTCGAACCTTTCTTTCAATTGTCGTTGCATGGACTTCTTTGGCAGTACCAAAACCTTTTGATCAACAAGGTCTTGAACTACCTTCTTCAGCATAACACAGTCCTCCGTATCATGTCTGGGCGCCTGATGGTACAAACAGAATTGGTGAGGAGTCGAAGGCCTCGGCTTTGAATGGCATGGCAATATGAGCCCTTTATCACAACATTGGTAGAAAACTTGAGTCAAGGTCATGGGAAGCGGCGTGTATTGCCTCATGGGTTGATGAGATTGGGACGAGCCAAGCTCGATGGCATTTATGTTGTTGGGAGGAGGCATATTGTGAGTGGGGAGGGGATTTCGAGTGACATTTGGGCGATTTGGTGCGGTGGGTGGTGAAATGATCTGCTTGTCGAGCAAATCTTGGATTTCATGGCGGAGGCGGTAACAACGGTTGGTTAGATGGCCTTTGGCTTGGTGGAATTTGCAATATTCATTTTCATTGTAGTTCTTGGGCAATGGGTTTGGTGGAGGCCTTGGGTCGAGGGGTTTCAGGAGGTCACGGCTTCTCAGTTTTTCAAAGACTCTTTCGGGTGGCATATATAGCTCGGTGAATTGGCGAGGTGAGGTGGAGTCATTTAGGGAGAAAGGGCGAGTGGGTTGGGTAATGGTATTGACCTCAGCATTGGGTTTTCCTCCGAAGTTTGTCCTTCGACTCCTTTGGATTTCCTCCGTTTTGATTGTTCCATCAGCAATTGCATCTTCAACTTGTAATACCCGTAATTTTTAAATAGGGTATTAAGGGATTAATCTATGGTTAACGTAGCTAATCCCTTGATTTTTCAAATAACTTCATGCATGAGTAATGTATGTGTATAATATTATGATGTTGGATATGTTTTGATGCTTGTTTTGTGCATTGAGTATCTTTCGGGTGCGTTTAGCCTTATTTGCAACTTAAGGGTTTAAGCTGCTAAAATTTGGCTAAGTGTGGGGGGAAAAAGTGAATTTTCGTAAATCTTCATTTTAAAGGATAATTTTTGGCGGTAATGGGAGTTTATAATATTATAAGACATTGGTGATTTTATGGGATTTTATTAGCATGTTTGGATTGGTTTCCTCACATGTTTGTTTTAGGAAAATCTGTCGGGCGACAGATTTTGTACTAAAACTTGGCAATGAGATTTTGATATATTGGGTATTTGATTTTTTTGATATTTTATTTGGATTCAAATGGGGGGTTATTTGCTTATTTTCATTAAATAACTTAAAGTAAATTCTTTTATTCTTCCTTTTACTTAAATGTTTTTAATGAAATAAGGTTGATGTCTGTGCTGATGAGGTGTAGTCTGACTGACTGCCAATTTTTCTGCTGACTGTGTGTTTCAGACATCTGAAACACATTTCAGACGTCTGAAAGTGACATTTCAGACGTCTGAAAGTTACATTCAGACGTCTGAAAGTTCCAGAGAGCGAGGTTTTCTGGAGTATAGTTTCAGACGTCTGAAACTACATTTCAGACGTCTGAAAGTTGCGATCTGCAGATTTCATAAAGGGTTAAAATGACATTTTTGCCCCCTTTTTCTATATAAACCCATCTAACTCATCCCAAACACTATAGATCTGGTTTTTAGAGTATGGGAGAGCTAGAGAGAGAATGGGAGAGAAAGAGAGGGTACGGTGGAGAGAGAAAGAGCTTCTCCCTCCATTTTCATGGGTTTTCATGCATTTTTGGGTATTCTCTCTCCACTTCTAGCAAGGGTTCACTTTGGGATGGCATGGGAGAGCATCATTCATGGCATTTAGAGTTAGGGTTTCTTGTTTGGGCTCACACATGTGTCTTGGAGCTTGCTCTTGGCGGATTTGAGCTTGAATTTCATGGGATTTGGCATGGATGTTCATCCTCACCAACTCCTTTGCATTTTAGAGGTATGTTCTCACACTTAAAGGTTAGGGTTTGTATTCCTTTGAGGGTTTATCATCTCATTCTTACATTTTTGGGTTACTCATGCATATTGGGGAGTTTTGGTGGCGATTTGGAGTTGGGACGTCCATTATCTTCATCAACTAAGTCATTTGGGAGCTAGGGCTTGGATTGGGAGCTTGCATTTGCATCATAGGGCTTGGATTTCATACCCACAACATCAAAAGTTACATTTTTCTACGCATTTGGTTGAGGTAGGTGCAATTTACATAGGTTTAAACTATGGTCATGATAATATGGTATATATTGTCAAAGTAATTGGTATTCTTGGGCTTAGAATATGTGTATGAATGATTTATGAAATAAATCTTGGAATGAGATTATGGGTATTTGATAATCTAATTTGGGAATGATGTTCCTAACGAATTTTAGTTATTTTATACGTGCTGTGGAATATAGAGGAATGGATTTGATGGTTAATTTCCATGTTTAATTGATGTTATTTGATTATGGCTTATATAGCATATTTTGGAGATGATTTCGGCTAAAAATCATTTTATGGTTTATCGCATTGCATGTTGGGCATAATCATGCATTAAATGGACTTAATGAATACTGGGTAAAAGTATTGCATAAAAAGGGGTCATTGGAATTGGACTACTTGCAGTCAATGGGACTTTGCGGTGTTTTCCATTCCTTTGGTCCTGGGGTACTTTCTGGTTCCAGGTAGGAACCTTTGTGTTCCCGAATCAGAGGCTACTTTCCGGTTCCAGGTAGGAACCCTTGTGTTGTCCTCTTGGAGGTTGGGTTTAAATCCTCCATTTCCGCACGAAGACTCCTGCGGGAGTGGTTGGTAATAAATGGATTTAATGTAAATTGGACATGAGTCACATGCATTGGGCATTATGCATTATTTATTTTAAGTTATGGGTTATAACTTATTTTGGGATTTGTAATATACTTGGTTAGTATATTTTGCTTTAAATGATATAATGGGTTTTATTTATATCATTGCTTTAGTTTACTATGTCAAATTGTATCTACTGAGTCGTTGGACTCACGCCTATTATTTTAAATGTTTCTCAGTATTACAGGACATGAAGTTATGTGGAGGCACGCTTTCTTGGGATTTATTAATGTATTTTCATAGGATTAATGAATGTATTTCGTTAAATTTTATTCGAGCCACTGGCGAATGTAAATGTAAATTTAATCCGGGTTGTAATTTTAATTACTTATGGTTGTGTGTATGTGGAATGCGACACATGGGATGATACCACTACCATGGATGACAAGAAATTTTTATAGAATGGATTTTTATAATAGGTTTTCATGATGGTGTGTCCTATCTATGGATGGGTCATGTCCGAAAAGGGAAAAATTTTGAAGTAATTGAGATTTTAACACGTGTCATCCACGTTTTATCAAAGGACTTATTAAAGAAAAAGCTTGTTTTATTATTATTGATCACGGCTTAATTAATTTGGGTGGTGACACAACTTGTGTGCCAGCCCCAACAAGAGCCTTGAAGTTCGGAAAGTAGTGAGCAAAGAGATGCTTGTGATAAACGGGCAGTAAGTTCTTCACCACCAACTGAATCTGTTCTTCCTCATTCGGTCTGTCTGTCATTTTGGAAGCCTTTTGTCTCCACCTAGTAATGAAGGCAGAGAAAGTCTCATTAACCCCTTGCTTAGTGGTTTCCAAGTCCCTTCGTGTGACATCCACTTCAGTGTTATACTTGTAATAGTCCGTGAATGCATTGCACACATCTTCCCAGGTCTTGGTTCTGTTCTCCTCTAATGACAAAAACCATTTCAAGGCGGAACTCGCTAATGACTCATGAAACATTTGAGCCAATAACTCATCATTCGCCCCTCAAGGGTGCATAGCTCGCACATACATTTTGAGGTAGGTTTTAGGACAGCCAATCCCATCGAATTTTTCCAATTCCAGCATCTTGAATTGTAACGGGATGCGAGCCTTTAGGAACAAGGACAAAGTGCGGATGTCCACCATATCATCAGACTTGCGGATTCCCTTCAAAGTTCGTTCTAAGGCCTCGACCTTGTTTGCCAGGACGGTTGAGCTCTCCCTTGATGTGGCTTTGGTTTCCCCTTCCTTGGTCTTGGGTAGTTCTCCCCCTTCTCCTAATGGTTCCTCAGCGGATTCAGACTCATTGGATCCTTGATTGTTATCAGTGGCACGAGCCCTAGATTCAGGTTCAGAGTTCTTCTGTTAAAGGTCTTGAGCTAACTTGAGTGCAGTCTCGGACACCTGGGTAGTGTGATCAAGCTTTTCCATGATAGCTTTCAAAGCGGCCTCGAGGTTGAAACCTCGGTTGCTAGTTCTTTCTTCAGCCATTTCCGACTCAGTGATGGAATCAGCACTGACTAGGCGCCCTTGTTGATTGCGGATCCAAGCCAGCACGTCTCTCCCTCTAATATAGGGCAAATACTCAATTTTTCAGCCTAAGGGTCCATCCTAAGCTTCCATAATTATCTTAAAATCTTTACAACGTACACCCTTAATTAGTTCTCTTAACCAATTACCCTTGCGGGGGTCATGGGGAAGGGTACGTATTAAGGATGTAGGATGTAAAGTTTCCTTTAATTACCCACTCAATCAACGAAGCATGGCAACACATCACAAACACGGCAGCATATCATCACAACAATGTGTGTGCATATAGGTGATCCAACGGTGTCCTAGAAGGTCCATTACATGCAATTCTTTCTTTTAAGAGGGTAGGCTAGGGTCCTCAATTTTGCTTGTACCAATCTTTATACCTAACCACATGTGACATCAGGAATGTCGCGTGGGTCCAGCAGTACGTGATTGATCCATTTGATATACCCAAGGGCAAGCCCAAGGGTACTTGGCAAGAGAGGTTTGATAGCTTCGCCCAACACATGGAATCAGGAAAACCAAGGTCGAACTAGGCTATCAGTTGGTAAGGATACATCGAGGGACAATCGAGTGATCATGCAATAGTAGCGCACACAATGCAATAAATGAAAGTACACAATCAAGCGAATGCAATGTGATTGATTTTAATTATCAATAAGAAATTAATTTAGCCCAATCAAATTAAATGAGTCTAGCCCTCGACGTCCCCAGTGGAGTCGCCAAACTGTGAACCCACGAAAAAGCGCGGCCCACAAGGGATTTGGCGAAAAGGATTTTATGGATGGGTGAAAGACAACAAACGAAAAGGAGTCGCCACCTCATTTTTTAGGGAAAAGAGGAAAACCACAAAAATGTTTTATTTTCCAAAACCACATGACTCCATTAAAGGAAAAGCAAAGTCTTTGAAACCAGAAAATTGGATCCGGGGGCTAAGTTACGACGTGGGAAGGTTCTGGGCAAAAACCCAAAGGCATCCACATCGCCCGAGTTGGTCTCTCAATTTGATTGGGCTAACTTAAGATCTTTTCCACTCAAATATCATCATATATCATCACAAGGCAGCATGCATATCATATATTTCATCCAATCATCTCATGCACAATCACTCAAATAAAACAAAACAAAAAAAAAAAAAGAAAAGAAAAGAAAAAAACCTAGGATACTTGGATCCTAGAACGGACTTGAGCCTCACGAAGAGCGCCTACGTACCATGCAGCGAAATACATGGATCAAAGTCCACGTAGTTCGAAAAGAATAGGGTTACAACCTAATACAAACCTATGGTAAATTCCCTAGGTTTCCTCATTTGAAAATACATCGATTTAATCCAAAACTAAAAACTTCCACAAGAGGAAAACTTTGATAAAAAACAGATTTTATTATTGAAGGAAACCTTTGATAATTACCATAAGCTTGTATTAAGAAGTAACCCTAGGAGGGAGAAGAGAAAAGAAAGAAAAAGAAAGGTGAATTAGGGCACCTTCAAACCCTACTTACCTGAGCGCACAAGCTCCTAGCATTAGCCATTTCAGACCCTAGCAGCCCTATTTGCAATAGGACAAGCATTGTACCTGTTTGCACCCTTACAAGTGCACAAAATCATGCAAAGAAAGCAATATGCAAATCTGGACAGAACCTTGACTAGGCCTAAAATCATCCATTAATCATGCAAACAACAAGAATAATGAATAACTAAGGACTCTAACTCAATCCTACATGCAATGACCTAGCTAACATGCATAGAAACCAAGAAATCCACTAATATGAATGCAAACCTAGCATGATTCAACTATATGCAGCATATATAGAATGACTATGATGAGAAATAACTCACAAAACTAAGCTAAACATGCTGCATGAGACTTATGTGATTTTAGGGTTATCGAAACCCTAATCTCACAACTATGCATAAAAACCTACTAAATGACTCTAAGACATGCTCAAATTATCATGAATATCATTCATATCATATATATTAACTAACAGGAGCATCAATTCATGATAATAATCACAGCAACCTAAATATGTGAACTATGCATGATTTAAGAGGATAGAACGAATAAGGCTATCAAATCCTTAGTAAACCAGGGATTATCAAGCATATAAAGCCATAAACTATCCTAAAATCATTCATATAACATCACATAAACATTGAATTCCATCCATAAGAAGAACAATTGCATGCACCACAACTATCTTAAAAGAAGAAGAAGAAAGAGAAGAAGGAGAAGCAGGAATTCATGTTCAGCATAAAAGGGATAGGCTTACCTCTTGTAGACTCTTCCTTGTCTTCAATCCTCTTGTTTCCTTGCTTGCTTGGGGTTGAAGACCTCCTCTTGATGTCCTTCTAGCTCTCCAAACTCGTAGCTCCCTCTCTCTCTAAGTGTAAAGTGCAATTAACTTTTTCCTATGTGCTAAATATCATGTCCTTTATATAGAGAACTGACCCCCTAAACCAATGGCTAAGATTAATTCATTAAACAATGATCCTAGGGCTATTAGAGACTCTCTTGGTGCTCAAACAACTCAAACCTATACACTCCTAAGCTCAGACAAGTTGTTTTGGCGGAGGAAACCGTCAAAAGAGGAAAAGAAGAGTCAGAGTTTGACTTAAAGAAGGACTCCTCGGGTGACCAACTAGGCCTGGACGGTTAGCCGTCTGGGCTTGGACGGCTGACCGTCCAGCCCCGGACGGTTACCCGAGGGCTTTCCTTGTTTCACTCCGATTCTGACTCCTACTCGCTGTAGAAGTCCTAAAATGCTCAAATTAAGTCCGATTTTGACGAAATAAAAGCCAAAACGACCGTGTTTCGAAGGGGAACACATTTTTAAGTATTTTGGGACAAAAATCCTCAACCATGGGTGCATGGTTAGGTTTTACAAAGGTGGTTAACCATGGTGCTTCACCGTCGCTAAGCTGGGTTTGTACACGAGGTCGAACCGAATGCTTTCCCAATCGAAAATTGATCTTTCTAAACATGTTTAGGACATAAATAAAGCCCAATTGAAGTTAAATGAGAGAAAATTGATTGGGTCTTATGAGTCAATTTGAGCAAACCAAGAAAGGGTCTTTTAGCCAACCCGAACCATTACGAGCCAAATTGATCTTAAACCATTAATTCATGAAATTGAACCTATATATGGACTCTATATACTCCTATGAACTTGATGGGATGACTCGGGATTCATTCCAAGGTCAAATGGAAAATATACGACTTAAAAGACGATTATGCCCTTAAAGTCGCAAAAGTTCTTATTGACTATCGAGATGAACTCCAAATCACTTCAAAATTCATACACATGATATTCAATACCATAGAAACTCAATGCAAAAGACTAGACTCAAAAAGGACTCAAAATCCTACATGAAATGATATGTCCTAGCTAAGGTGACAAAAATGGGGTGTGACAGCAGCATTTCTTGAACTAATTCTCTACAAGATATGTTTCATGGCACACACTTTAGTGGCTCTTTCATAAAAATGATTCAATATATAATATCGAATACAAATAAAATTCTCACAAACAATTTCAAAACTTATATGTAATAATAGAAACAAACATAGACTAATCTTACAATCAAATAGTACTTAAAAACTGATATGCAAATGAATCCGGTCCTCACAAAAACAAACCCATATTGTACTCAGACAACCTTGTTGATCGTTTACCTGAAAATCCTGACCTTCAAAATATGATATCAATTCCTCCCATTCTTCTAGGTCAAGCTCCTCAGGGATATTTTGAAGGAGAGTCTCTCTATTATCTTTATATGCTCTATAGGTAGCTGAAAATGTTGACCTCCAACCCCTATACCTCTCCTGAGCAATTTTGAAAATCTTAGATCTAGCAAAGTCGTCATCTGCTAGTCTCCACCTCTCTTGCACATAACAAATCCTTTGAACAATTTAGAGGTATGTGGTTTATAAAGTTAAAAAAAACAAATATCTTTAACACTAGTTTCATGTTCCAAAATTCACTAATTCATAAAATCAACAAAGATCATGTTCCAACCAAAGTGCCAATTACATTGGACACATGGCACCTAAAACAAGTTCTTTAAACGAGGTGTCTAAGCACTCTGATCAGCATCTCCCTCAAGTGAGAATTATGCATTAAAGATAAAGAAAGTTACTACAAAACTACATAAGACACAAAACCATCCATGTCAGAAGCAGCCAAGTGATCAATAGAATTCAAACATGCATGAGTTCAAGTTATCTAGAACTTTAAAAAGATGATAGAAAAATTCAATTGTATGGACTTACATACCAAAACTTTATCCTTAATAGTATTTCTTATATCAAGTGACACTTCCGACCACTTATTCATTCTAATAAGAGGCACATGACGTCTCATTTGAACTACCACTTCATTAACAAATTCCCAGTAATGTATACCGATTGGCCCACCTAACCGTGTTGAAAACTTAATGGGCAATTTGCCATCACTACTCTCCTTAGCTCTCTTAGCAACCTTCAATCCTTTTGTAGCGCCTCTACCCTTTTTAGGGTTATTTGAAGGATCTAAACATTATCTAACAACAAATTAAAAAATTAATACACTATTGGGAAAATTTAATTTAAATAAAGGATGCTCATAATGACTATAATGGCGGGAAATAAAATGCTACAGAAGATATGATGTTAATAAAAATGTTAAGAGTAATAATATACTATAAATAATTATTAAACCTGATGGATCGGAATGTGGACGACGAGCATGAGATGGAAATTGGCAAACAGGTTGTTCAATGGATGAATTTCCAGATGGCTGGGATAATGGTGATGATTGCTGAGCTAATGGTGATGATGATGATGGCTGAGCTGATGGTGATGATGATGATGGCTGAGCTAACTGTGATGATGGCTGAGCTGATGGTGATGGTGGCTGCGATTGTGACAAAGATGGAACTACAATAGGCAGTGGCAGTGATGTCTCAATAGAAGGAGAAGCTTGCCGATGTGAGGAAGATGGTTCTTCTTGTTGCTGAGATGGTATGGAAGAAGGCTGAGAAGAAAACCTCGGTGTACGACGTCGCTGAGATGATGGTGTGAACCCTGAAAAACGGCCCACAAGGATTCGGCGGAAAAAGAAAAGATTTGGTATATATGGGATGGGTGAAAGACAACAAACAAAAAGGAGTCGCCACCTCATTTTTTAGGGAAAAGAGGAAAACCACAAAAATGTTTTATTTTCAAAACCACATCACTCCATTAAAGGAAAAGCAAAGTCTTTGAAACCAGAAAATTGGATTCGGGGGCTAAGTTATGACGTGGGAAGGTTCTGGGCCGAAAGCCCACAGGCACCCACATCGCCCGAGTTGGTTTCTTAATTTAATTGGGCTAACTTAATATCTTTTCCACTCAAATATCATCATATATCACCACAAGACAGCATGCATATCATATATCCCATCCAATCATCCGTGCACAATCAAACAAACAAAACAAAACAGAAAAAAGAAGAAAAGAAAAGAAAAGCCTAGGATACTTGGATCCTAGAACGGACTTGAGCCTCACGAAGAGCGCCTACGTACCATGCAGCGAAATACATGGATCAAAGTCCACGTAGTTCGAAAAGAATAGGGTTACAACCTAATACAAACCTATGGTAAAAACCCTAGGTTTCCTTATTTGAAAACATATTGATTTAATCCAAAACTGAAAACTGCCACAAGAGGAAAACTTTGATAAAAACCAGAATTTTATTAATGAAAGAAACCCTTGATAAACACCATATGTTTGTATTAAGAAGTAACCCTAGAAGGGAGAAGAGAAAAGAAGGAAAAAGAAAGGTGAATTGGGGCACCTTCAAACCCTACTTACCTGAGCGCAAAAGCTCCAAGCATTAGCCATTTCAGACCATAGCAGCCCTATTTGCAATAGGACAAGCATTGTACCTGTTTGCACCCTTACAAGTGCACACAATCATGCAAAGAAAGCAAAATACTAATCTGGACAGAACCTTGATAAGCCCTAAAATCATCCATTTATCATGCAAACGACAAGAATAATGAATAACTAAGGACTCTAACTCAATCCTACATGCAATGACCTGACTAACATGCATAAAAACCTACCAAAGACACACTAACAAGCATAAGAGACTCCAATAATATCAATAAACATGATAACAAAGCACATTCTAACCAAAAAGATGATATTTTATGTAAAGTACGAAAATAGGCCTCCCTACGGCGAGCTTTCTTAAGTAAAACTATCCTAAGATAATTTCACGTAAAAAAGTTGTTATGGGGAGGTGCAATCAGCATATCCTACGTAAAATATATACCCTAGAACACAACAGAAGAGATTTCATGCTTAAACACATCACAGAAGACTCTCATGCAAAACCTCACTCAACGAAAAGGATAATTATCCTTAGAAAAGGATAATATCTCCAAAAACCCTATAAAATATACTATATGAATGCAAACCTAGCATGATTCAACTATATGCAGCATATATAGAATGACTATGATGAGCAACAACTCAAAAAGCTAAGCTAAGCATGCTGTATAAGACCTACGTGATTTTAGGGTTATCGAAACCCTAATCTCACAACTATGCATAAAACCCTATTAAATGACTCTAACCCATGCTCAAATCATCATGAATATCATTCATATAACACATATTAACCAACAGGAACATCATCACATGATAATAATCACAGCAACCTAGACATGTGGACTACGCATGATTTAAGAGGATAGAAAGAGGTAAGGCTATCTAATCCTTAGTAAACCAGGGATTATCAAGCATATAAAGCCATAAACCATCTCAAAATCATTCATATAACATCACACAAGTATTGAATTCAATCCATAAGAGAAGCTATTTCATGCACTATAACTATCCTAGGAGAAGAAGAAGAAGAAGAAGAAGGAGCAGCAGAAAATTCATGTTCAGCATTAAAGGGACATGCTTACCTCTTGTAGACTCTTCCTTGTCTTCAAACCTCTTGTTTCCTTGCTTGCTTGGGCTTGAAGAGCCTCCTCTTGAAGTCCTTCTAGCTCTCCAAACTCGTAGCTCCCTCTCTCTCTAAGTGTAAAGTGCAATTAACCTCCCCCTATGTGCTGAATATCATGTCCTTTATATAGAGAACTGACCCCCTAAACCAATGGCTAAGATTAATTCACTAAACAATGATCCTAGGGCTATTAGAGACTCTCTTGGTGCTCAAACAACTCAAACTTACGCACTCCTAAGCTCAAACAAGTTGTTTTGGCGGAGGAAACCGTCAAAAGAGGGAAGAAAGAGTCAGAATTTGAGTTGAGAACGGACTCTCTCGGGTGACCATCTAGGCCTGGACGGTTAGCCGTCTGGGCTTGGATGGCTGACCGTCCAGCCCCGGATGGTTACCCGAGGGTCCTCTATATTTTCTCCGCTTTTGACTCCCATTTGCTGTAGAAGTCCTAAAATCTTCAAATTAAGTCCGATTTTGACGAAATAAAAGCCAAAACGACCGTGTTTCGAAGGGGAACACATTTTTAGGCATTTCAAGACAAAAATCCTCAACCATGGGTGCATGGTTAGGTTTTACAAAGGTGGTTAACCATGGTGCTTCACCGTCGCTAAGCTGGGTTTGTACACAAGGTCGAACCAAATGCTTTCCCGATCGAAATTCGATCTTTCTAAACATGTTTAGGACATAAATAAAGCCCAATTGAAGTTAAATGAGAGAAAATTGGTTGGGTCATATGAGTCAATTTGAGCAAACCAAGAAAGTGTCTTTTAGCCAACCCGAACCATTATGAGCCGAATTGGTCTTAAACCATTAATTCATGAAATTGAACCTATATATGGACTCTATATACTCATATGAACTCATGGGAATGACTCGGGATTCATTCCAAGGTCAAATGGAAAATATACGGCTTAAAAGACGATTATGCCCTTCGAGTCGCAAAAGTTCTTATTGACTATCGAAATGAACTCCAAATCACTCCAAAATTCATACACATGATATTCAACGCATAGAAACTCAATGCAAAAGACTAGACTCAAAAAGGACTCAAAATCCTACATGAAATGATATGTCCTAGCTAAGGTGACAAAAATGGGGTGTGACAGAAGCCCCTCATTGGTGAACAAGTTTCACTTATAAGCCAATGATCAAAGAACAACCCATTTTTGTTTGATGGATTAATCTCATTAATACCAACAAACTCAAATGGAACCAAAAGGATTAGACTTCGTCATATCCGAGCATGCGACGATTTCATCGAAGCAAATAATTGATTGCATTGCTATGCATGCCAACTTCGTTGGTGCGCTCATGCAAATGCCTTTACCATGCACTAATTGCATTAGTGACATAACAACACATTTTTGCTTGATGAATTAATCTCATTAATACCAACAAACTCAAATGGAACCATAAGGATAGACTTCGTCGTATCCAAGCATGCGACGATTTCATCGAAGCAAAGAATTAATTGCATTTCTATGCATGCTAACTTCGTTGGTGCGCTTATGCAAATGCCTTTACCATGCACTAATTGCATTAGTGATATCCACATGGTCTTCTCGTGATGCAAAGCTAGTTGCACTAGTGCATCACAAGGTATCCTACCAATTTCATTGGTAATTCTCAAAACGAGTTATTTCATAACTCATAAGTTATCATTTCATAACAAGGGCATTTCATGCCAGTCTCACTGGGGATAACAAAGGTAGTGAGTTATTTCATAACTCATGACTCATCATTTCATGTGAAATTATGATTTCATGCCACTTTCAGTGGAAACAACAAAGATAGTGAGTTATTTCATAACTCTTGAATCATTATTTCATGTGAAATTATGCCACTTTCTGTGGAAGCAACAAAGACAGGGAGTTATTGCATAACTCATGAATCATTTCATGCCACTTTCTGTGGAAGTAACAAAGACAGAGAGTTATTTCATAACTCATGAATCGTCATTTCATGTGAAATTGCCTTTATCACATGGTATGAGACCCAATTGCAAGTCAATTGATTCAAAATCAAGCTCATTTCTTATCATTTTATGTGAAATTATCCTTATCACATGTAATGACAGTGCACTGGGAGTTATTCAACTCAAAATCAAGTTCATTTTATGTGAAATTGTCTTTATCACATGAAATGATAATGTATTGAGAGTCATTCAACTCAAAATCAAGTTCATTTCTCATCATTTCATGTGAAATTATCTTTATCACATGAAATGACATTGAATTGAGAGTTAATTGATTGAAAATCAAGCTTATTTCATGTCATTTCATGTGAAATTATCTTTATCACATGATACAACATTGATTTTGAAAGTCAATTGATTGAAAAACAAAGTGCATTTCATGCCCTCTTCACAAAGATAGCCAGTTACTTCGTAACTAGCATAGCTTATGAATCATCATTTCATGTGAAGTTATCTTTATCACCTAATTAGCAAGTCATTTCATGTGAAATTATCTTTATCACATGATATGATATCACTATCATCTCCTAGAGAATTGAATTCCAAGACTTGCAAGTCAATCAATTCAACACCATGGTCATTTCATGAGAAAGCCATTTATCATAGCTATTACAATTCCTCGTTATGCGGGCGAATACAATCACCCAAGATTCAAAAATTTCATTGAAACTTGATAAACTTGAGGGATATGTTCATCCCATAACTCAAGGATTGCACAAAAAGTCAATTTGGAGAAGTTTAGAGGTCGCAAGCGCACGAGACGGGGCAAACGGGCAAAGCGGGCTAGGGTGACCATCTGCCCTCAGATGGTCAACCGTCCAGGGCAAGACGGCTGACCGTCCAGGGTGGGATGGTTTCCCGAGCCCACCATTGAGAAATTTCTGGGTTTTTAAACCCATGTTTGCCCACTCATTCTCACATTTACCCAACCCGAAAATTAGAGAGTTTCTCTCTCTAAACTCTCATTCCATCCTCTCCAACTCTCATTCTCTCATTCCTACTTCAAAAACATTCAATCCAAACATCAAATACACATCAAACAACAACAAATCAAGCCCATTTAACAATCAAAACAACCAATTCACACCATCTTTGGAAATCAAACCAAATCAAACCCATTTTTCACAAACCTAACTCCATCATTAAGAATGTCATCAAGCAAGGACTCAAGCACCAAGTATCCATTCTATGGGGTCAAAAGCAAGTACAAGGCACCACTCTATGATGCTCCACAAGATAGGGTGTTGCTTGAACCCGACAAGCATCTCTCATTCCTCCATTCCCAACAAGAAGTAAGTTTACCCAACTTAACACTTTTCTTTTGAATCTTTCGATTCTTTTGATGAAATTGTATTCCCTTCTACTTCTTTTGAATACCCCTTGGGTTGTTGAGTGGTATCCCTTGATTTGGTAAGGATTGAACACACAAATTCTTTTCATTTGAAAGCTTGAAAAATGGCACCCGCCAAGTGTTCGATAAAATTCCCAAGTGAAATAAAGATGTTCAATCTTCACCAAATCAATGTATATCAACAAGTAAACATTCAAGTAAGTAATATGCTATGATTTAGCAAGGATTGATTATACAAAATTCTTTTGTTTCAAGGCTTGGGAGGTGTCACCCACCAAGTGTTCGATAAAATGCCCAAGTGATAAAAAAGTGTTCAATCCTTGCCAAATTAAGGCACATGAACAAGTAAACTCATAAACATACATTAGCAATTCATTTCATGAATAAAAACAACTTTTTGACATCTTTTAGAAAACAATTTGAAACCAATTGCTAGTGCAAGCTTATTGTTTCCATGTTCTTTCAACTAACCCTCAGGGTATTTTCAATGGCTATAGCCCAACTTTTAGGACATGCGCACTCGGTCCTCTATCAAAGGACTCATTGAATGGTGGCGGAACATGGAAAACTTCCAACCCATTGCCAAGGGCTATGTTGAAAAGGCTGGTTTTGGTCCATTCCTAGACTCTTTGTGGAATGACCAATGTGATAGGCAAGCTTTGCTAGCCTTGTCTGAGCTATGGTGGGACACCACCAATACATTCCATTTTGGCTTCGGGGAGATGACACTAACCCCCAAGGATTTTACCATGATCATTGGCTTGAGCATTAAGGGCAAAAGCTTGGAGTTCTATGAAGAAGCTCACACGGATGAGAATTATCTCCTAGCTTACCTTGGGATGGAAGTTGAGGTAATCAAGAAAGCAGTGCGCCGCACTTGGCTTTTCAACAAGTTTGCCAAACAAAGGGAGAGCGAGGGTGCGAGCCCCGATTGTATTACAAGGGCATTCCTTCTGTACATGATCTCATGCACATTCTTTGCCGGGACGGGCGACCTAGCCCCTTTGGGTCTTCTTGCAAGCATAGAGGATGTTGACAAGATTAGGAAATTCAACTGGGGAGGGGCTGCTCTAGCCACCATGTATCGCACAATGTGTGACATGTCACGCGGTGTGACCAAGGACTTCGGCGGGATGCCCTTTGTCTGGGAGGTAATGCTACTTCCCTTTCATTTCTTTTTATTTTTTTCTTATATTATCTTTTCTTTTTGACTCTTTTCTCAACTTTTGACAGGTTTGGTGCTATGAGTACCTTAACCTATGTCGCCCATCCCTTGCTGAGGAAACCATCGAATGGCCTACCCTCAAGAATTACTCCCCTAGTTATGTGTTCATCCGGGCGGCAAATCGTCATGATTACGCCTTTGCTAGAGCTCACCTAGCAAGCCTTACTGCTGATATGGTGAAATTCTTTCCCTATTCTTTTCCTTTTCTTTTTACTCCCAGTTTCTCATTTTGGATTTTTGAACAGATTGAATGGAATCCATGGCAGATATGGGTACCAATGCTACCCAAGCGATGCATTCCTAGCCTGATGCTGACTGGCAAGAGGGTGTTCTTGGAAGGCCCCGTGGGTAGGTACTGGTACCTAGGGGAGCGTGTCTTACGATAAGTCATGGGTGATGTGAATGCCGCCATGGCTCCAATGCCTCCACCACTTAACATGAGGCATGCTAACTTGATGGAGGAGGAGGAGTTGTGGGATGCCTTGAGAGGCTGGGATGCGGAGGAGTTCACTTCTCCTGACATTGCATATGACACTTTCTGTCTCCAATATCTGATGAGGCCCAGGGTGACAGGCCTTCCTCCTCAGGAGGTAAGTCTTTAACATTCTCCTAGCCTTTTCTTTTGATAGAGACTCTATTTAATAGGTGGACACTTGCAGGGTCGACGAGCACGAGGGCATAGCTCAACAGTGGGCTCAGGAGTGGTTCCTGGCTCTGAGGATGATGAGATGGAGGGGGATAGGTCACTACCCTTGCCTCAGCCTAATTGGTTCATTGATTTGTGCTGTGGGTCAGACTTTGTCAGGACCGCTATTACTCATCTTGCATTCGATGAATCCCCCAGGATCGACCCAAATCGAGAACAGGTGAGTTCTCTTTATGGGTATTTCTTTCTTTCTTTGAACATTACTTTCAATTTTATCCTTATTGATTATCCTAGGTGCCTGCGGCATATGCCCAAGAGTTCATCGATCTTAGTGAAGGCTTGAGGCGTGACCTTGTGAGGATGAGCCTAGCCAAATCTATGGCGGAAGCTCATTTGGATGTCATGGTAAGTGTTCAACCCATTTTAAAGTTCCCATTTGTGGTTTTCAACCAACCCTATTCTCATACTTGACTTCTTTGCAATGGATTTTGTATATACAGCCACCACCAGCAATGCGCCCTCCTAGAGCACCTCGTGGGGGTCGTGATGGAGCTGGGCCGAGCCGCAAAAGAAGCTCTGGGAACCGCTGAGTTCATTTACTTTCTTGTTGGGTTTGTAGAAACAATGAGACAATGGTTATCTTTTTGCATTTCATGCTTGTGTTTTGTAATTGCCACATAAAACCAACTTTCTTATCCCATGCTATGGATACTTGTTGTGCTTGTTTAAATCTATCATGATGATGTTATGGTGCCTTTCTCATGAAAATTTGAGTCAATGTGAGTTCATAGGAGTGAAAATGGCCTAATAAGGCCATCCGAACGCGAAAATAGGCAAAACCGGGCGAAACAAGGCAAAACAAGGCGGAGGCCTCGGGTGACCATCTGGCCCCGGACGATTAGCTGTCTGGGCCTAGATGGCTGACCGTCCAGCCCCAGACGGTTAACCGAGGTCGACGCGCTTTTTCGCGATTTTTCAGGAATTTCGCTATTTTGACGGTTCTACTCCCTTTAGGACTCAAATTTGTGACCCTTTCCCTATAAAAACACATGAGGGAAGCCTTCTAACTCACCTATTTTCATTGACAATAATTATGGAAGCCTTGGATGGGTTCTTAAGAGGGTTTTTGGCAGTCATGCCTGCCAAAGACAAAACTGAGTTTAAGCGCTTCGGCTTGGAACCATTGTTCTCTATAAGGCACATGAAGCTCGAGACGACTCTTCTCACTGCGGCTACATACTTCTGGGATCCTCAACTCCATGTCTTTCGATTCAATTATGAAGAATTATGCCCAACCATGGAGGAATTCTGTGCTTTATTTGGAGTTTCGCCTGCAGGGCCATTCATTCTTCCTACACCTCGCTCTAATTACCTTGCTTTCTTCTCGGATTTTCTTGGCATTCCCCAAAGGGACGCAACGATCTTCATCAAGGACCATATGGTGAACTTAATGAAGTTAGCAACCTCATTCTTGGTTCATGATAGCGAAGGTACTCTGACTTTCACCCCTCAAATTCAGCATGCACTCGCTTTCTGTTTAATTGGTCGCTTTCTCACCTTCACCGGCACTCTTCAAGCCCCTGTTCAAATATGTGAGTTGGTTGCCCCTCTTCTCAAGCGACATAACATCATTCCCTTGGTACTAGTTGAAACCTTGAATGGTTTAGATAGGGTTCATGGCAACCCCAAAGCGCCTTTGGAAGGTAGCCCCTTTTTACTGCAAATGTGGCTACTCGAGCGCTTGAACTTTCTATCTCCCACCACTATTAATCCATACAAGCCTCAGCACTTCTGTCTGCGCCGAGTTGAACTCCCAGGGCCATTCTCTTTAAGAGATTGGTTGGGTTATTTCCAAACATTGTCATGGCGGAACATCAAATGGTACGTCTTCACATGGGGGTGTAAAGAGCAGGTACTTTTTTGAACCTCGGGGTGTGCTTTTGTCAAACTCATAGGACTGAGATTGACTTCCTTCTATTGGACTTCAAGAATTCTTTGCTAGATGGGCACCATGCAAACCATACCGTCCTTAATAGGACCTTGTTGCTCTGTGGAACCTGTCGGTCTTACTATAATCAAGTGGGCGAGGACTCGCTGGCCTACAGGCCTGAAATTGACTCGGATTGCCAATACTGAAGGACCTTTCGAGATGAGTAAAGAATACAAGCAATGGTTGAAGGATGATTTAGGCCAAAGGGAGGCTTCTCGCCGAGAAAGAATTTATGACCTTATCAAGGACACGAGACTTGGGCTTTGTAGAGAAGACATTCTTGAGGCAGTGGAGGCAGCACACAACCATGACTTGCAAAAGAAAAGAAGACTTGATAGAGAAAGACAGAAGACAAACAAAATGACTCTGAAGAAACTCAAGAGGACTTAAAGACTCAAGGAATAGCATATCTATGGCATGTCGATAGTTCTTTTACTTAACACCAATAAATTGTTATGTCAAACAATTAGTTTCAAATGAATTGCCAATAATAATCTACTTTCGAGATTTCTGTGATTGTGTTGTTTGGACCGCACCCAATGTAACTTTATGGGTTGCCTACATATCCTCGTTTTCTTTTTTTCTTTTTTTTTTATTTATTCTTTTATTCTTTTATTTTTCTCTTATTCTTTTTTCTTTTGGGGAATCAGGTCCTCATAGTTCAAATGCCTTAACTTTTGCCTAGGCCGCCCTTACAGGTTTTTAACCTAGCAGGCCTTATACATAATACTTCTTTAATTGGTCCAAATTGGTAGGACGAGCGAACTCGATCCCATCCAAATCCATAAGTCGAACAGCCCCTGCTGGCAATATCTCATTGATGACGTACGGTCCACCCCAACTTGGTTTGAACTTTCCTCGTGGGTCGAAAACTGGAACTCGGATCTCTTTCAATACTAAATCCCCTTTCTTCAAGCCTCTGTCTTTGACATGTTTGTTGAACACCCTTGCGACTCTTCTCTGGTACCCTTGCACATGGTAAAGAGCCCTCAATCGCCTTTCATCTAGCAATGCCAACTCGTCATAACGACCTTTGATCCAGTCCACCTCTGCCAGCTGACTTTCCACAGCAACCCTTAACGAAGGAACTTCTAATTCCACTGGTAGAACTAGCTTCCATTCCATACACTAACGCATACGGCGTAGCCCCTGTTGACGATCTGACTGACGTTCTGTACCCCCATAATGCCAATGGTAGTTTCTCATGCCAATTAGTGTACGTGTCAGCTATCTTTTGTAATATCTTCTTGATGTTCTTGTTGGCGGCTTCCACTGCGCCGTTTGTCTGTGGGCGATATGGGGATGACAAGTGATGAACGATCTTGTATTTCTGCAAGAGTTCTTTAGTTTCCTTTTGGAAGTGCTAACCATTATCTGAAATGACCTCATGCGGTACCCCATATCGGTAGATAATGTTGAGCTGTATGAACTGCGCCACCTTTTTGGCATTCAAAACTTTGAAGGAAGCTGCTTCCACCCACTTGGTAAAGTAATCGATGGCTACCAAGATGTATTCATGTCCGTTGGATGCCTTCGGCTTAATCTGTCCGATGATATCTATTCCCCACACGGCAAACGGCCACGGAGTTGACATGCTTGTTAAGGGCATGGAGGGCAAGTGCTGTCCGTTGGCGATGAATTGACACTTGTGGCACTTTTTGACGTGGGCATAGCAATCCCTTTCCATTGTAGACCAGTAATACCCTAGTCTCATGATCTTCTTAGCCAACATGTATCCATTCATATGCGAAGCTCCCACTCCTTCATGGATTTCTTCGATGAGTTTTCTGGCTTCTTCCTCCGTGACACACAGCAAGTGGATTCTATCGTAAGACCTCCGATACAGTTTTCCTCTGCATACCACATAATGGCTCGCCAATATTCTCAGTGTTCGCCTATCCATGCGAGATGCTCCTTCTGGATATTCCCTTTCCTCGATGAGCCTTCTTATGTCATAAAACCAAGGGTGGTTGTGAACCCCGGAAATTGGGCCCACAAGGGATTGAAAGAAAATGGGTTTGAAAAAGAAAAAGGAAAGGAGTCGCCACCTTATTTTTTAAAGGAAACAAGGAAAACCCTAAAAATAGTTTGTTTTAGGAAAACAATTTGAATGACTCCATAAAAAAGGAAAGGCAAAAACCAATCTTTTGAAAACCAAAGAAATCGGGGATTCGGAGGCTAAGTTATGGCATGGGAAGGTTCTAGGCAAAGCCTATAGGCACCCATGTCACCCTTTCGGTCTCTCAGTTCATTTGGGCTAAATCAAGATCTTTCCATACAAAAATCAGCAAGTATATCATCACAAGAATTGCATGCATATCACATATTTCATTCATCCATCCATGCATAATAAGCGCATAAAAACAGAAAAAGAAAAAGAAGAAAAGAAAACAAAAATAAACCTAGGATGCTTGGATCCTAGAACGGACTTGAGCCTCACGAAGAGCGCCTACATACCATGCAGCGAAATACATGGATCAAAGTCTACGTAGTTCGAATAGAATTAGGGTTAAGACCTAATATAAACCTATGGTTAAAACCCTAGGTTTCCTTATTTGATCAAGAGAGTTGAATTTGATAGAAAGTTTGATTTTAGAAAGAACTCCATAAAATGGAAACTTTAATAAAAACCAGAATTTTATTTATGAAGGAAACCTTTGATTAAACCATAGACTTGTATTAAAAATTAACCCTAGATAGGGAGAAGAGAATGAGTTAAGAAGAAAGGTGAATTGGGGCACCTTCACACCCACTTACCTGAGCGCAATTAGCTCCAAACATTAGCCATTTCAGACATGAGCAGCCCTATTTGCCATAGGACAAATACCAAACCTATTTGCACCCTTACAAGTGCTCAAAACCATGTAAAAACAATGATATGCAAATCTGGACAGAATAGTATCATGGCCTAAAAATCATCCACTAAGCATGCTAACAGCAAAACAGCGAACAATAATAAGTCCTAACATATTCCTAGAACCATATCATGCATAAAAAACCCTAAAACATACTAACATGCATGCAAAAACATCATATTTACTCCATATGAAAAACATATACAGCAAACACGAAGAAAAACCAATAAAAAAGTCTACTTTATCATGCTATATGAAAACAAACACGAAACAATGACTCTAAAACCCTAAACTCACAAATATGCTTAAAAACTCACAAGACATACTTTAATCATGCTAAAACCAAACTAAACAGAAATTATATCATGCATATTAACTAACTAAAGCAATATAACATGATGAAAATCCTAACTCTAACATGCAATGACACTAATCCTAGCACAAGGACAAATAGGAGCACAAGAATCATAACTATGCATTGAAACCTAAAGGACAGCCCTAAAGCATGCTAAACAGTAGATAAACAATAGATATTCCATGTATATTAACTAGCTAGAGTGTTAATACATGATAAAAAAGGCTACCTTTAACATGCAATAAGCCTAACCCATATGAAAACCTAGTTTAAGCTTGAATAGAGAAGGAGAATACCTTATTCTCTCTCAAACACTCAAGTATTAATGCATAAAGTGGCTCCCCTTGTGTTTGTAATTGTTCGTGGCTCCTCAGGTCTTTAGAGTGAATCAAACCAACACGAATCCTCCTCTTTGTCAAAGTGGTATCACAGCAAAGAGATCAAAACTCAACTCAACTTTGAAAAGAAATAGAAAACAAAAAGAGAACAAGAGAAAAGAAAAGTGATTTTCGTCACTTTGCAGCAGCAGCAACTTCAATCGCGTTTTTGGGTATGAAAACGTTGGATTTGGACAAAGCTTGTGAAATACAAAGTTGTAGAGAATTGAATTATCTTTCTAACAAGACCAATTTCATCAAATTCTGACTTCGGATGAAAAAGTTATGATTAAAATACGACTGCTGGTTTCCAGAAAATCTGCTGCTGAATTATGACGAATTTCACTCCCTCCAAACCCTCTTCTCCTCCCCCTTGTTTAAAGACATTAAGAGAGTATTTATAGCTGAAATCTGGAGTTTCCCTTTCCTTCCTGGACTAGGTTTCTTTGGAGAATAATCAAAAGGTATTTTATAATGATAAAAGACTTCTAATCTGAATAGGAAAAGGAAATTGTCTTTTATAAAAATTGGGAGACTGACCGCTAACACGCATGCACATGTATCGTATGTGCGTACACACACTCATCACATACGTACACGTGTTAGTGCCATGATAAAAATGGCTAATTTAATAAAATAATTTTCTTTTCATTTTAACCAAAAATCTCATGCTGTGATTCGCACTAATTCTTCAAGGATAATCCGTAAATAACCACACTAAACTCATCATCAGGGCCACGGGACTTAATACCTCATATGCATCCATATGAACTCCAATTGACAATTTGGAGATCATTCCAAGGTCAAATGAAAAGTTTGGGACTTAAAAGACGATTATGCCCCTCAAGTCACAAAAGCTCTTATTATCCCTCAAGATCAACTCCAATTTGAACCAAAATTCATATCCATTGTCCTTGTGACTCTAGAAAACTAATGCAAGTGACTAGACTCAAAAACCAAACAAAAACATGCATGAAATGATGAGCCCTAGTAAGGTGGTGCAAAAATGGGGTGTGACAGTGGTTATCTGTTACTTCTCCTTCTCGAATGGAACAGCAATAAACAGGTTTCTCTCTGCATTCGATCACGAGCGGTTTCACGCTTCCCCCTTCTGGTATTTCCACCATTGACGCTAGAGTTGCTAAGGCATCAGCGGACTGATTCTTGTTTCTCAACAAGTAATTGAACTCGATTTCCGCGAAGTCTTTGGTCAGTGCTTCCAAATAGGCATGATAGGGCAACAGCTTCTCATCGCGAGTTTTCCACTCCCTTTTTATCTGACAGATGATCAATGCTGAATCTCCGAACACCTCTAGTTCTTTTATCCCTAACTCTAACGCAGCTTCCAATGCTAGGATGCAGGCCTCATACTCCGCTATGTTGTTGGTGGCTTCGAACCCCAATTTGACTGCTAAAGGCGTGAAGGCTTCTTCGGGCGAGACTAGTAGCACTCCTATTCCGTATCCCCTTCTGTTTGCAGCTCCGTCGAAGTAGACTCTCCAAACCCTCTTCTTGATTTCCAGGATATCTTCGTCGGGGAACTCGTCATTGAATTGGGTTGATGATGACACAGGGCAATTTGCCAAATGGTTTGCAATGACACTTCCTTTAACGGACTTCTGTGCCAGGTACTTTATGTCGAATTCATTGAGAAGAAGCGACCAACGAGCGGTCCTGTACGATAGGACTGGTTTTTCTAGCAAATACTTCAAAGGATCCAATCGACTTATCAACAGGACTTCGAAAGACATCATGTAATAATGGAGTTTCTAGGTAGTCCATACCAATGCTACGCAAGCCTTTTCTAGCACATTGTACTTTACTTCATAATCTGTCATTTTCTTGCTCAAGTAGTAGATGGCATTTTCCTTTTTTTACCCTTCAAGGTATTGAGCTAACATAGCTCCCGTCGTGGTTTCAGTAACCATTAAATATAACAATAACGGTTCACCTTGCAGCGAGGGAACCAAGATTGGGGGGTTGCTCAGATACCTTTTAATGGTCTCAAAGGCTTCTTGACAATCCTCATTCCATTCCTTGGAAACGCCCTTTTTAAGTAGCTTGAAAATTGGCTCGCACACCATGGTCAGATTGGCGATAAAACGGCTTATGTATTGAACTCTCCCTAGAAATCCCCGGATCTGCTTTTCCGTTCTTGGTGGCTCCATCTCCTTGATAGCTTTTATCTTCCCTGTATCAACTTCAATTCCCCTCTGAGTGATCATGAAACCCAACAGCTTCCCTGCGGTGACTCTGAAAGCGCACTTCTGAGGATTCAAGCGGAGGTTGTACTTCTTTGCCTGTTCTAGGAACTTTCTCCAATGCCGCGAAATGTCCTTCCCGGTCTACAGATTTGACTATCATGTCGTCCACATACACCTCTACTTCTTTATAGGATCATATCATGCAATAGGGTCGTAGCAGCTCTTTGGTAAGTAGCCCCAGCATTTCTCAAGCCAAAAGGCATTACCTTGTAGCAATACGTGCCCCATTGCGTGATAAAAGCCAGTCTTTTCCATGTCTCAAGTCGCCAATTTTATCTGGTTGTAACCGAAGAACCCATCCATGAAGGAGAGAAGGGCATGGCCTGCTGTACTGTCCACCAACACATCGATATGCGGTAGAGGGAAATCATCTTTTGGGCTCGCAGCATTAAGGTCGCGGAAGTCAACACACATTCGCACTTTCCCATCTTTTTTAGGCATAGGCACTATGTTAGACAGCCATTCAAGGTACTCCACAACTTGGAGAAACCCGGCATCTAATTGTTTAGTTACCTCTTCTTTTACTTTCAAAGCCCATTTTGGTTTTAATCTTCTTAATTTTTGCTTTATAGGCTTTTTAGTGGGATTAGTGGGGATGTAATGTTGCACTATATCTGGATCAATACTAGGCATATCCTCATAAGACCATGCGAAGGCCTCTACATTGGCTTTTAGAAGTATATCAATTTTTCTTTTTCAGCAGGCGAGAGAGTTATCCCAATTTTAATTATCCTTGGCAATTCATCTGTCCCTAGATTGATTGATTCCAATTCATCCATGTTAGGTTCGGTAACGCCCCTTTTCCTTTGCTCGACGAGCTTTGGGGGGACGTCATTCCTAGGATCTATATCCATGCCATAGATATCCATAGAAGAGAGAAAGGAAACACTGCAAATAATGAAAAGTAACACACTTTATTGACTGAACTAACAAAACAAAACAAAGAAAAGAAAACACATGTGCCACAACTAGGGAACGACTCCTAACTCCACAAGGTGGGCTAGGCAGACACACTTTATTTGAAAGGAAAACTAAGACAAGCTACTAAGGAACCTACAAGCTACTATCAGGTAAGTCGAGATCCTCGCCCTCAAGAACTTCTGCAATGGTACCCTCTTCAAGATACCAATTAAGGAGCTGGCACGGCTGCATGGTGAATTGAAGAACACTCAAAATCCGATCCCTCCACAGCAAGAATCGTATCTTGAAACATTGTAACCATGGCTTCCGAATCCATCTGTTCTGCCCAGTCCTAGCTCTTCTCTTCCTAATAGCTATCATTGATTGCTTCATCATCAACCATCATTGCAATGATGGGGTACCACTCAGTGAAGAATATTTCAAACCCTGGAACTCTCGCCTTGGTTGCTTTGTCAATGGATGGTTCGGGGAATCCACAGAATAGGAAATCCTCCCCCTCATTAACAAAGTAACCATTCAAGGTAGGTCGGTATGGCGAGATTCTAATATCTGGCACCCTCCCTTCTCCTTTTGCTTTGACCCTTTCTCTGCTTCTCTGCAACATCTCCATACGGTCCTTCTTGGAAGGCTCATACCCCAATCCGAAGGTATAGGTGACAATGCGGCTCTGAATGGATACCGGTATGCCTTGCTGACGGCGTCCTAGTCCCATGCCTGGGAAGAAACTCATTTTCTTCATTATGTTCCCCACATGTAGGTTGCCATGAGGGCAAAAGTTGAGAGGTATCAACTCTCTCTGTTCCGGCTCTTTCTCTATGCATTGAACATACTCGAATCCGGACAATGGTACTCCCACGGGCTCGGGCTTGATCTCGCAAATGGGTACCCCCGACGACTTTAAGTCATAATCACCTTGAAGTGTGACGATGGCCCCTTCATAAGGGAACTTGACTTTTTGGTGCAATGAAGAAGGGACAACCCCTGCAGGATGAATCCAAGGTCTCCCCAACAAGAGATTGAAGCACGACGGGACATCTAGCACTTGGAACTCCACTCTGAATTCTATAGGCCCCATAATCAGCGGCAAAGTGACCACTCCAATCACTTCTCTGCGGGTGTTATCATAGGCTCTCATTGTTTGCCCGGATGGCATGAAGTCTATTGGATCCAACCCCAAGACGGTGGCAATTCTGAGAGGGCACACATTAAGAGTGGAACCATTGTCGATCAGGACTATTGGAACTCTCTTTCCCATGGTGTCGATAGTGATGTACATGGCTTGTGAATGGCTAGGTCCACTTTTAGGTAGGTTTGCCTCTGAGAACACAATGGTTGAGTTCTTCGAGGTTGGATTCACCAAGTTCACCAAATTTTCCGGAGAAGTGTCCACGAGAACCTGTATCTGGTTGAGCAACTTCAAGATTGTCTGCCTGTGCTTGTAAGAGGCCATGAGCAAACCCCATATAGTGATGTTGGCATTAGTCTTTCTCAATTGCCTAAGCACTTCGTCCTCCTCTTCTTGCAGGTCAAGGTAGCGATTACCTTCCAAGTCCCCCAATGGGTTGTCAGATTCTAAATGCGGAGGCTTGAAATGGCAACTCCCTCTAGTTATGTGCTCTACCTTGTCATCACTCATCCACATATCATCAATCTCACCTACGTCACCCATGAGGTCATCCCATGTGATTGTGTCGATCTCTTCCATTTGGACTTCCTCTGGTAACTCATCCCAACCTGTGGGGATTATAGGCTCGTCAGGGATGGGGTCGGGGTAGAGTACATAGTAATCAAACTTTCCGGACGACTCTCCCAACAAACCCACTTTAGGATCCCAACCTGTGAGGTCTTGAACTACCTTTTTCAGTATAACACAGTCCTCCGTATCATGTCCGGGCACCTGATGGTACAACAGAATTGGTGAGGAGTCGAAGGCCTCAGCTTTGAATGGAATGGCAATATGAGCCCTTTATCACAACATTGGTGGAAAACTTGAGTCAAGGTCATGGGAAGTGGCGTGTATTGCCTTATGGGTTGACGGGATTGGGACGAGCCAAGCTCGATGGCATTTATGTTGTTGGGAAGAGGCACATTGTGAGTGGGGAGGGGATTTCGAGTGACATTTGGGCGATTTGGTGTGGTGGGTGGTGAAATGATCTGCTTGTCGAGCAAATCTTGGATTTCATGGCGGAGGCAGTAACAACGGTTGGTTAGATGACCTTTGGCTTGGTGGAACTTGCAATATTCATTTTCATTGTAGCTTTTGGGTAACGGGTTTGGTGGAGGCCTTGGGTCGAGGGGTTTCAGGAGGTCACGGCTTCTTAGCTTTTCAAAGACTCTTTCGAGTGGCATGTATAGCTCGGTGAATTGGCGAGGTGAGGTGGAGTCATTTAGGGAGAAAGGGCGAGTGGGTTGGGTAATGGTATTGACCTCGGCATTGGGTTTTCCTCCAAAGTTTGTCCTTCGACTCCTTTGGATCTCTTCCGTTTTGATTGTTCCATCGGCGATCACATCTTCAACTTGTGTGCCAGCCCCAACAAGAGCTTTGAAGTTCGGAAAGTAGTGAGCAAAGAGGTGCTTGTGATATACAGGCAGCAAGTTCTTCACCACCAACTGAATCTGGTCTTCCTCATTCGGTCTGTCTGTCATTTTGGAAGCCTTTTGTCTCCACCTAGTGATGAAGGCGGAGAAAGTCTCATTAACCCCTTGCTTAGTGGTTTCCAAGTCCCTTCGCATGACATCCACTTCAGTGTTATACTTGTAATGGTCCGTGAATGCATTGCACACATCCTCCCAGGTCTTGGTCCTGTTCTCCTCTAATGACAAAAACCATTTCAAGACGGAACTCGCTAATGACTCGTGAAACATTTGAGCCGATAACTTATCGTTCGCCCCTCGAGGGTGCATAGCTCGCACATACATCTTAAGGTGGGTTTTAGGACAGCCTATCCCATCGAATTTTTCCAACTCCGGCATTCTGAATTGTAACGGGATGCGAGCCTTTGGGAACAAGGACAAAGTACGGATGTCCACCATATCATCAGACCTGCAGATTCCCTTCAGAGTTTGTTCTAAGGCCTCAACCTTGTTTGCCAGGACGATTGAGCTTTCCCTTGATGTGGCTTTGGTTTCCCCTTCCTTAGTCTTGGGTGGCTCTCCCCCTTCTCCCAATGGTTCCTCAGCAGATTCAAACTCATTGGATCCTTGATTGTTGTCAGTGGCACAGGCCCTGGATTCAGGTTCAGAGTTCTTCTGTTGAAGGTCTTGAGCTAACTTGAGTGCGGTCTTGGATACCTGGGTAGTGTGATCAAGCTTTTCCATGATAGCTTTCAAAGCGACCTCAAGGTTGAAACCCCGGTTGCTAGTTCTTTCTTCATCTATATCCGACTCAATGACGGAATCAGCACTGACTAGGTGCCCTTGTTGATTACGGATCCAAGCCAGCACGTCTCTCCCTCTAACATAGGGCAAATACTCAATTTTTCAGCCTAAGGGTCCATCCTAAGCTTCCATAATTATCTCAAAATCTTTACAACGTACACCCTTAATTAGTTCTCTTAACCAATTACCCTTGCGGGGGTCATGAGGAAGGGTACGTATTAAGGATGTAGGGTGTAAAGTTTCCTTTAATTACCCACTCAATCAACAAAGCATGGCAACACATCACAAACACAGCAGCATATCATCACAACAATGTGTGTGCATATAGGTGATCCAACGGTGTCCTAGAAGGCCCATTACATGCAATTCTTTCTTTTAAGAGGGTAGGCTAGGGTCCTCAACTTTGCTTGTACCAATCTTTATACCTAACCACATGTGACATCAGGAATGTCACGTGGGTCTAGCAGTACGTGATTGATCCATTTGATATACCCAAGGGTAAGCCCAAGGGTACTTGGCAAGAGAGGTTTGATAGCTTCGCCCAACACATGGAATCAGGAAAACCAAGGTCGAACTAGGCTATCAGTTGGCAAGGATACATCGAGGGACAATAGAGTGATCATGCAACAGTAGCGCACACAATGCAATAAATGAAAGCACACAATCAAGCGGATGCAATGTGATTGATTTTAATTAACAATAAGAAATTAATTTAGCCCAATCAAATTAAATGAGTCTAGCCCTCGACATCCCCAGTGGAGTCGCCAAACTGTGAACCCCGGAATACGGCCCACAAGGATTCGGCGGAAAAAGAGAAGATTTGGTATATATGGGATGGGTGAAAGACAACAAACAAAAAGGAGTCACCACCTCATTTTTTAGGGAAAAGAGGAAAACCACAAAAATGTTTTATTTTCAAAACCACATGACTCCATTAAAGGAAAAGCAAAGTCTTTGAAACCAGAAAATTGGATTCGGGGGCTAAGTTACGACGTGGGAAGGTTCTGGGCCGAAAGCCCATAGGCACCCACATCGCCCGAGTTGGTCTCTTAATTTAATTGGGCTAACTTAATATCTTTTCCACTCAAATATCATCATATATCACCACAAGGCAGCATGCATATCATATATCCCATCCAATCATCCATGCACAATCAAACAAACAAAACAAAACAGAAAAAAGAAGAAAAGAAAAGAAAAGCCTAGGATACTTGGATCCTAGAACGGACTTGAGCCTCACGAAGAGCGCCTACGTACCATGCAGCGAAATACATGGATCAAAGTCCACGTAGTTCGAAAAGAATAGGGTTACAACCTAATACAAACCTATGGTAAAAACCCTAGGTTTCCTTATTTGAAAATATATTGATTTAATCCAAAACTGAAAACTTCCACAAGAGGAAAACTTTGATAAAAACCAGAATTTTATTAATGAAAGAAACCCTTGATAAACACCATATGTTTGTATTAAGAAGTAACCCTAGAAGGGAGAAGAGAAAAGAAGGAAAAAGAAAGGTGAATTGGGGCACCTTCAAACCCTACTTACCTGAGCGCAAAAGCTCCAAGCATTAGCCATTTTAGACCATAGCAGCCCTATTTCCAATAGGACAAGCATTGTACCTGTTTGCACCCTTACAAGTGCACACAATCATGCAAAGAAAGCAAAATACTAATCTGGACAGAACCTTGACAAGGCCTAAAATCATCCATTTATCATGCAAACGACAAGAATAATGAATAACTAAGGACTCTAACTCAATCCTACATGCAATGACCTGACTAACATGCATAAAAACCTACCAAAGACACACTAACAAGCATAAGAGACTCCAATAATATCAATAAACATGATAACAAAGCACATTCTAACCAAAAAGATGATATTTTATGTAAAATACGAAAATAGGCCTCCCTACGGCGAGCTTTCTTAAGCAAAACTATCCTAAGATAATTTCACGTAAAAAAGTTGTTATGGGGAGCTGCAATCAGCATATCGTACGTAAAATATATACCCTAGAACACAACAGAAGAGATTTCATGCTTAAACACATCACAGAAGACTCTCATGCAAAACCTCACTCAACGAAAAGGATAATTATCCTTAGAAAAGGATAATATCTCCAAAAACCCTATAAAATATACTATATGAATGCAAAGCTAGCATGATTCAACTATATGCAGCATATATAGAATGACTATGATGAGCAACAACTCAAAAAGCTAAGCTAAGCATGCTGTATAAGACCTATGCGATTTTAGGGTTATCAAAACCCTAATCTCACAACTATGCATAAAACCCTATTAAATGACTCTAACCCATGCTCAAATCATCATGAATATCATTTATATAGCACATATTAACCAACAGGAACATCAACACATGATAATAATCACAGCAACCTAGACATGTGGACTACGCATGATTTAAGAAGATAGAAAGAGGTAAGGCTATCTAATCCTTAGTAAACCAGGGATTATCAAGCATATAAAGCCATAAACCATCTCAAAATCATTCATATAACATCACACAAGTATTGAATTCAATCCATAAGAGAAGCTATTTCATGCACTATAACTATCCTAGGAGAAGAAGAAGAAGAAGAAGAAGGAGCAGCAGAAAATTCATGTTCAGCATTAAAGGGACAGGCTTACCTCTTGTAGACTCTTCCTTGTCTTCAAACCTCTTGTTTCCTTGCTTGCTTGGGGTTGAAGAGCCTCCTCTTGAAGTCCTTCTAGCTCTCCAAACTCGTAGCTCCCTTTCTCTCTAAGTGTAAAGTGCAATTAACCTCCCCCTATGTGCTGAATATCATGTCCTTTATATAGAGAACTGACCCCCTAAACCAATGGCTAAGACTAATTCACTAAACAATGATCCTAGGGCTATTAGAGACTCTCTTGGTGCTCAAACAACTCAAACTTACACACTCCTAAGCTCAAACAAGTTGTTTTGGCGGAGGAAACCGTCAAAAGAGGGAAGAAAGAGTCAGAATTTGAGTTGAGAATGGACTTTCTCGGGTGACCATCTAGGCCTGGACGGTTAGCCGTCTGGGCTTGGACTGCTGACCGTCCAGCCCCGGACGGTTACCCGAGGGTCCTCTATATTTTCTCCGCTTTTGACTCCCACTTACTGTAGAAGTCCTAAAATCTTCAAATTAAGTCCGATTTTAACGAAATAAAAGCAAAAACAACCGTGTTTCGAAGGGGAACACATTTTTAGGCATTTCAGGACAAAAATCCTCAACCATGGGTGCATGGTTAGGTTTTACAAAGGTGGTTAACTATGGTGCTTCACCGTCGCTAAGCTGGGTTTGTACACAAGGTCGAACCAAATGCTTTCCCGATCGAAATTCAATCTTTCTAAACATGTTTAGGACATAAATAAAGCCCAATTGAAGTTAAATGAGAGAAAATTGGTTGGGTCATATGAGTCAATTTGAGCAAACCAAGAAAGGGTCTTTTAGCCAACCCGAACCATTATGAGCCGAATTGGTCTTAAACCATTAACTCATAAAATTGAACCTATATATGGACTCTATATACTCATATGAACTCATGGGAATGACTCAGGATTCATTCCAAGGTCAAATGGAAAATATACAGCTTAAAAGACGATTATGCCCTTCGAGTCGCAAAAGTTCTTATTGACTATCGAAATGAACTCCAAATCACTCCAAAATTCATACACATGATATTCAACGCCATAGAAACTCAATGCAAAAGACTAGACTCAAAAAGGACTCAAAATCCTACATGAAATGATATGTCCTAGCTAAGGTGACAAAAATGGGGTGTGACAGATGGATAAGCCATCTAGAACGTTGATACCTGAACTTAAAAGTTTATAGTATATTAATGAGAATGAAAACAACTACCCAAACAAGAAAATATTTTCACAATTAAAGGCATTATATTACATTACTTCCAAATAATCTCAAAATACCTCATGCTAAACATTACAATTCTGAAAATGGAACATATACTATAACTAAACAAGAAACCCCTAAAAAATTTAATTGCATAAAGTCATTACATCGCATTCAAATTCCAAAAATATAATAATTAGAAAAAAGAAGTTATTATAGCATAGGTTGTTCGTCGCCATCACTATCTTCATCAAGACAATGCTCCATTGACCCATCATTAACATATGTATCATCATTCTCTTCAAGATCAGTATCACTATCTTCAGAAATGTGGTCTTCATCTAACTCAATAGCCTCAACATCATGTGCATCAATACTCAATCCCTCAATGTCACCTCTACACCATCCAACCAGGTCTTCAGAACCTTCCTCGGTACCACCCATATCATATTGGATGATTGGAATCTCATTCAATTGGTAAGGCTCATCATCGAAAAGATTGGTCTCATCTTCTACCTCTTCCTCAATATTTGGCATAGAAAAGAGGTTTCTAGACTTCACCCTTATCACAGTTGCCTAATTTGGCTTTTTCACATCCTTTGCATAATAAACTTGTTCGGCCTGAATCCCTAAAATGAAAGGGTCATCCTTGTAGTGAAGGCGTGTCATATCAACATTGATAAACCCATATTCATCTTTTTTATACCCTCTACTTTGGTTCCTACCTAGTGGTACCTCAAACCAATCACATTTAAACAGAACAACTTCATTACTTCCCAAATAATCTAAAGCAATAATGCTCTTGATGATGCCAAACCAATCTATATAGCCTGTATGTTCATCACCCTTCACAACCACGCCACTATTTTGGGTTTTCCTTCTCTACTCTCCTTCTTTTGTTCGAAACAAGAAACCATTGATGATGTAGTGGGTGTAAACTCGTGCACGAGCATCTGGCCCTCGAGCTAACCCCAATATCTGATCATTTACCCGTTCCTCTCCACTATTGTAAAGAAGTGTGACCTACATTACAATTGATAAGTCAAAATATAAAACATTCAATTAGTTTGGCATTCAAACGAAACACAACGAGAAACACTTTTATTGTATGGACTTACTTACTCGAGACTTAAACCATTCCGAAAATTGTTGCTTGTGTCTTTGCTCTACATTTCGAGGGTTCGTTTCTGTAAGCTCTTTAATATGTTCGCTATATACAAAATTACATTAAAATTGGTTCCAAGGATGTAACAATAACATACAAATAATCAAATTCTAATATGTAATAAATAAATGCATAGACTTACTCAACCCATGGAGCGACTTCCTCACAGTTGGTTAGAATGTAATGATGTGCCATATGGAGTTTTGACTTATTGAGACTTTGAAAAGTATAGTTGCGCTTGGTACGGTTAACCGGTGCAAATACGCTCAAACCAGGTAACATTTCATTTCGATAAGAATCAACATTCCTTTCTGCTCGATTCAATTTTGTTTCCATGTCATCTAAGTACCAAGAGCAAAATGTCATGCATTCTTCTGAAATATATGCTTCAGCAATTGACCCTTCCGGACGAGCTTTGTTACGCACATACCCCTTATACGTGCGCAAAGATCTCTCAACTGGATACATCCACCTATAGTTCACTGGACCAGCCACCTTAGCTTCATCTGCGAGGTGAATCGGTAAGTGCATCATAACATCAAAGAATGAAGGTGGAAATAATTATTCCAATTTACAGAGGATTTTTGGAATTTACTGATCTAATCTTTCCAATTCTTCAACCTGCAATTCCTTTGAACACAACTCCGCAAAAAATCCGCTTAAAGCAATTAGTGGTTCACAAACATTCTTTGGTAACAATCCACGTATCACAAGTGGAAGTAAACGTAGAAATATTACATGACAATCATGAGATTTCAACCCAATCAACTTGCACTCCTTCACCTGCACACATCGCCCTATATTTGATGCATAAGCATCAGGCATCTTCACATCTTTTAAAAACTGGCATAAGTTTTTCTTTTCATCACTGTTTAATGTATAACAAGCAGGAGGTATAGTGTACTTGCTACCCCTATGAATTGGATGTAAATCTTTTCTTATCCCCATTGCTTGGAGATCAAGACGAGATTTTAAGCCATCTTTTGTCTTCCCCTCTATAGCAAGAATTGTTCCCAATACACTATCACAAATATTTTTAACTATGTGCATCACATCCAAATTATGTCAAATTAACAATGTCCTCCAATATGGTAATTCGAAAAAAATACTCTTCTTTCGCCAATTATGCCATTTAAGCTCATGATCACGTTTTCTCTTCCTTGTCATTTTACCAAAGGTCACTTGCTCAAAAGTTTCATATTGCTTGATCACCTCATCTCCTGATAATGGTTTCGGTGCCTTTCTTGTTTCCACAGTATTATCAAATGAACTTTTATTCTTCCGCCATTTATGATCCGATTTTAAAAATCGACGATGACACACATAACACTCCTTTTGTCTATACTTGAGTCTATAAGACGACGTATCCTTATGGCAACTTGGACATGCAAGTTTTCCTTTTGTGCTCCATCCAAATAATACTGCATATGCTGGGAAATCATTAATTGTCCATAAAATTACAGCATGCAAACGAAAATTTTGTTCCAATGAGGCATCATATGTCTCAACGCCATGTTCCCATAACTGTTTCAATTCTTCTATCAATGGCTGTAGATACATGTCAATGTCATTTCTAGGGGACTTAGGACCAGGTATAATCATGGACATTATCCAAAAAGGCTGTTTCAAACACAGCCAAGGCGGTAAGTTATATGGAATTAATATAACAGGCCATATATTGTATGAAACACTCATAAGCCCAAATGGATTGAACCCATCAGTTGCAAGGCCAAGTCTAACATTACGAGAATCTAATGCAAACCAAGAGTGGACCTCATCTAATCGTTTCCATGATGGAGAATCAGCTGGATGCCTCATCACCCCATCATTTACACGGCCCTCCTTATGCCATCTCATGTCAGAAGCTATATTTTTTGTCATGTACAACCTTTGTAGTCGAGGCGCCAATGGAAAATAACGTAGGATCTTCCTAGAAATTTTTTTGTTCTTCTTTTTCCCAATAGTAGTTTCATCACTCTCATTATCTGCATTTTCATGACTTGTCATCCATCTAGGCTCTTTACATATTGGACATTTTTCCAAAGTGGCATGCGCATTTCGATACAACACGCAATCATTAACACATGCATCAATCTTTTCATAATCAAGTCCTAAATCTCGTATCATTTTTTTGGCCTCATACAATGAATTAGGGACCACATGATCATTAGGAAGTGCTAATCTAAACAATTCAAGCAATCCATCAACTGATTTGTTACTCCACCCATATAAACATTTAAGTTGAAACAACCTAACAACAAATGACAACTTAGTTAACTTCTTACAACCACGATACAACTTTTGTTCAGCATCTCGTAACAATCGAAAAAATTTGCTAGCATTCTCATTTGGTTCCTCTCGGTCAGGCCTATGCAAATCGTCATCTCCATCAATTGTGGTACTACCCAAGTTCTCTCCTCTAATCATGTTATTTATCATCTCATATGCACGAGCATCATCACATCTTTCTTCATTTGTTTCATTGTCTACGCCCTCAATATTATCATTAGATGACTCAGTGAACCTATCCTCCCCATGAAAAGTCCATATCTTGTAATCCGGATCGAATCCATGCCTGAATAGATCCATTTTTACTTGATCGTGTGTCTTATGAATCACATTAACACACCGACGACACGGACACCGAATCATATTGCTCCTCGATGCCACATTTGCAAACGCCATATTGAGAAATGCTTTCATCCCATGTTGCCATTCTGGTTTACCCTTGTCCGTAATGGACATCCAACTCTTATCTATCGGCATCCTAACATTGAACACAACAGCATAAAATTAGGGTATTGTTCTTATAGTGATTTGTTGAATACACTATTTCATTAAGACAGTGTGTTGGAACTAATTATAGAATACCAGTTGTGCATAGGTTTTTATTTTTTGAATCTATTAAATATAAATGCATATTAATTTTGTGTTACGTTTTTGGGTGATAACTTCTAAATTGTCTTGTTTAAAATCAGGGTACTCAATAATTTTATGATTCATAAATATTATTATTATTTAATGGTTTGATATCTTTTGATTGAATATAACATCTTTGAAATTGAAACGAGAAGAGATTAAGTAAGATTTTACTTTCAAAAATTCACAGCGAACTAAATTTTCACATAAACTATTTTCTTCTTATTTATATATATATACTAGTAGAAACCCGCGCGATGCATATTATATATATACTAGTTTAGTGATTTAGAATTGAGGATAACGTGTCTTTATGTATGTTCAACTCTCTGCATCCCTTCTTATAAAATAGTCTGTGTCCATCTTCTTATTGCTTGCCTCAGATAATTAAGGGTTATTACCTATACCCAACTTCTTTATAGCACCTAAAAAAAAAAAAGGAAACATATATATATACCCACTTCAACCTACACCATGTTTCTTGGCATTTGCAACAAATCAAGCTACCCAACATAATAATAATAAAAATAATAATACTAATAATAATAATATCCAAATTAATATATCAGAAAGCTCTACAACACAACAACTCGAAGGGGCTGACAATAGGAAAACCTTGTTATACAAAAGAGAGTGAAAATAAGTAAACTAATATAATTAAAGAAAATGGCTAAAATTAAACACGGAATAAGAACTTGCTAAACGAAATCAAAAACGGAAGAGGGAAAAAAAAATTTGAAGGTGAGAGGAGAATGAAATGTTGGAGAGAAAAGGGAAGAGGGAGGTTTGAAATCTGATACTCCCATCCCCATCCCCATCCCCATCCCCGTCCTATTCCTCTTTTCATCTCCACCTCTTCAATCAATCAATCAATGGTCTATTCTCCTATTTTTTTAGTTTTATTTTTTTGATTTCAAATTAGGTAAAGGTGGTTTTTTAAATTTTAATATGAAAGACATCAGCTAAAAAGGAGGGTCATAGACGTTGGTGGGCCCATAGTTAAGGAGAGGAGAGGGATTTAGAGGGAAGGCATCTTAAGTTCCTACGTAGCAAAGCTGTGACATCAGCACAACTCTTAAATATAATAGGTAATAGATATATATTCGGCGTTTAAGGGAAGTGCACCGTTGAGGACAAATCCAAGCCAACGACAAGGCCAAGGCCAATAGTATAGCTTGCCTTGCCATGGCCAAGAAATGATAAGACAGGCCAACCACAACTAAGGCAAGGCAATTAATGGCGTGGCCAGGCCATGGCCTAGCCAAGTCAAGGAAAGGAAAATTCATACTAAATAATTAAAAAGGTGTTGATATTGCCAGAGGAGCAAATTTTGCTTCCACGGCTTTTTATTTTCGATGGTATAAATTACCCTTTTAAACGATAGGAAGAGAGGCGAGAGAGGAGAGAGGAAAAAATCACAAGATAGAAAAATAGAGGAAGAAGATAGCAGAAGAGAGAATGGAGAATAAAAAAGAACCTCTTTTCTTTCGAAAATAGGGATGCTGGGCTTATATAATTGGTATTCATTATTCTCAAACCCAAACTTACCACGAAAATCTTGAGAAAAATAAAACCCGCATCAATAGAAGAGAATAAAAATTGCATCAAGTCTTCTTTTCTAAAGACTATTTTTTGGTGGTGTCATTGTTAGGGGTTTTTTTCTTCATTTTCTTTTCTTTTTGCTAGCACTTTCATATACCTTGTGTACTTGGGTTATGCCCTTTGTTTCTTGTGCTATATTTACTTCATAATTTTTATAAAAAAAAAGGAAAAAAAATCACATTTTTTTTATTACATAGTAGCTACAAAAATGGCAGTGGAAAAGATTGTTCAATTATGTATGGTGAGGCATTTAGCAGAAGTTCCCCTAATTTCTCAGCAACTATGGCGACTTTGGGAAAGAAGAAACACGAAAAAAAGGAAAAAACCATTGCTCTAACGATGAAAGAAAACTAATAAAAACATCACATAATGGATAACTACAATGAAAGTTCCAAACATTTAAACTTGCATTACTCACTTAAAGTTCTAATATCACCACAATTCTAACAATCATTGCTAAATATTCCTCCAAGAAAAGTTTTCAAACCAATTTCATCAATCCATGTGTTTGCCAAATAAATTAAAAGAAACAATAAAAGAGTTGGAATCCTAGGATTTATGCTATCGTTGCTTCATAAAACGAACAGATAAAAAAATTCAAAATACTTGATTTAATCAAGCCAAAGAGTTGTATTATATTAGATGAGTGGAGGAATATGCTCTTTCCTGTCCCAAAATAATAAATTAAAAAGAACTTAGATTCAAAGTTAAATTTTTCAAAAACCAAATGCAGCTATGAAAGCAAACAAAATTACAGATTATGCATAAAATAAAACTGTACACAGTATATGGAAAGCTGGAATCTCAACGCCATGAAGAGTTTAAAGGATCCAAATTACTAACCCGAGGATCTTTCATTGATGATCCTCCATGGCACCCCAAGTTCCATCAATTCCCCAACTAAAATCAGGAAATGAGATTCATATTCTACCGCATCAAGTTTAATTTAACAGCAACACTTGTCACCATGCTTATCTTGTACTACCCATCTATATATATATACTAGTAGAAACCCGCGCGATGCACGGGAATCGCAAATAAATATCAAGACAACTAATAACTTAATGATCTAGAGTATAGGCCAACATGTCTTTATATATGATTCAACTATCTGCATCCCTACTTATGTAGCAGTGTGTATCCATCTTCCCACTGATGGCCTTGAACAATCACGTTGTCCTATTCCCAAGAACATAACCTGGGCAGTAGTTATAATCCATTCCCAAGAACATAATCTTCAACTTTGATGCTTCAAATATCACAAATTCAATCTGATTAGGTTGTTATTTTAAAAGTACATATAAAATTAATTTTTTAGATCACTTCAATACAAAGCATAAAAAGAAAACAAAAGCTAACAGGGACAACCAAAAGGCAATGTATGCACTCACCGTGCACATTGAAGGCAACTATTGATCTCAATAGACAATCAAACTAAATTAAAACAAACGATTTGTCTTCCGGAGAGAATGTATTGATATGTATATTGTAGTCGATCAGTCCTTTAACCCCAGCCAGAAAATATTTACTACAAATAAATTAAAACCTATCCATTTTCCAAACAAAAATGAGATATAAATTAAATTAGGGTATTACATGCCCATAAGATATTTACATTACCATGCTGAAAAACTAAAACTGCCATGCCAACCAAAAAATCAATTGAAAGTTAAAATCAATGCCATTAATATATAGTTGACATGATTAAATTTTTTTACCTCAAATCATGACTTCTTGATGGTAAAGTATGAATCTGAAATTAAAAATAAAAATCATTAGTCATAAGGATAACGTGAATAAATTTATTTACCTCCAATGAGTTCTTGATAGTAAAGTATGAATCTGAAATTAGAAATAAAGGACCCAATGAAATGGAAATAGGAGCAAAATTGAAACGGTAATAAAACAATAGGAATTGAAAGAGCATTGAAATGGAAATAGGAGCAAAATTGAAACGGCAATAGGAACAAAATTGAAAAGGCAATAGGAGCAATTGAAGTTTCCAACTTTCCATCCTCTTCCTACTTTAGTCAGAAAGCCACAGCCAACTGCTCACCCCTCACATATATGAATTCGTGTTATTATTATAAATGTATTTAGAGAAATGATGGCATGACAGACTATTATTGCTAAATAATAATAACTCATGGCCACAAAAAAATAATAAACCTTGATTTTTTTAAAAAGGATAAAAACCCATTTGTGTCCGTGATTTGGTTATCATTGACAGTCTGTCATGCTAGTACAGCCCATTTATTTATAAAAAAACACGATTTATAAAATGCACATAAAGAAAGAAAAAATACATCAAATGTAAATATGAAAACACCTCAGCATCCCACAAAGTGCATATCAAGGGCAGCCCACTAAGTTTGATAATTGTAATGATTACACAGTATTATGACAGTGAACCAAATAAAAAAAAAAATTTGAACCAAAAAAACGTATTATGACAGTGCTGAAGCAATAATGTGTCCAATACCACCACATGGGACTATTGGTGAATTGGACCACATCCTATGATACTACTGATGCACAAGTTTGGACAACACCACTACTTGAGTGTACCTGGTTAGATAAGGAAACCATGGGTATTTTGGTAATTTGGTAATTTACTGAGTCATGCTTACAATGAAGTAAAAACTACTACTCCCTTGCATCCTCTCTCTCTGTCTGCTTCACATGCTCTCATTCCATAAATCCATTGATAAAAAACAAAGACAAAAGTTTATTGGATTTTAGATACCTCCATCCTCTCTCTTCCTCTCTGGATTTTAGATACCTCCAATCCTCTCTCTTTCTTTCTTTCTCTCTCCTATTTTATTTTATTTTCTGGTCACCAAGATCCTACACTGGATATGATCTTCTCCTCTTCAAATCAAATCCAACCGTTGGATACCCACTTCTTCATCCACTTCATTCCTTTCTCCCTTTGAAAAATTTCTCACCTGTATAAGTTTTTTTCATTCTCTTTCTGGATGTTCATGTTCAACGCTGTTCTATCCTGTGTTCATGGTTGTTACGTCCACTATTGGTCAAATCATTCAAAATCACAACAACAAAGGTAACAGCAAAAATGAAGTTAGCAGGCAAGATATCCAATCTGCCATTGCCAAAGCAGTCGAGCTAAGAGCTCTTCATTCAGCATTGATGCAAGGAAACAGCCCTGCCAATCTCAGATACCCATCTGCTTCCCCTGTTTCACGCCCTGTTTCTCAGTTCTCTGCTCAAGATTACCCTGTTTTCACTCCTGTAAGTTCTTTTATTTATTTTATATATATATTTATTTTGGCTCGTCGTTTTTTTCCATGAATTTGTTGAAATGGGTACTTTCCTTACTTAAATAAAACAGAGTTTATTCACTGTCACTCCACTGCACCCCATTATCGCAGCTAGATTTTGCCTCAAATGGAAATTTATTGGGTTCATGATCGTAATTAAATGAAACCCAGAAATTTAATCTCATTTATTACAGTGATAATAACCTCTGTGTTCATTACATCATTCTTTATTTTTTTCTTGTCATCTTATTACTTTGATTTTCCATGAACCTTTTGATTTAAGTTATCCCTCTAGATTAAAATAACAGAGAAATCCTTAAAAAATTATACTTTAACATTGTTGCTGGATTTTACCTGTAAACCTATGTTGACTTGCAGATACTCTTATATATATATATATCGGTCTCAATCAATTTTTCGATTTGGGTATTTTAGAATGACATATATTTCTTCAGTAATGGATTTTTTTTTTTTAAAGAAAAATTTCCCAAAGGTTCATCGTGGAAAGTTAATTTATCAAACTATAATGATTAATTTTTTTGGGTTATTTAATTTTTGTACATCATTCAAAACCTGTTTGTTATGTGCTTCCACCACCTCCAGAAAGTGACTATACAGGTTTACAGGTCCAAACTCTGTAAGTTGGACCTTCACATCAGCAGCCTTTAATTTGGAACTTTCTCTACACATTACTCTTGGATCCTCATATTCACTATTTATCTCTAGGCATTACCCATAATAGACTTTTGGAAGAGTATTGAGTCAATTTTGTGAATTTTAACACTTGTGCCTCTGAAATCATATACATTCATTTTAGTATCTTCATTCATCAATATAATGCATAACTTCCTCAAGATCTCAGCAGTTATCCAAAGCTCCTCTTTCATGTTGAGAATGCATAAAAGTTTTCCAACCCTAAAATTTTCATCAGAACTGAGCTGATGCATAGAAAAAGCAAGTTGGGCACTTCTTTGAGACCAAGTAATATAAAAAGAGAACAATAAAGGAAGTAATGAAAAATATAGAAGAACTTATGTACAATATAAAGCAATCATGCCCATCCTGTCCTTTTTCTTTCATTGAAAAAAGAAAGAGCCTTCCTTTCTCACCTTCAGCCTCTAATTCAAAACTGAAGTCAAATCAATCAAAGCAAATATCCCTTATGGCTTCACCTCTTAAAACCGCAGTAAATAGCAAAAAGAAACTAAAGTCTTTCTCTGTTATAAGTTCTAATGCAGATTGGTAGAGATTAATGGAAGAGGCATATGATGACATTTCCTACTAAAATAAACCAATATGAATTTCTAAAACTCATCAAGGTGCTACCTAAAATTTTCACTTCAAATAAAATCAACTTTAAAAATCATTTTAATCAACTGTAAAGCTATAATTCAAATAAAAAGGTTGAATTTGACTATTTTACAATCAATGTTTGGGCAGGGTTTGCTTGCAGGTTATAATTTCCCAAACCACATGTGAATCACAAATATGTGTTTGTTTTGCACAGTTCTAAACAATAAATTGGGACAAACTATTCCAACATAAGTTCAAAATGTCTAAAAAACACACTACCTTGTACATTTTCCTAACTTTTTCTCATTTTACCATCCGTCATTGTATCATTACCACTATTGTTGACAACCATAATATTATTGCTAACATCAAAATCCAACACATATTTGTCATCACAAATACATTTCTCCATCAATATGGACTAGAAAATTTCCTTAACCTGGCCAGGGAAATCTTAGCCCGTTATTGAAGAATAAACATCCCAGAAGCCAAAAGGACCCTCAGCATTAAATGGAAAATAAGAATAAATAAAAGATCACCAAAGTTTCTTGCTCGTCTGCATCCCAAGTTTTTTTGCCATCAGAGGATTTTTTTTCATAATCATATACCTATCCATAGTTAATAATACTTATATCTAACACTATAACAAAAGAGAGTGGGCCTGTTTATTGTAGATACACAAGAAACATGGCAATTAAGCTGGTGAGATTACCTAGCGATTAAGCAAGTGCCTATGTTCTTCTGATTTTTAGCACCAAAAACCCCAAATTTTATATGGGATTTTGAACCAGAAACCCTCAAAACAAAAACCCACTTCCAAAAAAACAAAATTACTTAAATGGGGTGTCTGAATCGCAGCTCCCTAGCGTCGGGATAGTCCGCTGGACAGAGCGTGCCCTTCTCTCGAAACTGTAGCAGCGACAGCAATCAACTGAATGGGCCGTAAATGTAGGGCTTCGGTGTGAGATTGAGAGAGAGAGATATAGAGATAATAATCGGAGAGAGAGAGAGAGAAGAGATGATTTAGGGCTTGTGTGTGAGAGTGGGAAAGAAGAGATGAGCCTGGACAAAGAGCAAGTGTGTGTGTGTTGTGTGTCAGAGTGAGAAAGAAGAGAGGAGCCTGGACAAAGAGCAGGTGTGTGTGTGTTTCGTTTGTGTGGGTGTGGTTTTTTTTTTGTTTTTTGACTGTTTTGTATTTTTGGTGCGTAGTTAAACGCGGGAACGTTTGGCGCTAAGTGAAAAAGGTTATGCCCGGTGCCTTTTTGGGTAGGCAAATGCTAATCCAGCCGTGGTTTTCACCCACTTTGATCACCCACGTTAACGTGGCAGATGAATGTAGCTGCCGCGTGTGCTTCTTTGGAGAAACAGGACAACATCCTGTTCTGATCCTAAAGATTTGCTTACACCCCTCTTTTTGTTGATATATATTAAAAAAAATATCCCTTCATATTTTATGAGATGGAAATATTTCGTGCTTTTACTTTGTAAGTGTGATCACTTCATATTCTCATTTCACCCTTATTATCAATAAATTTAAATTAAAAAAAAATATTTGTGAAATGTATATCAATTTATATATATATATGAACTAGAATGGACCCGCACGATGCGCGGGAACCCACCCACCAATTCGCATAGTTTTTTAGTTGCTAATGTAATGCTTCTATTAAAAATGTTTTTATTTGGAGTTGGACATGTCATTTTTTTCATTTTCAATTATTTGTTACTACTTGATAGGTTAAAACTGAAATCGAACCAAACCAAAATTTTTTGCTTTGGTTTGGTTTGGTTTGGTTTTTTTATAGTATAGTTTGATTTTGGTTTGGTAAGAACAAAACTGAAGTATAATGGTTTGATTTGAAATCTACCTTAAAACCGAACCACTAAAACCCCTAACGTCTACCTCTCAAAAACAAAGATAACAAATAGGGATAATAAGTATTTGAGTTAGAGATAACCCACTTACAGTGAAGGAAAGTAGGAACTCAAAAGATATTTGGCTCCTCATAGAAGAGGCGTAGTTTCCCCTTACTCCCACTCATATTATGCCACATATCATAATTACATTGAAAAAGTATGGATATGTGGATACAGATATGTGAATTATATGGTTACATATTTATATTCATTTGAATATATAAATACAGACATATAGACGCATGTCTATAATTAGATAACATAAGGATATATGAACATAATCATTCGAATCTTCTCTTTTTTCCTTTTTCCTTTCTTAAATAGGATGAGCCTTTTTTTTTGTTTTTGTTTTTTTCTTTCTTTCTTTGGGTATGTGTGTGCGAGGGTCCAATCTGCACCATAGAATCGAAAACAACTGTCCAAATTGGAGAGGACAAATAAAAAAGACGAAGTGGTAAAATAAAAAGTTAGAAGACATTGATTGGGTGGTCTTCATGTATGTGGGGGCGAATATGCTGGTAAGTCAGTGAGCACTAAAAATTTCTAAAGTGGTGGTGTAGGTGAAGAATTATGTCTCAAAGGAAAGCGACATTATAACACGCTTTGACTCTATTTTTAAGGCTTATTATTTTCAACTTTTTTATTCATTCACCCTCTTTTTAGTCCAACACCTTCTAGTTAAATCTAAAACACCTTTATTATTGCTCTTGAAATTTTTCATCATTTGTGTTTGAGAGACCCGGCCAATGGTTTATTTTGGAGTGGAAATAAAAGTTGATATGATATATACAGCTAGTGATCTCATAAATGATAGAATTACTTAAGTTGATATGAAATAAAAGACTTTGATAGTGTGGGTGTCGAGGGGATTAGTCTCTTTTCTCACTTAAGAAGAAAAAAAGAGAAAAAAAGGAAAAAAGCGTAGAGAGACTTTGATTTTGTAATATTTGTACGAACAATATTATCTAATGAAATAATTAAGTATATATAAATATTTATTTTCAAAAACATAAATACCTTTTTGCTATATGTTTTTTTAAGTTGGATAAGAGATATATAAATCAATAGTGTAAGATTTGCATTTTCTTTTTTTATAAAAAAAGGAAAAAAAACGAAAATGTTATATTGATCTTGACAAAATTTTAATTATTGAGAATCATGAAAATTCATAAATAAAAAAAAGGAAAAAACATAAAAGAAAGAAAGAAAGAAAGAGAAACTGTCCAATTTTTTTATTTTTTATTTTTTTTATTTTTTATTATCAATAGATAAGGATATCATAGGCCTTACTCCTGCCAAAATAGAAACCGGCCAACTTAGTAACCTATAAATTAATACTCAAAGTAACGTGCCGATCACAATGATATTAAGAAAATCTAAGACAACCATATAGGGTTAACACAATTATTTCGCACCAAAAGCCAGCCTTACAACTCTTAATTAATATCGGCAATACAGGGAATATAAAGAGCCTTCTTTAGAGCACCATCCAAAGAAGCTTCATTTTGCACCAAAAAATCATAAGAGACTCATAGAAATGTAATATTGGATATTTGAATTTTAATATTAAAAACAAAATCCTATGTTGCCCGATGTCAATATATGGTTTCCCAAACACGACTTTATTATATATATAATAAATTAAATTAGACCAGATTGATCTTGGATTGTGATACAATTCTGTCCACCATGGCTTAGGCTATTCCTACCTATGCTTGTCACTTGGAGATTGTATAAGGTCAAATTTAAATCCACAAATCCGCCCGTAACCTACCCAGCAATTCGCATGGTTTGTGGGTTAAAACCGCCCAATCATATGGGCGGATGTGGGTGAGAATTTAGTTCACCCAATGACTTGTGGGTGGGTTAGGATGAACCCGGCCCAAACCCGGCCCAACCTGACCCGTGAGCACCCCTAGTTTGCATCCCCATTTTTTCCGGATTTGGGTTTCGTTACCCATTTTCTCTTGGGGTTTGGGTTATCTTTTTGGCCCGTTTCCTTAGTTGGGGTTGCAACCCATCTATTTGTGTTTCCTTTTTATTGTTTTTCTCGGGCCTCCATTTTTTCTGGGAATGGGTCATTTCAAAACACCCATTTCCATTATAATTTTTTCGGGTTTGGGCTTCCAAAAGAGGTTCCTGCATCCTTTTCTCATTCACTTTCCCAATTCGAGCCCTAATTTCACCGTCCCCTGCTCTTCCTTCTCTGGTGAACCTGTTCCGGCGTTTCTCCATGCTGCCTCTCTTCTCTGGCGAATCGCACCGCAATTCCCCTTGTTTTCTGGTGATCTCGGCTTCCCGTCGGTGTCTCCTTGCCCTCGATTGCTGCCGGTGATCCTTTGGCAGTCTTGTGCTAGTCTCTTTCTTCTCGGGTAGTCAACTCTTGCCTTAGTGTTTCTCCTCTGTGACGTCCGGTGTCCCAAAGGTTGGTATTCTCTTATTTTAGCTGGGTCAGATTGATCAGATTATAGATGTTGAAAGTTACCATTCTAATCCCTGGCCAGTGTTCCTGGATGTGTCAAGTGTCAACACTTCACTCATTTTATGAAAATAAATTCTCAATGAAGAACGAAGTTGTATTGAAGTTTACTTCTACTTTATAAGTCAATATAACAATCTAGCTCCTAGTACCTTCTAATTCCAATTCCTAACATCCTAGGGAGCCAACGAACCGTTTCTAAGCTCATATGATTGCATCCAGAGCCATATAGACATACATTTTATAAATCTTCAATAAACAACCCAATAATAGAATGTGCTAGCTCAGAACTTAGAAAACATGAACCATAACAAAGAATGTAACACCTAAACCAAAAAGAGTAAACAAAGTTGAAGGCAACTTGGGCCGAAACTTGATGCAATCAGGCTCCTGATATAACTATTAACTTTAACGATATACACTTCAACACAAACTTCAAAAAGTTCTGGAGAAGACATGTGCATCAATGCATCTAGCAATCTTTAAAAATTCTTGGACATATATGATTTTCAAGCGATGTATAATTTGAAATGAATAGGTGTATAAAACACAAAATATGCACAGCCACCATCAAAGCACGTCCAGTAATTGATCTTGTGAATCATGAAAACAATTATTTTCACGACACATGCCAGAATAATTTGCCATGAAATGTGCTTGAAGCATGTTGTCAAAGCATACAATCACAAATGGAAATGAGCTGAGCTTATGTTAGAATGTGTTTGGACTAAAAATATATGGAAGGCAAAACCCAAAAGATAAACAGAAACCACTGAAAATAAAATCAAGCCCAGCCATAGTACAACGTATAAACCCACCACTAAAAAGATTGAATGTTCTGATTCCATGATCACCATATACCTTACAACCAACCCACAAGAGCTTTAAAAACCCAATTCACAAGCAGTATTTTAATGTAAAATTACAATACAAACAGCTACAAAATTAAAAACCATCCACCCAAGCACCAAAATCCAAACCATAGCACAAACCCCAAAACAATGTAAATCCCACCGAAGGGTTTCTCAATGAAACTCACCAAATATATGCAAACCCATAAAACCTCCCAAAATGTTGAGTGTGTGTAACTCAAAATATCCTTAAACCCAACTACTTGGGTCAGGCTACATGAATCCACCGCACAAAAGGAGGAGATAGACCATCAGTGAACCCCAACTTGCTAAGGACATAGAAAATCCCAATAAGGCACCTAATCTCTTACACTCATGTAAAGCCATAGGAACAAAAAATAATTTTTTTTTAAAGTATTGCTATGCTATGTCACATCCATTAAGCCTGAAAACTGCTATACTATCTCAGATCCATTTTTTCAAGTAGTTGGCATGCATCATTGAAGCAAAAACTAGAGAAAAAATTTCAAAGAGATATACATCGATTCTTGAAAAAATATTAACAAATACAAATCGATGAATGATCCAACAAGGGGGAAAAAAAAATTCTTCCAAGCATAAGTCTTGGGTTCATAGGAAAAAGAGAAGGGGGGAGTGAGAGAAAAGCTTACCTCTGCAATTGACACTGGTGGCTGGAGAAGGATCATAGATTCACAGCAGTAGGAGGAGATGTGAGAATGTCTCAGCAGATAAAGGAAGATTGGGAGTAAGAAAAGGAAGATTGGGCGCCATTGTTTCAGCCGAAGGAAAATATTTGGCGCCAACGAGATATTAAGGGGGATGTGGGTGGAAGAAAATTTTTGCACGTTCAAGAATTAAGGTTACTTTTGGAAATAAAATAAGTCATTAAAACTATCCACAAAAGCTGGCGTGTTGCTTTTGCAAAAAAGCTAAGGGGAGCTAGCTTTTGATAAAATCACTTATTGAACCCACAATTGATTATGTTTTGGGTTGCCAAACACAACCAAAAGTGATTTTGGGTGTCAAAAGTGATTTTGGACTATCCAAAAGCTTAGCCAAACAGGGCCTATGTGTTGTGGTTAGCAGCTTCCTCATGACCGGATTGGCGGCTCACAGCTGACCCTTGACTCTTCGTGGAACCACACGCGTATTCACCGACCACTTTTTATAGAGGAATTATATCATGCCAATATACCCGGCGGCGCCCCTTCAAATATTAATACTCCAAAATAATAAGTTCAGGAAATAATTATCAAAATTGCTTGAGTGGTCAGACCTAAATGTGCTCCTCAGGAGTTATAAATGCCCAAAGATCGTAAGTTCGAATATTCTCTTATTCTCTTATTTTAGTTGCGATCAAAGTCTAACAAACTGCTATTGTTTAGAATTCAACGCCAATGTCAATTACTTCTCTCCACAAATATTCACCCTCCAAATGAAATCAAATAGGTAATAATTTGGAACTCACCAATAAATACAAAGCACAAATAATTTGGACGTCACTTTGGGTACATAATGTGTAGGCAAGTTCATAATTCTTGACTCAATTCAAAAGAAACCAAAGATAATCTAATTAGTTTGGTATTTTTATTTTCATAACACTTTGTATAGTCAAATCTCTATTGTTTTATTCAAATCTCTATTATTTTTAAAATTCTTATTGCTGACTCGATTTTTGATTGGGGTCATACGCCGAATTTTTGCTTGCGGAAGCCCCTCACTGATTTTTTTTGTAGTCTAACCCTTTAGGTTCTATGTATACTGCTTGTGTACAGGTGCCTTTGGTCCTCTTTTGGTACTCTTGCACTTTGTGCATTGTATCCTTGCACTTATAGTGCGTTTTGTTATAATACTATTTATCTTATCAAAAAAAACTTAACACTTTGTATAATCAGATTCACCCTTTTTTTAATGCAATTTTTATTTCCCCTAATATTTCCTTCTTCATTTTTTATTTTTTTTTCAACCACATTTTGGACTCATTCTTTTTCTTCTGTTTTTTTTTTTCAGGCTAGGTTGCTTCTTGGATACCCATATCCTACATTTGACTTCTATGAAACTTTTGGAGGTAAACTATTGAATAGAATATAGTTGAGTATAACCCAATTTATATGTTTATTTGATGACATTCATCATTGCCTGTACGATGTGGACACTTCAAACCTTGTGAAGTACCGATGTTTTGGACGTCACTTTGGGTACATAATGTGTAGGCAAGTTCATGTATTATGTGCTGAAAAGGGAAAAACCAAGTGGCTTGCAATCCACTTGGTTTGTGAATTGATCAATTTTGCATTCCAGTGAGTCTGAAGTGTGTTGAAAGAAGGGTCTGGGTAATAAATTGTCAAATATAAGAATAGATATAAATATTTAGCAATGTGATTTAAGAACTTCTAGACGAGACCTTTTAGACTAAAAAAAAAAGAACAACATGCACTCTAGATGCATTTATATTCCCACTTACTTTAGTTTTCATAATTAGCATTTTGTATAATCAAGTCTATTTACTATTTGTTTATTTTTTTCATTCCTGGGCTTGAAATAATAGGCACTTTATCTTATTCATTTTCAACTGATAACATATGCTTTGTTTGGCCTCATATGCTTTGTTTGGCTTACTTTTGTTCATCATCCCACTTAAAATAATTTTTAAGTACTTGAAAACTCTATTTTTAAATGTTCCAAGTTTTATATGTATAGTGACCCAATCTGAGTTTTTAAATGGTAAAATGAATAAAAATTGGCAATCTGATGGGATGTTCATAAAGGACCCAATGAATTTCTATTGGCAATTAAGGGATCTATGTACTCTAATTTCTATTGGCAATTAATGCACACACAAATAAACCTGATTTTTTTTTCTCTTTTTTGGGTAGGAAAAAAAAAATTATTAATAATATTATTAGAAAAATACATAGCATAGAAACACCCTATAAAAGTTTCGTCCAACACCCAAATGCAAATGGCCTACTATCTATCCAGTATAAAGACCAAAACCAATCCCCCCCAATCTATGGTAAAACATTTAAAACTCCTTTTGCAAAACACTAAATTACCCATTGAAAGAAAGCACCTAACAAAAAACCTCCCCCTAAAAGTACAGCATAACATATAAACACATATCACAATTCACAACACATATATTGATACAATGAGAATAGTTTTCTGGTCAACAACCCTCCACCAAGAAGGAAATTACCAGTTCATTTAATCTCAGATTCTCAATCTTGCAACCCAAGCTTGAGATGTATGAAGAACATCAGATTCTTTAAAAGTGTTATTACCATATGATCAAAAATAATTCTATTGTCATTCAAAAAGGTCCATATATCATTTCAAAAAATTCAGCTGATTTAATACTTGAAAATCAAAGAAACGATGACAAAAATCAATATTCTAAGTTGGAGGACCCTTTGTCCATCTTATGGACTCTGTCTCTTTGTGTCTTTGTGACAATCTGATATCTTTTCTCCATGGATGAGCACATTTTACTCACAGCACTGATAACGTACGTACGTAAACTCTCTTTGTATTTTTATTTCCTTGACAGTAACCATATTTTGATTAACAGCAATGTACTTCAACAATTCATAATCTATTCTAATACTATAATTAAGAGTTTTGCTGATCTCATCAAAGGGTGACATGGCAAATTCACAGTCATTCCCTCCAAAATCCCTTTCTCTCATTTACTTGGGACCCACACTGATGATGTCAGCATTTTTTTTTTTTTTTTTGTCTTTTGCCTTCCCATCCGGTCCTCTCCTCCTCTCCCCTCCTTTCCTTTCTTATCACATACACTCCCTCTTCTCCTTCTTCTCCCGTACAGCACTCCCTCCCCCTTTCTCTCTCCAAACACCTCTCACTCTCTCTATTTCAAATTTCAAACCCCTTCCTCTCTTTTTATTTTTTTTATTTTTTTATTTTTTTTCCTTCCCTTCCCCGTACAGCACTACCTATCCCTTTCTCTCTCCAAATTTCAAATTTCAATCTTTCATCTTTCTCTCTCTTTCTATCTCTCTCTCTCTCTCTCTCTCCATCTCTCCACCTCCCATTTCTTTGCTGCCCATTGCAGGCTACCCTCTTTCGTAACCCTCATCAAAAAAACAAAACCAAATGATTTCCCACTTACATATAAAAAACAAAAATTTTAATGCTTTGAAAAATCCAAAAAATTTTCTAGGATTTTCTCCGGAGAAAACCTACAAATCAATCTTTCCGTTTCATTTGAAAAAAATGAAAAAAATAGGAAAAAAAAAAAAGAAAAAGAAAAAAAATTTGAGTCCATGACAATATGTGGACATTATCTGGTTAGGGTCCTTTTCCGACGATCGACAAGCGATGAGGAGAGATGATTTTGGGTCTCCGATGAGTAAAGAGGTGCGCGATAGAGACTAGATGACAGAGAATCAGAGTGAGAAAGCAGTTTGCGAAGGTTCTTTTCCTATTGTATTGACGGGGGAAAGCCACGATGAGATTGGAGATCCACTTGCCGTTCGCCAAAAAAGCAGATCTGGTGTTTTCCATGGAGATCCACTCGTCGTTCGCCGGAGAGCACATCAACTTAACCTTGAATATGCCACTTACCATTCGCTTTAGACTCACGCCGTTAGGAGCTGTTTTGGAATTAAAAAAGGGTCTTTTTAACTCACACCGTCAGATGCACTCTCAGCCACATGTTGCAATCCGGGATGCGCACAGCACCATGCTGTATTTTTTCAGTACTACAGTGAATCCGGACTCCCCATATTTCTCACACACTCACGCCACACTCGGTCCCATTTCTCTCATACTCACACCACTCTCTTAACCCTCCAATTTTGTTCCTACATCCATTTCTAGGTGGTTTTTTTTTTCCCCGTAACTTTCCTTTCTTTGCCCTCATTGTTTTTGCCATTTTTAGGTTTTTTTTTTTCTCGGCACTTTCCCTTGTCGTTTCTAAAATCCAAACAGAGCCGCCTACGACAAATGACAGAGATAGGGAGGTACCGAGAGGGGTTGTCTTCCGTGGATATTCACCGATTGGTAGTTGAATATAGAACATTATTGCCAAGGACGATCTGGTTCAGTAATGGCTTTTTAATTGCTTTCATAAGAATTTTAAATAAAATAATTGTTTGGTTCCCGCGCATCGCTTGGGTTCATACTAGTATATATATATATATCTATCTTATACTATAAAAGAGAGTTATCTTACGGCAACATTGGGTGACATGGAGTATTCACGACCCTTCCCTCCAAAAACTAATCCCCTCATCATTTTTGAGCCCACACTACAAAATCATAATGACATCAGCTTTTTTTTTTTTCTTCCTTCCCCATACAGTTTTTCTCTCTCTCTTCCCTGTACGCTATTTCTCTCCCTTCTCTCTCTTTCTTTTGTTTTTTTTTCCCTTCCTTCCTTCCCTGTTTTTTCCCTGTTTTTTTTTTCTCATTCTTTTACCCTTTTCCCATACGCCTCTCTTTCTCTCTTTCCTCCTTTCCTTTCTTATCAGGTAGACAGGTACATACTTTCTCTCTCTCTCTTTCTCTCGCAACCATCTCAAATTTTGAAATGGGAATTTTAAACCCATATCAAACTCTCTTTCTCTTTATTTGATCAATGGTTTTCTATTTGACTTTAAGGTTTAAATTTTTCAAAGAGAATTCAAATTTTAAATCAGTTGGCCTATCAACCACGTCTTCTTCTCATTGATTTTTTTTTTATTATTGGTTCCCGGGCATCGCCCGGGCTTTCTACTAGTATATATATATATATATATATATATATATATATATTTTACATAGTAGAAAAAGTTTAAGTTCAAATAGAGCTCAAGCTGTGGGTTTTTAGCATAGAGCTTGCAAACATACTATGCAAAAATATACAGCTATGGTAGTATCAATAGCCTTTGTTGAGATCCTCTTAGCAATCACTTGCTTTCTCTTCCTTCGCCGTCTTAGCTTCAACGAATAAAATTTTCTTGACATGTTGTATGCTAGTTATAATGTTAGGTTTCAGGAAGTTCAAAATTATTAATCAAACTCTCTTGGCCAAAAAAAAAGTTTAAGTTCAAAATTATTTTTTCTTCCCTTTCCCCTGTACAACCTTCCTTCTCATTCCTTTAATATAAGTTGTCGAAAGAATAATCTTGACTGGAGGATCAACATTAAAGGGTTGTTTGGTAAACTTAAAAACCTGACTACTTAAGTTTAACCAATTTTTTTATTTCACATTGATTGTTAAATCTCTTTTTTCTAATAATCTTATTTAACTAGACCGAGAGAGAATAATAGCATTTTTAGTACTTATATAAGTACTTTAAATGAAATTACTGTTTGGTTCCCGCGCATCGCATGGGTCCATTCTAGTAGCTATCAATTTGAAAAAAGAAATGGTTTTGGGGATGAATATGCTACATTATTCAGTGCATTAGTTCAATTATAAATCTGGTTGCACCCAATGAGGCTAACTAAATACTTGACATTAAGGAATTACCAGTAGTCCATACAAGAACAAGACCCATTCTTAAAATGGTGAAAACGCTTTCGATCCCTCACAGTTATCTTTCGTTTATATATTTGTGAGATAAGCTTTATTGAAGAGTGACAATCATCACACATGCGGAGGTTCTTAACTATCTGAAGTGGTGTTTGGGGGCTTGTATTGATTAAGCCAAAAGCAACTGCAACCTTATTGCTTTTGTGAGATAAGCTTTATTGAAGAGTGACAATGAAACTAAATATTGGGTCTTCTTCTAGTAAAGCATAAGATACTGTTCAGTTTTTACATATAGATTCGATGAAGTTCATTCCATTATTGTCTGTTTGTATAAATAAGATATTATTACTAATCTCCTTATTGCTTTTAAATTTCTGTGTGCTCTTTCAAGATTTTCATGCTCACATATAAACTATAGAAGTGGACACGTACCTGTTCACTATTCACGTACAGTAACCAATGCCTCCGGCTTATAATAGAAGTAAAGATTGCCCTACTCTTTGTATCATATTCAATTTGTATTATATGCATTACTGATGCAAAGTTTGCCCCTGATAATAAAAAACCCAAATTCAAATTCAGTCTTTCTACTTATCTTAACTACCCTTTTTTTCACTGTTTAAATTTGATTAAATTTCATATTCTCTTTCAGGCTTATTTATCACTATCCTTTTTCATTGTTTAAATTTGATTAAATTTCATATTCTCTTTCAGGCTTATTTATCACTATCATCACAACAGCATCCTGTTAAAAGCCTTGCCGCTTTTGAGGAAGTGGTGCTTGTCTGCTGTATTCCCCTCTACATTTTTGTGTGTTGGCTTGCTCCTGGGTTTAGCAATGGTGCTTCAGTTGGCTAGATAGTGGTACTTTGAGTTCTTTGCTATTCTGCTGCTCATACGTGCTGGTTCACTATGTTGCTTGAGTTAGGCTTGGTGTGGGCAATGTTGGTGGCTGCTGGTTCTAGTCGAGGCCGTGGCCGGCCAAGGGTATTATGATCACTGAGTCAGCTGCGTCAGGCCGTGGTCGGGGCCGGGGCCAAGCCAAGGGTATTGTAATCGATGAGTCAGCTGTGTCAGGCAGTGGTCAGGGCCGGCGCCAAGCCATTGCCTCTGACAAAGACAAAAGCAAAGGCAAGGGCACTCCTGCAGGAAAAGGCAAGAACAAGCGCATGCCTCGCTCCCCTACGCCTTCAGAGAGTTCTGACTCTAGCTCTTCCAGTGAGGAGGATCCTACCTCGTCTCCTGTCGTTGAGGGTGATTCTGATTTACCCCGTGTTCAGGTGCTTGGGACTGATGTGTTTGCCACCATGGTGATGGGTCTTCAGGTGGTTGAGTCGTGGTGGAGTGTTCCTGACTCCAAGAAGTCCTATCTTTCTCATTTTTCTCGTCGGAAAGTGTTATGGGAGCGGATTGTGGACCTTGATGGGATCGCCAATGGGTCTGTCAATCAGCTGTTTCAATATCGTCGTTAGCGCCCTATCTTGAACTTAGCAGGTTGTATTTATCCTAGGTTGGTTCAGATCTTCTATGCCAACTTTTCTAATTGGGATACTGGTGATTGGCGGCTTTATACGAATGTTCTGGGTGTGGATATTGAGTTCTCGGCCTATACAGTTGCTCACTTTCTTGGTTTGCGATGGGTTCCCTCTCCTAGCATCCCCTCTGATTCCCCACCTCATGTTAGGATTATGCCCTAGAGCCAATAATGGAGATGATTGTTTAGGGATTAGGAACAATCAATTGATTTCATTTATATATGTCACATTTATTATTGATTTAATAAAAGGGCTTATTCTATTATGTTTATATGCATCATTTATATTTACATAATATGTCCATGGAGTTAGAGTTGAGAATATGAAATTACAAAGGGCTGTAATTTTGAGACTGTAAATATATCTCTGTACTAAACTCCTAAATCATTCCTAGTTGAAGGTTCACTATGATGGACACTAATGAACCATAGGACTAGCACTTGTTAGGTTGACTCTATAGGAGGATAGCTAGTCTCAAGCTATTTGTGTGGAGACACTACAACCAACAAGTGGGTGCCTATTAATTATAAGAATAGGTACACTGAATGTGACCAAAGATATGAGATAAACTAAATGGAGTTTTAACCTGCCTGTCAATCAGTTTCTCATTGTTATAGTGGTACAAGTAATCCTTAGACCTGAGACACCATGGTTGTCTTATACATGTAGCTTTAGAAGTTTGATAACACTAAGTGCATGTTGGGAATCGAACAAGAGGGAAAAATACAAAGTGCGGAATATAAAAATTTTTCCTACAATTCCCAATCCCATGAATCTAACTATGCATAACACAAAATCAAACCCTAACTACGAAGAGGGTTAGAACACTTACATGATTTTTGTCTTCTCCGTTTTGCTCCAAGCTTCTACTCTGGACAGCGGTGAATGAGCAGCCCAAGTGTGCTGCCTCCAACGGTATCCACACCTAGCTAGAGCTTCAAGCCTTTTCTTTCTTCTTCCTTGTTGTTGCTAAAGGTGGAGAAGAGAGAGAGAGAGAAGAGAGCCTCCAAAGGGCTGGACGGCTAGGGTTTATTGTGCAAGCCTCTTATGCCATGTCACACATAAGTGTGACTTATATAGGCAGCCCACTAAAGGGGGCTGGCCATGGGGAAGAAACCCTAATAGGGTTATGTGTAATTACTCTTAATTGCACATTAACCCCTATTATTTGTATCAAATACAAATAGGCCCATAAAGAACTATTCTTTATTCACTAAAACCCTTTCTCTCATAGACTTTAAAGCCCTTCTTGCATGATCAGTGTGTGACCCATTGGGTTCACATCATCAAGTAGTAGGAATAGCACGAGGTGTATACAATGGAACGCTTTCCATTTAGGGTCTAATTGGAACTCCTTCCAATTCCCTAATTGATTATAACTCACTTATATCAATTAGGGCTTCTACTAACCATGAGTAACACCTAGCATATGGCTCATGGTGTGGTCCTTAATGAGGTGAATAGTCATTTACAAAGAACCCTTCTGTTATAGTTTATAGGTTACAATTGCATCCTTCCTTCAACACAATGTCTCCAATTGAACTAATAGGACATGGAAGTCTGTCAAGTCCCTAGTTCAATTACTTTATACTCATTCATAGATATCAACTCATTGATGAACTCATGAAACTCTTTTCATATTCATCCTACCATGGCCATGGATTTAATGAGTTATATTATGAATGCTATATGAGACATTCTCTCTCTTTTTCCTGAGAATGATGGATCCCTTGTTGATCACTCACATGCCTTCATACACATAGCAGTAGGGCCAATGAACACCTTTGCAGACCCCTGAATAGGATCTGCACTTAGTGTTATCAAACTTCTAAAGCTATATGCATAAGGCAACTATGGTGTCTCAGGTCTAAGGATTACTTGTACCACTATAACAATGAGAAACTGATTGACAGGCAGGATAAAACTCCATTCAGTTTATCTCATATCTTTGGTCACATTCAGTGTACCTATTCTTATAATAGGCACCCACTTGTTGGTTGTAGTGTCTCCACACAAATAGCTTGAGACTAGCTATCCTCCTATAGAGTCAACCTAACAAGTGCTAGTCCTATGGTTCATTACTGTCCATCATAGTGAACCTTCAACTAGGAATGCTTAAGGAGTTTAGTACAGAGATATATCTATAGTCTCAAAATTACAACTCTTTGTAATTCCATATTCTCAACTCTAACTCCATGGACATATTATGTAAATATAAATGATGCATATAAACATAATAGAATAAGCCCTTTTATTAAATCAATAATAAATGTGACATACATAAATGAAATCAAATGATTGTTCCTAATCCCTAAACAATCATCTCTATGATTGGCTCTAGGGCATAATCCTAACAGTGCAGATCCTATTCAGGGGTCTGTAAGGGTGTTCATTGGCCCTACTGCTATGTGTGTGAAAGCACCAAACCTTAAGCATATTAAGGTATGGGATTGCACAGCATATGTAGAGACACATGATGTAATCAAATTGGAAATCAAGATAACTTAAATATAGGTTTGTGGTTTATCCTAAAAAGGAGTTTAGGATATCATATCTATTATCCTGATGAACAAAATTGTTTGTTAATAAGTTTGCAATCTTTCTTGAAAAAGAGTTTATTCAAGAAGAATGCAATAACAGGAAAATAGAAATCAAAGAGTTGTCTAATGAGACACAAACCAACATTGATGCAACCCCTGTCCCTGTTGAGACAGAACCCATCATTGTACCATGATAGTACAAAGGATTAGTGGGAGTGCGATCACATTTATGGTCCTATGAGTGAATGGCGTTCTACTTATTAGGGAATAATGTAGAGACGTTGTCAAAAGTGAAAAATTGGTTTTTCACAAAATTTCTCCATAAAAGATTTGGAAGAAGCAACCTATATTCTGGGAATAGGGGTCTATAGAGATAGATCTAAAGGATGCTAAGTCTTTCCCAATCGATGTACGTAGACAAGATTTTGAATGGGTTCAAAATACGTGATTTCAAGAGAAGTCTAATTCCTATCAGACATGAAATCAAGTTGTCTAAAAGCATATGCCATGCTATGTACATTACCAGATATCAGTTTTGCTGTAAATGTTACTAGCAGATATCGGGTAGACCCAGATAAGGTACACTGGGAAGCAGTCAAGGCTACCCTTAAGTTCTTGAGAAGAACTAAAGGGCCTATCCCTTGCCTATGGAGAAAGAAACTTGAAATGGTTGGTAGAACGGATACAGATTTTCAATCTGACGATGATAATAGGAGATCAACATCGAGGTATGTTCTCACCTTAAATGGTGGAACTGTAAATTTGAGTGCATTGCTGCATGTTTGGATGAGTAAGTTCATTGCAGAACTAGGAGTGGTTCTTGACATTGAGAAGCCTTTACTATTGTTTTTGTGACAACAATAAGGCTAGTGCTCAAGACAAGGATCCACAGTCTCATCAAAAGTCCAAACTTTAAACGGCAATTCCAAGTAATTAGAGAGATCATTGGAAGAGATGACATATACATATAAAAGTTTAAAAGAACAGAGAATAAAGAAGACCCCTTTACTAAAGCTATGACCCAAGTGTGTTGGATCACCACCAACAGGATATGAGTATGAGATACATGGTGGATTGGCTATAGTGCAAGTGGGAGATTGTTAGGATTATGCCCTAGAGCCAATCATGGAGATGATTGTTTAGGGATTAGGAACAATCAATTGATTTCATTTATATATGTCACATTTATTATTGATTTAATAAAAGGGCTTATTCTATTATGTTTATATGCATCATTTATATTTACATAATATGTCCATGGAGTTAGAGTTGAGAATATGAAATTACAAAGGGTTGTAATTTTGAGACTGTAAATATATCTCTGTACTAAACTCCTAAATCATTCCTAGTTGAAGGTTCACTATGATGGACAGTAATGAACCATAGGACTAGCACTTGTTAGGTTGACTCTATAGGAGGATAGCTAGTCTCAAGCTATTTGTGTGGAGACACTACAACCAACAAGTGGGTGCCTATTATAAGAATAGGTACACTGAATGTGAGCAAAGATATGAGATAAACTAAATGGAGTTTTAACCTGCCTGTCAATCAGTTTCTCATTGTTATAGTGGTACAAGTAATCCTTAGACCTGAGACACCATGGTTGTCTTATACATGTAGCTTTAGAAGTTTGATAACACTAAGTGCAGATCCTATTCAGGGGTTTGTAAGGGTGTTCATTGGCCTTACTGCTATGTGTGTGAAGGCATGTGAGTGATCAACAAGGAATCCATCACTCTCAGGAAAAAGAGAGTGAATGTCTTATACAGCATTCATTGAATATAACTCATTAAATCCATGGGCCCATGGTAGAATGAATGTGGAAAGGAGTTTCCATAAGTTCATCATTGAGTTGATATTAATGAATGAGTATAAAGTAATTGAACTAGGGACTTGATAGACTTCCATGTCCTATTAGTTCAATTGGAGACGTTGTGTTGATGGAAGGATGGAATTGTAACCTGTAAACTATAACAGAAGGGTTCTTTGTAAATGACTATTCACCTCATTAAGGACCACACCATGAGCCATATTCTAGGTGTTACTCATGGTTAGTAGAAGCCCTAATTGATATAAATGAATTATAATCAATTAGGGAATTGAAAGGATTTTCAATTAGACCCTTAATGGAAAGTGTTCCATTTTGCACAACTTGTGCTGTTCCTACTACTTGATGATGTGAACCCAATGGGTCACACACTGATCATGCTAAGAGAGCTTGATTGTCTATGAAAGAAAGGGTATAAGTGATTAAAGAAAAGTTCTTTAAGGGGCTAATTTGTATTTGATGCAAACTAGTGGGCTAATTGTGTAATTAAGAGTAATTACACAAATTAGATTAGGGTTTGGAATCCCCCCTTGGCCGGCCCTATTAGTGGGCTATATAATGCCCACTATAAGGTGATGACATCATCAAAATCACTCCTCCCCAAGTGCTGGCCGAATTTTCCCTTGGAGGCTCTCTCTCTCTCTCTCTCTTCTTCACCTCTAGCAACCCTTAGGAAGAAGAAGGAAAGGACAACTTGCTCAAACTAGGTGTGGATACTGTTGGAGGCAGTGCACTTGGACTGCTCAATCAGAAGACAAAGCTTGGAGCATAAAGGAGAAGACTTGTTCAACTGTAAGTATCCTAACTCTCTTGGTAGTTAGGTTTATGGTTTTTGTATTAAGCATAATTAAGATTCATGGGTTTGGGAATCATAGGAAAAATTTTAAATTCCGCCTTTGTATTTTTCCTCTCTAGTTCGATTCCCAACACCTCAGACTCCACAGATCTCTGATGTATATACTCCATTGTACGACGGACCGATTGAAGTGAAGGGTGTGCTTCGTGCCAGTTCCATGACAGAAGACTATCAAGTTCTTCATAAGGTTGTGTGCAACACCATTCTACTGACTACTCACCAGTCGGAGGTTTCTATTGAGCGCGCAAGGTTTTTATATGCAATGGGTGTTGGTAATTCTATCGACTTGGCTTCCTTGATTGTCCAGCTCGTTTACCAGGCCTCTCACATTACCTCTACATCGACTGGGTTGCCTTTTGGAGTATTGATCTCAAATTTTTTGCTTTCCAAGGGGTCCCTACAGATATACAGTTTTGTGATCAGCAACGTGCCGTCTCTGATGTAACCTTGAAGTAGAGTTTGGGGCAACGTAAAGGGAAACAGGCTCGTCTTGCTCCTGATTCGTCTACATCCACCATGCCACCTCCTGTTGCACCTACTGTTCCTGCTCCTGTGCCTCTTACTACCGATCAGTTTACTCAGATTATGGATGTTTTGACTGAGTTGTGTGATCGGATGTCTTGGATCGAGGCTCACTTAGCTGCTCGTGATGGCCCTCTGCCTCAGTTACCTCCTCATGGTCGTGGTGGTGGCCAGTAGTTCCTAGGTTCTCTTGGTTGTGTTCTCTTTATTTCTTTTGACAGTCTAGGTAGCTTGGGGGTTTATGGTGGCTGGCCATTTCATTCTAGCATTTTGTGGCTCTTTGTTTTGTTTTCTCTGCTATTCCCTACTTATTCATATCTATCCCTTATTCCCTGCTTCTTTCTTACTTTGACACTTCTTGACAAAAAGGGGGAGAGTGATTATATATGTTTATGTTGGTTTTCTTTCTATTTACTTGTTTTCTTTCTCTTTACTTCTGTGCTATTATGCTTGGTCTTCTTTGTCTCATGCTTGCAGATCACAGGTTTGAGCATTGAAATTGCGTGATAGTCTAAGTAGTTGGTTCTTGTCATTTTTATTGAGTTGTATTTCTCATAGCGAGTTTCGGACTTGTTCAGTTTGGTGGTTTGGGAATAGGTCTTATATCTCCTGTTGAGATTTAGGTTGGATTTAGCTTGGTTTTGTCACAGAATTGCCAAAGGGGAGATTGTAGAGTCCATGTTTTTCGTGTTGGCAAATTCCGTGTCAATGGGGTAATTGTTGTCTTATGTGTCATGAAAATTGGTGAAGCTGCAAAGTTGAAACAAAGCATGGATTTCAAAGCTTCGACTCACAATTGTTCTTAGGAAAGGTAAATGATTGTAGAAGCCTAAGTTTTTAGTGTGTAAAAATCATTTTAAATCTTTTTCAATATTTCTTTATTTATAAAAATGGTTTTGAAGAAGATTTTTTTTTTTGCTTCTGAGGTTTTTCATGCAGGTGGATCAATCCATGGCCTAGGAGGATCGATCCATGGTATTTTAGAAATGGCAATTTGCTTCTGCCTCGGTGGATCGATCCATGGACTATGGGGATCGATCCATGGTATTTTAAAATTGTAACTTTTGCTTCTGCCTAGGTGGATCGATCCATGGACTAGGTGGATCGATCTATACTGTTCTAGAAATGCAAATATAATCTCTGTTAACCCGGATCGATCTGGCATGAACTCGGATTGATTCGGGCTCATAAAAAATAGTTTTTAAAGTTTTTAAAACTGACCTTTTTAATACCAAAACGTGGTACAGCCACTTGAGGTTTCTTAGACTATATATATGGAGTCTTTTATTATTGAGAGGGTCAAGCAAACCTCTCCCAATTAGGTTTTCTAAAGCTCATCTTCTCAAAACCTTTTTAGAGTACTTTACCCTAGGTTTTCACATACATGCTTGTGAGTGCCGTGTCCTTTCACCACGCCGGCTCGAGAGTACACCACTAACCACGAATGATTAGAGCAGAGAGGGAGTCGCCACCCGATTTTGGCCTCGGGAACCGATTGACCCCTAGTAAGGGCCCAACTCGTCATTACCAAAAGAATCAAGGTTCGGAGCTAAGGTACGCGGATGGGAAGGTGTTAGGCACCCATCTACTCCCGGTTAAAATCCGGCCCCCCACACATATTTATTGGCTTTAATTAGAAAGGACTCAATTGAATTTGACCGCTATTCAAGCACTTATGCAATTGAAATCAATAATGGCACACAATGATGAAAGAGATAAGAAATCAAAATAAAACAGTATAAATAAATATATACACAGAAAACAGGAGCATTTGATAGAGCCGAATCATACTTACACAATCTGCAAAACGAGGATTAATTTGTCCAAAATAGGTCATGCACGTACGAGCATCTGGGAAGCACGTACGTGCATATACGAAGCACGTACGTGCATGCCTTATGCAAAACGTATGCAGTCGATATAAAAATACGAATCGAAGCTTATTATGCAACTATCATGCTTGTGTGACCCTATGAATGATCAGGACGTGTACAGAAACCATCTAAGCATGCTTTTAAAGCAATAATAGCATCCTAGATCTAAATATTGAGAGATAATATATGCAGAAAATGCCGGAGTTAACAGATAGATCTTATGCAGCCCTACGCATTTGAAATGGATGAGAAATTCGTTTCAAACCTTAAATGCACAAATAAATTAGTGCCGGATTAGATCTGAACATGTCCTAATTATGAGTATTAAATGACATGATATATATATCAGATGCAATATCATAAATGATCATGCTAGAACGAAATTAAGGATTGAGAATGGTTACCCTCAGGTTTGGGCGGCTGCCATCACTCCACGAGTTCTTCCTTCTGGACCTATCGTAGTCACAGCTCTGGATTTAGGGTTTTTCAGGGGTGGTGGCTGAGGAAGATTGGGTAAACTAAGGGAAAGTGAGATGGAGGCTTAGGCAAATTCCGTCCCCTTTCAAGGTTGAAAAGTAGGGTATTTATAGGTGAGTTTTAGGGTTTAATCGCAAGGTATCTAGGGTTTCTAGCCGCCACAAGGTAGCTGGCATCGAGCTTGGTCCCTATAAGGTAAAGGAGAAAATATGGGAAATGCTGATTTTTGCAGATTTTGGGTGATGCACGTACGTGCATGAAGGATGCACGTACGATCATGGGCTATGGTGATTGCTTTTGGGTGATGCACGTACGAGCATGGGAGATGCACGTACGTGCATGAAGTATGCACGTATGATCATGGGCTATGGTTTTGTGCTGATTTTGAGCTGTGATCGCGTTGGTCCTTCGGGATTCACTCGTATAGTTCTATTTGACACCACCCTTCATCATTGGGCTTAAAGGTGGTCCAAAATGTCAGGAGGTACAAAATGGGGTGTCAACAGTTTGCCCCTTCTTTCAGTTTCATTCACGAAGTGATTGGAATCGGAAGACCAGAAGACAAACCATTTTGAACCGACTGACTTTCCAGAGCCAAGAGTGAACATGCAATGAATGCAAATGCATGAATGAGTGAGAATGCATGAACGTGGTCGGATTAGGTTTTGCCTAACTTCCTACGTACTCTTTCTAGAGATCAGACCTACCGTAGTTCATGTGTAAAAATGGGTACTCCTCCAGGGCAAATAGAGGGTTTCGAAAAGTAACATGGGAGGGGATACCTTAGGAAAGAACACGCTCGGGGTGTTCTCCTAAACAGCACCGGAGTATGGGATACCTAAACAACACCGGAGGAGGGGATACCTTAGGGAGAACACGCATGGGGTGTTTCCTTAAACATCATCGGAATAGGAGATACCTTAGGGAGAACACGCTCGGGGTGTTTCCCTGAACAGCATCGGAGTAGGGGATACCTTAGGGAGAACACACATCGGAGTAGGGGATACCTTAGGGAGAACACACTCGGGGTGTTTCCCTAAATAGCATCGGAGTAGGGGATACCTTAGGGAGAACACACTCGGGGTGTTTCCCTAAACAGCGTCGGAGTAGGGGAATACCTTAGGGAGAACACACTCGGGGTGTTTCCCTAAACAGCATCAGAGGAAGGGATACCTTAGGGGGAACACGCTCGGGGTGTTTCGCTAAACAGCATCGGAGTAGGAGATACCTTAGGGAGAACACGCTCAGGGTGTTTCCCTAAACAGCATCAGAGTAGGTACCTTAAGGAGAACACGCTCGGGGTGTTTCGCTAAACAGCATCGGAGTAGGGGATACCTTAGGGAGAACACACTCAGGGTGTTTCCCTAAATAGCATCGGAGTAGGGGATACCTTAGGGAGAACACGCTCGGGGTGTTTCCCTAAACAGCATCGGAGGAGGGGATACCTTAGGGAGAACACGCTCGGGGTGTTTCCCTAAACAGCGTCGGAGTAGGGGATACCTTAGGGAGAACACGCTCAGGGTGTTTCCCTAAACAGCATCGGAGTAGGGGGATACCTTAGGGAGAACACGCTCGGGGTGTTTCCCTAAACAGCATCAGAGGAAGGGATACCTTAGGGAGAACACGCTCGGGGTGTTTCCCTAAACAGCATCGGAGGAGGGGATACCTTAGGGAGAACACGCTCGGGGTGTTTCCCTAAACAGCGTCGGAGTAGGGGATACCTTAGGGAGAACACGCTCGGGGTGTTTCCCTAAACAGCATCGGAGTAGGGGGATACCTTAGGGAGAACACGCTCGGGGTGTTTCCCTAAACAGCATCAGAGGAAGGGATACCTTAGGGAGAACACGCTCGGGGTGTTTCCCTAAATAGCATCGGAGGAGGGGATACCTTAGGGAGAACACGCTCGGGGTGTTTCCCTAAACAGCATCAGAGGAAGGGATACCTTAGGGAGAACACGCTCGGGGTGTTTCCCTAAATAGCATCGGAGGAGGGGATACCTTAGGGAGAACACGCTCGGGGTGTTTCCCTAAACAGCATCGGACCGAAAAGCATAGCAATCGAACATGACAGGGATGACTAATGAACATGACAGGGATAACTATGAGCTGGAGTAATTAATTGGTAAAAACACACTTGGGGCGTCTACCTAAAGGATTTTGGAGGTAAGGACACACTCGGGGCGTCTACCTAAAGGGTTTTGGAGGTAAGAACACACTCGGGGCGTCTACCTAAAGGATTTCTGGAAGGAGTTTTCGAAGGTAGAACACGCTCGGGGAGTTCACCTAAAGGGTTCCTGGAAGGAGTTTTCGAAGGTAGAACACGCTCGGGGAGTTCACCTAAAGGGTTCCTGGAAGGAGTTTTCGAAGGTAGAACACACTTGGGGAGTTCACCTAAAGGGGTACTGGAAGGAGTAATCGAAGGTAGAACACATTCGGGGAGTTCACCTAAAGGGGTACTGGAAGGAGTTTTCGAAGGTAGAACACGCTCGAGGAGTTCACCTAAAAGTATTGCAGGAAGGGGTAATCGGAGGTAGAACACACTCGGGGAGTTCACCTAAAGGGGTACTGGAAGGAGTTTTCGAAGGTAGAACACGCTCGAGGAGTTCACTTAAAAGTATTGCAGGAAGGGGTAATCGGAGGTAGAACACACTCGGGGAGTTCACCTAAAGGGTTCCTGGAAGGAGTTTTCGAAGGTAGAACACACTTGGGGAGTTCACCTAGAGGGTTTTGCAGGAAGGGGGAATCATAGGTAGAACACGCTCGGAGAGTTCACCTAAAGAGTTTTGCAGGAAGAGGGAATCGTAGGTAGAACACGCTCAAGGAGTTCACCTAAAAGTACTGTAGGAAGGGGTAATCGGAGGTAGAACACACTCGGGGAGTTCACCTAGAAGGTTTTGCAGGAAGGGGGAATCGTAGGTAGAACACGCTCGGGGAGTTCACCTAAGGGGTTCCTGGAAGGAGTTTTCGAAGGTAGAACACACTTGGGGAGTTCACCTAGAGGGTTTTGCAGGAAGGGGGAATCATAGGTAGAACACGCTCGGAGAGTTCACCTAAAGAGTTTTGCAGGAAGAGGGAATCGTAGGTAGAACACGCTCAAGGAGTTCACCTAAAAGTACTGTAGGAAGGGGTAATCGGAGGTAGAACACACTCGGGGAGTTCACCTAGAGTTTTTGCAGGAAGGGGGAATCATAGGTAGAACACGCTCGGGGAGTTCACCTAAGGGGTTCCTGGAAGGAGTTTTCGAAGGTAGAACACACTTGGGGAGTTCACCTAGAGGGTTTTGCAGGAAGGGGGTAATCGGAGGTAGAACACACTCGGGGAGTTCACCTAGAGGGTTTTGTAGGAAGGGGGAATCGTAGGTAGAACACGCTCGGGGAGTTCACCTAAGGAGTTTTTGGAGGTGGAACACACTCGGGGAGTTCACCTAGAATTACTGCAGGAAGGAGTTTTCAGGTAGGGGCTGGGATACTCGATGTAGACCACTTGGCTATCCAAAACAGATGACCTGGGGGAACATGACAAGCTAGAACTCAACTAGTGAACATGACAAGTGAAGGCATGACACCACACATGATATGATGCATGAATGGATGAAATGATGTATACCATATATCAATGTATGAGCAATGAGTAAGAAGATTCTCGAGAAGATGCCCCTAGGGCAAGTAAGGATTTGCTTGGGAGTTTCAACATTGGCCACTGATCTTCCAGTAAACATCCACACATACCATTCTTCCAAGTATTCTTCTCTCTTTCTCTTGCTTACCTGCACTGATTAGTCAGCTCACAGATATGATAAATGTTGATGCATGCCCTAATCATTTTCCCATCCCATCTCTCATAAACCTTACTCACGAGGAGACCAAGGATATCTATTTGCTGAAGGTAGCCTGGAGTGGAACACCATTCTGAACTAGGACTTATTGACGACGATGATGTCAGATGTGCAAGTTCCTATAAGGAGGTGAGTCCATCAGTCTCAACTTAGGAAGGATAGTCTTTAATTTGGGGACACATGTTTATCCACTCCATCAGTACCATCTTCATATAACACACTTGCTGACAACATTTCGTATTGCTGAATGGAGTTGTGGTCGATCTCTGTGGGTTAAAGATTTACATTCCATGCCCAAGAATCGATGATGACATTCTCATGAAGAAGGGACAGAGATAGACCTTACTTCAAAAAATTCATGAGGACGGATACACGTGCACCAAAGAATACACACCATTTCGGATGAGAGGCAAAGTATAGACCCATATGTATCCCTAGAATTGTACCTATGTGGATGACATATGTACACATACCCACTATTTAGTTTTTCAGGATCGCACTAGTAGGGTTTGTGAAGAAACCATGAAATGGAAACAAGAGACTCGAATGATAAGATGACTAGAAAACTCAACCGAGGCACAGATGAAGTGAACAAGCGACTTAAGCATTGATCTCATTTATTTCAACTGTATCTTCTTTTAATTTCCACTTCATTCATGTTATTGCTCCCTATCTCCTTCTTAGTTAATTAAAGAGGATCAACGATGAGATAGTTATTTCCATAAAATCTCACCATCTTTGGTCAACTTTTGCATTAATGAAGAAATTTAGTACTCCATGAGATTGACCCCACAAGACGGTTGCCCCTTGAATCAAAGACTGAAGCACACCTGGTTCAAATAATCGATCTTCCTTTCTTTCTTTTCCTTCTTTTTTTTTTTTTTTTTTTTTTTTTTTTTTTTGCTTCACGCCCTAACTTTTGCCTAGGTCGCCCTTTCGGGTTTTCGTCCTAGTGGGCCTCTTTCTACATAAAGCATGGTGATGTAGAGTGCTACAATCAATTCTCTTGAACATATCATCCTCTTTGCTCATGCCCCTGGTGTGGACCTCAAATGGTGTGATCGCATGTCCTCTTAATGATGTGACTGCACTTTTTCATATCCTTTCAGTGATGTGGCTACACCTTTGTAGGCTGCCTACGTACCCGAGAGGGATTAAGCCAAGCGTAGTTCATCGAAATTCGAACAACTTTGATCAATCAAAGAGGACTTTCATGGACCGTAATGTGGCTTAAGGCGCTAAGCTCATGAAAGAAAGGATTTTTAAGGCTCAAACATGATTTGCAAAGGGTTCCTATTGGTCAAGGATTACATGTCCACTCTTTGGAATTCTTATTATTCCGCTCCCATCTTTTCTCATTCTCTTCCTTTCCCTTTTTCTTTTCACTCCCCATTTCTTTTTTTTTTTCTTTTGTCCTTTTCGCTTCCCCCTTTTTTTTTTTTTTTTCATTATTTTTTTTTCATTTCTTCCCACGCACATCTTGCCCCTTGTTTCAGATAGATCACTCTCCAAAATCTGCCTCTAGTGTAGGGGGTAATCCTTGACAAAAGTGTTAGAAGAAGAAAAAATCATTTAGGCCCAAAGGGGTTAGCAAAGGATTTTTTTATTATTATTATTTTTTTTTTGGAAAGGATAGCTGAAACGATGGCCTCTCTTCATCTTGATCTCCATTGTTCAAAATGGAAAGGATAATGGTGTAATCTCCCAATTCATCTTTGGCATGCATATCTTGGACTTGTGCGGGAAGGTTGCAAAGTTGCCTTATTCTGGTGTGGGCTAAGTGGAACCAATTTGTATCTTTTAAGATCTCCATTAATGCGCAAGTTAATTAAGATAGCTTGAATTTCAATGGATTTCACTTTCCTTTATTGATCTTCATTAATTATCTCTTCTAGATTAAGAAAGCTTTGCATTCATGAAATTTCATCACTGGGAGACACATCAGAATAAATGAGATAATGTTTTATTCCAAAGAAGAACCACACCCATGAGGACCCCAATAACTTATTGGACTCAATAGACGAAAAAGAAAATCAAGACTCAATCGACGAAAGAGTAAATCAAGGACAGACTCAATGATAGGTCAACGGACAGTCCCAAAGGTAGGCTTAACTTCCCATCCTTATGCTTAGGTGCTTGCATATTCTACTTGCTAGGGATCTCTGGCTTTGGCAGCGTCCCACTATCAATCAAATCTTGGATTTCATGCTTCAACCTCATGCAATTGTTTGTCTCGTGTCCAATTCGTTGATGAAAGGCGCAGTACTCATTTTGCTTCCACAATGGAGGTAGTGGATTAGGCAATGGTCGTGGTACTAAAGCCTCTAGATACCCCTTCATGGACAAATCGGCGAAAGCCTCAGATAGTGTAATCCCCAGGTTGTCAAACTTCCTCATTGCTTGTGCTTTTTTGTTACCTCCACTTCTATTGTTGCTCCCAGCCCATGGTTGTATTTTTTTATTACTCTTGGCAAGACTACCACTGCACGACCTTTTGAGGTTCATCCCAGGAGAAGTCGATACACGATTGAAGTGGATTGGGATTTTCCCTTTCCAAGAGGTTAAGAACTCAGCTCTTTCTTTTTTATTCTCCTCCTTAAGTTGACTTACTCTTATTTCCATCATAAGTGCTTCCATCCTAGCAAAAGCCTCGGCGAATGCAACTTTGTCTTCCCTCACCTTCTCTAGTTGATTCATTCTTGCCTCTAACTTAGCAAGCATCTCAATGAGTGTAGCATCAGTCATTCTTGTTTTCTGAAAATGGTAGGAGAATCAATCCAAATGAACTTAGGGATGTGGCTGTCCGGCCGAATCCTCTGAAACAAAATCGAGCATGATAAATACATGTCCCCAAACTTTGACTTCCATCCTAGCCTAAGTCCAATTAAACATCCTCAATCCATGTCAAACCACATCAATAGGCCTTGTCATGTTTACTAGATCTTCCAAGGACCCATGATAGGTAGACGCCAATTACAAAGTCGGATATCATTTACCTTTGGCCCGTTACAAGTTCACACATATCTCACATGCTCACTTTGGATCCAAGCCCATTTCATTATTCTCATTTGGATAGGCTTAGTCCAATTACAAGATCACACTTCATTTTATCTCTCATTCATCAGGCCTTAGGTAGAATGATATTGGACTTCGATGTTCAATTTTAGATGGGTTGTGTTTATTCATCACAGTGGTCTGCCCCTGCTTCTAATAAGTCCACATGGTCCATCAACTTTCTTTGTTTGAGCCCATCATGCACACACCTCACACCTCATTTGGATTCTAGGCCCATTTTGTTTATCATTTTGCTTATCACTTTTTTTTTTTTTTTTTTCAATGGGCCTAGGTCCAATTACAACAGCACTCAATCTCCCCTCAATTCGGGCTCAAACTAGAAAGCTTATGTACAACGTGGGCCTCGTCCCATACCCGCGCTATACAAATGAGTATGGATGCAACATGACATGCGATATGACATACATTCAAGCAAGGCTATGCACAGGTCTCGGGGGACACTAGTGTGGTTGGTCAATTGGGAGTACTTCTTCTTCAAGGGTTACCCAGGCTAGGGTGCTCAAAGAGCGACCCGTTAGCGTACTCACTAGCTTATTACAGGCTAGTGGCACAGGCCGTGGGTTGATGGTGCTGAATCGAGTTGCCCATAGGAACTAAATGGAACCCGGGTCTCTAATCAGACTGCCATCGAGGGATAACAAGTGCCAAATATCGTGCGCGTGTGTGCAGTTTCGGTCTCATTCAATTAAATTTCCTAATTAATTAAAGCCAATAAATGTTTCGGAATCTAGCTCTCTATCCCCAGTGGAGTCGCCATTGTGAGCGCCGTGTCCTTTCACCACGCCGGCTCGAGAGTACGCCACTAACCACGGATGATTAGAGCAGAGAGGGAGTCGCCACCCGATTTTGGCCTCGGGAACCGATTGACCCCTAGTAAGGGCCCAACTCGTCATTACCAAAAGAATCAAGGTTCGGAGCTAAGGTACGCGGATGGGAAGGTGTTAGGCACCCATCTACGCCCGGTTAAAATCCGGCCCCCCACACATATTTATTGGCTTTAATTAGAAAGGACTCAATTGAATTTGACCGCTATTCAAGCACTTATGCAATTGAAATCAATAATGGCACACAATGATGAAAGAGATAAGAAATCAAAATAAAACAGTATAAATAAATATATACACAGAAAACAGGAGCATTTGATAGAGCCGAATCATACTTACACAATCTGCAAAACGAGGATTAATTTGTCCAAAATAGGTCATGCACGTACGAGCATCTGGGAAGCACGTACGTGCATATACGAAGCACGTACGTGCATGCCTTATGCAAAACGTATGCAGTCGATATAAAAATACGAATCGAAGCTTATTATGCAACTATCATGCTTGTGTGACCCTATGAATGATCAGGACGTGTACAGAAACCATCTAAGCATGCTTTTAAAGCAATAATAGCATCCTAGATCTAAATATTGAGAGATAATATATGCAGAAAATGCCGGAGTTAACAGATAGATCTTATGCAGCCCTACGCATTTGAAATGGATGAGAAATTCGTTTCAAACCTTAAATGCACAAATAAATTAGTGCCGGATTAGATCTGAACATGTCCTAATTATGAGTATTAAATGACATGATATATATATCAGATGCAATATCATAAATGATCATGCTAGAACGAAATTAAGGATTGAGAATGGTTACCCTCAGGTTTGGGCGGCTGCCATCACTCCACGAGTTCTTCCTTCTGGACCTATCGTAGTCACAGCTCTGGATTTAGGGTTTTTCGGGGGTGGTGGCTGAGGAAGATTGGGTAAACTAAGGGAAAGTGAGATGGAGGCTTAGGCAAATTCCGTCCCCTTTCAAGGTTGAAAAGTAGGGTATTTATAGGTGAGTTTTAGGGTTTAATCGCAAGGTATCTAGGGTTTCTAGCCGCTACAAGGTAGCTGGCATCGAGCTTGGTCCCTATAAGGTAAAGGAGAAAATATAGGAAATGCTGATTTTTGCAGATTTTGGGTGATGCACGTACGAGCATGGGAGATGCACGTACGTGCATGAAGGATGCACGTACGATCATGGGCTATGGTGATCGCTTTTGGGTGATGCACGTACGAGCATGGGAGATGCACGTACGTGCATGAAGTATGCACGTATGATCATGGGCTATGGTTTTGTGCTGATTTTGAGCTGTGATCGCGTTGGTCCTTCGGGATTCACTCGTATAGTTCTATTTGACACCACCCTTCATCATTGGGCTTAAAGGTGGTCCAAAATGTCAGGAGGTACAAAATGGGGTGTCAACAATGCTCTACAGACTTTCAAACCACACATTCTTTCACATCCTTGGATGATTGTGAGTCCATTGCGACGGTGATCGAGTTTGCGAGTTCATGCTAGAAGGAATCGCTGTGAAGCGGTTGGTTGCGACCAAAGCCGTGAAGACGGCTGGAGATCGATCGTGGGAGTGAAGACAATTAATTGCTTTAGTCCGTGTGGTCTGTAAGTGTGTCTTGTACTCATTGAGTTCATAGTGGATTTGCTTCAACTGGACTAGGTCCCGTGGTTTTTCCCATCTAGGGTTTTCCACGTAAAAATCTCTTGTGCAATTTTTACTTGCTTTTATATCTGCTGTGTGATTGATTTGATTGTGTTAATAAGGATTTAGGGTGTTGATTATTAAAATCTGGTAAGATTAATAGGAATACCTATTTAACCCCCCTTCTACGTATTGTAGGGTCAGTATAGCCGGAATTTTACTTGCTTTGTTATAGATAAGCAATTGTTTTACTTGATGGGATTTCCAAGCATATTTGACAGTGTATTCAATCAAGAATTAAACTATTATTTTTTGTCAGTAGTTCTCTGATTCGATTTATACTTTTCCAGATTTTGTCTTTAATTAAAATGGTTGTCCTTTTCTTTTTCCTTCTTTTTTAGGAGTACTATAAAGAAGTAAGGTATTATTAACATCCCTTAACTATCCAAGGCAACCAATGAGAAGATGGACACATATTGTTTTATTATAAAGACATGTTGGCTTACGCTCTATATCACTAAAGTATTGGTTGTCTTTATATTTATTTGCGATTCCCCCACATCGCGTGGGTTCATATTAGTGTGTATATATATATATATATATGTTATTGCAACAAAGTGTTTATTTATTGCAACAATAGTAACCAATGCAATACCCTATTGCAACAATTGCTTTTGATGCTATAACCTATTGCAACGAAAGTATTCAATGCAATCTCCTATTGCGACAACAATTATTGATGCAATAGCTAATGGCACCACTTCCCTTCCCCTGGGGGAGTGGCCGCCTCATTTTTTTATTATTTCTTATTTCAGTAAACCAAAAATGGTTGTGTAATTGATGCAATAGCTAATGGCACCACTTCCCTTTCACTGGGGGAGTGGGTGCCTCGTTTTTTTATTACTTCTTATTTCAGTAAACCAAAAATTGTTGTGTACTTTAATGATTTATTTATATATGCTTTGTTGACTAGGAAATATATATATATATTACTTTAAAAGATAGGTTAGGGCTATTGCAAATATAATAGATTAAAGATATTTATATCATTTTAGCTAAGTGAGGTGGGGAAAGATCAAACCAGTACTACCCCAAAACCGTTTTGGTTTTTAAAATTAAATACCAAATTTACGCCATCCTCGTTCCATTAGGTTACAAACCACACCTATAGGGCTAGTGCCGTGCGGGCCCCGATGAGTTAGGCTAAAATTGCCATTGCCATGTATGGATTTTTTAAATAAAAATAAAAAGATGCTATTGCAACAAATTACTTGTGGAATAAAGGTCCACTTTATTGCAACAATAGTACCGATGCAATAACCTATTGCAATAACCATTCCCTACTTAATATTGTATTGCATATAGTTGCGCTCTATTGCCACCAAATTAGTCGATGTAATAGGCTATTGCAGCAAACCTACATAATGCAATATGTTATTGCAACAATACTTCTTGATGCAATAGCACATGGCGCTGACCTTTCATTTTCGCGGGAGAAGGTGGGATAATTTAAGTGTCTATTGCAACGAGAATTGCCGATGCAATATCATATTGCAACCTCCATTATTGCCGTTGTACCGTCATGTTCTATTGCAATAATAGTAGTTGATGCAGTAGGTTATTGCAACAAACTTGTTCGATGCAATATGTTATTGCAACACCGGGTTTTGATGCAATAGCATATGTCGTGAGTACACCTACACCTAGGACCCTATTGCAACAATATTGTTTGATGCGATAGCCTATTGCAACAAACATACTCGATGCAAGGACCCTATTGCAACAAAAATTATTGATGCAATACTGTTATGCTTTATTGCAACAAAAGAACTCAATGCAATATGTTATTGCAACAAACGTAGTTGATGCAATATGTTATTGCAACAATAACTATTGATGCAATAGCACATGGTGCCAACCTCCTCCCATTTGGCGGGAGAATGTGGCCTCTTTTAAGTGTTTATTGCAACGACAAAAATTTTGTTGTTGCAATATGCAGGATATTACCACTATATCTTGCGTTGTTGCAATAAATTTCGTTGCAATAGAGTGTTTTTGTTGTAGTGTTCTTGATCCACGGACTTCACGATCATGTCGTCTACATACACTTCGACCTCCTTATGAATCATATCATGCAGCAACGTTGTAGCAGTTCTCTGATAGGTAGCCCCTAGTATTTCTCAAACTGGAAGGCATCACTTTGTAGCAATACGTTCCCCACTGTGTGATAAAAGCTGTTTTCTCCATATCCTGCGGCGCCATCTTTATCTGATTGTATCCAGAAAACCCATCCATAAAAGAGAGAAGCGCATGTCCCACAATACCGTCTACCAACACATCGATATGGGGTAAAGGAAAATCATCCTTAGGGCTTGCTGCATTAAGATCTCGAAAATCCACACACATCCTTACTTTTCCATCCTTTTTAGGTACGGGCACTATGTTAGACAACCATTCGGGATACTCCACTACCTATAGGAACCCTGCGTCGAGTTGCTTTGTTACTTCCTCCTTTACCTTCAATGCCCATTCAGGTTTTAATCTTCTCAATTTTTGCTTTACCGGCTTTTTAAGGGGATTGGTGGGGATGAAATGCTGCACAATGTCAGGATCTATGCCGGGCATGTCTTCATAAGACCATGCAAAGGCCATTATGTTGGCCTTTAAGAGGGTTATCAGCTTTTCTTTTTCAAGTGGCGAGAGGGTTATCCCAATTTTAATTATCTTTGGCAATTCATTTGTCCCTAAATTGATTGATTCCAATTCATCCATGTTAGGTTTGGTGACACCCCTTTTCCTTCGCTTAGCGAGTTCTGGGGGGACGTCATTCCTAGGATCTATATCTATACCATAGATATCCATAGAAGAGAGGAAAGAAACACTGTAAGCAATATATATAAAAAGAAACACACTTCATTAAAGGAACTAACAAAAGGACATAGACTTTGAAGATAACAAAGGAAACAAAATTTGGTGCCACAACTATGAAACGACTCCTAACTCCACAAAGTGGGATAGGCGAACACACTTTATTGAAATCAAGAAAGACTCTAACTAAGGAACCTACAAGCTACTATCAGGCAGGTCATGATCTTCTTCCTCAAGGATCTCTGCAACGGCTCCATCTTCTAGGTACCAATTATGAAGTGGCATGGTTGCATGGTGAACTGACGAATCTTGGCAATCTTCTGCTGCTGACTCTCCCAAAGTAAGAACCATATCTTGGAACATGGTGACTATAGCCTCGGTAGCCATATGTTCTACCCAGTCTTCTTTCTTTCTTCCCACAAAATTGTACCAACTTGTCAAGCTCTAAGGATTCGGCCCCTCTGTAAAGTACTTGTCACAAAAATCTCTATCTGCCAAAGCTGGATCGGAACTTTGGTAAAAAGTACAATAGTGTGATGGCTCTTCCTTTCCGAACTCTTGTATGCCTTCAAACCCTATAGTGAGAACCATGTCTTAGAAGAGAGTGACCATGGTTTCAGAATCCATATGCTCTACCCAATCTTCTTCCTTTTCCTCCCAATAACTATCATTGATGGCTTTATCATCCACCATTTCAGCAGTGATTGGATACCACTCGGTGAAGAAAATCTCGAACCCTGGGATTCTGGTCTTGGTTGTTGGATTGAACATTGGCTCTGGGAACCCACAGTATAGGAAGTCATCCCCTTCCTTGATAAAATAGCCATTCAGAGTTGGCCTATATGGTGAAATCTTAAAGTCTGGCACCCTTCCTTCGGCTCTAGCTTTTCCCTTCTCCTTATTCCTCCTTGTCATCTCTGCATAGTCATTCTTGGTGGGATCATATCCTAACCCAAAAGTGTAGGAGACAACACGGCTTTGGATAGAACGAGGAATTCCTTGTTGGTGACGCCCTAGGCCCTATACCAGGAAAGAAATTCATTCTACGCATTATCTCACCAACATGTAAATTACCATGGGGACAATAGTCAAGGGGTATCAATTCTTCCTTTTCCAACTCCTTTTCTATACACTGCACATACTCAAACCCAGACAAAGGTATCTCAGCTGACTCTGGTTTTATTTCACATACGGGTACTCCCGCCATTTTCAAATCATAGTCCCCTTGAAGCGTGACAATGGCTCCCTCATGAGGGAACTTTACCTTTTGGTGCAAGGACGATGGTACAGCCCCAGCGGGATGAATCCAAGGCCTTTCCAATAACAAATTAAAACATGACGGCACATCCAAGACCTGAAACTCCACTCTAAACTCCGTGGGTCCCATAATTAGAGGTAAAGTGACCACCCCAATTACTTCTCTACAAGTGTTATCATACGCCCTCACTATCTGCCCAGATCGAGTGAAATCAGTGGGCCCCAAGCCCAAAACAATTGCAATTCTCAAGGGACATACATTCAGTGCAGAACTATTATCAATTAAGACCATGGGAACCCTCTTCCCCATGGTGTCAACAGTTATGTGCAAAGCTTGGGAGTGGCTTGGCCCACTCTTAGGTAAATCAGCCTCTGTGAACACTATAGTGGAAGTTTTCGGAGCAGGGTTTACTAGATTTACCAATCCCTCAGGAGACAAATCAACTGGAGCCTGTATTTGATTTAACAACTTCAACACTGTCTGTCTGTGTTTGTGAGAGGCCATAAGCAAGCCCCAGATGGTGATATTGGCATTCGTCTTCTTCAATTGTTTGAGTACTTCGTCCTCTTCTTCTTGCACATCAAGGCACTTATCTAACTCACCTAGTGGATTATCAGATTCTAAGTGCGGAGGTTTAAAATGGCGGCCCCCTCTTATCATGTGGTTTACTTCTTCATCACTAGCCCATATGTCATCAATCTCATTTGTGTCACCCATTAGGTCATCCCATTCAATCATGTCAATGTCCTCCATCTATACCTCTTCGGGTATATCATCCCAACTCGTAGGAATTATGGGCTCACTTGGCAACGGATCAGGATAAAGCATATAGTAATCAAATTTCCCTGAAGGTTCTCCCAACAATCCCACTTGAGGGTCTCCTGCTTCATACTTTTCTCTCAACTGCTGTTGGATAGACTTCTTCGGTAATTGTAGGGTCTTTTGGTCAATGAGATCTTGAATAATCTTTTTCAATATAGCACAGTCCTCAGTATCATAGCCGGGTATACCATGGTATTGGCAATATTGATGGGGTGTTTGGGGTCTTGGCTTTGGAGGGTGAGGTATGATAAAGCCTTTGTTACAGCATTGGTGAAAGGCTTGGGTTAAGGACATGGGTAATGGGGTATATTGTCTTATAGGTAGGCAAGGTTGAGACGGGTCTGCTTCAATGGCATTTATGGAGTTGGGTGAATTATGAGAAGGGAGCGGATGTTGGGTGACATTTGGGCGATTTGGTGGAGTTAGCGGTGAGATGGCTTATTTGTCAAGTAAGTCTTGGATCTCATGTCTGAAGCGATAGCAACGGTTGGTTGGGTGGCCTTTGGCTTGGTGGAATTTGCAGTATTCATTCTCATTATAGTTCTTGGGCAAAAGGTTTGGTGGTGGTCTTGGGTTGAGAGGTTTCAAGAGGCCTTGGCTCTTTAGCTTTTCAAGCACTTTCTCAAGTGGCATGTGCAATCTTGGTGAATTGGCGAGGTGGATTGGTGTCATTTAGGGAGATAGGTTGAGTGGGTTGGGTTATGGCATTGACCTCGGCATTGTTTTTCCTTGCAAAGTTCGGCCTGCGGCTCCTTTGGACTTCTTCTGTCTTGATTGACCCATCGGCAATAGCATCCTCAACTTGTGTACCTATTCCGATAAGAGCCTTAAAATTAGGGAAGTAGTGAGCAAAGAGGTGCTTATGATACATCGGCAATAGGTTCTTAACCACCAACTGAATCTGATCCTCCTCATTCGGTCTATCTACCATTTTCGAGGCCTTTTGCCGCCACCTTGTAATGAAAGCGGAGAAAGTCTCATTAGCCCTTTGTTTCGTGGTCTCTAGGTCCCTTCGTGTGATATCCACCTCAGTATTGTACTTGTAGTGCTCCGAGAACTCATTACATATGTCCTCCCAAGTCTGGGTTCTATTCTCATCCAATGCTAGGAACCACTTTAAGGCAGAAGTGGCTAGGGTTTCATGGAACATTTGAGCCAAGAGTTCATCTGTTGCTCCTCGAGGGTGCATAGCTCGTACATACATCTTCAAATGGGTCTTGGGGCAACCTGTTCCATCAAAATTTTCTAATTTTGGCATCTTGAATTGTAATGGGATATGAGCTTGAGGAAATAAAGATAAGGTACGCACATCCACCATGTCATCTGTCCTATGGATTCCCTTTATAGTTCTTTCCAAAGCTTCTACCTTGCTAGCCAACACAGAATCTGTATCTGAAGTCTTCCCCTTACTTCCCCCTTCTAGGTTAAAAATTTCAGGTGGTTCATTTCCCTTAGGCTTAGTACTTCCTCCTTCATTGGTCTTAGTGCCTTCTCCAAACTGAGTCCCATCTTCGGTATTATCCCTTAGGGTACGACCATTATTCTGTTCGGGTTCCGACATCTTATGTTGGATATCTTGGGCCATTTTCAATGCTCTCTCGGATACATCAGTGGTGTAATCAAGCTTGGTCATGATAGCCTTTAAACAAGTCTCAACATCAAAATCCCCTTTACTAGTTGCTTCGTCGGCCATATCTGACTGGTTGGTAGAATCAACCTTCACTAAGTGCCCTTGCCGGTCGCGGATCCAAGCCAGTACGTCCTCTTACTCCTCTATAAAAGGGAACAATCAATCTCTCATCCTAAGGGTATGTCCTAAGCTTCCATATTTGTCTCAATGACTTCACGCCATATATACTCAATTAGTCCCTTTTAATCCAATCACCTTTGCAAGGGTCATGGGTGAAAGGTACGTATTAAGGATATAGGGTGCAAAGGTTCTCTTATTAATTTTCCATTTAGCACATCATAAACACGGTCATAATATCATTACAAACAATGTGAGTGCATAAGGGTGAACCCATAGTGCCCTACAAGTCTGTCTATATGAACTAATGATAAGTGTAGGCTGGAGTCCTTCACTTGCTTGACCAATCTTTATACCTAACCACATGTGGCATCAGGAATGCCGCATGGGTCCAACAATACGTGATTAACTCATTTAATATACCCATGGGCAAGCCCAAGGGTACTTGGCAAGAGAGGTTGATAGCTTTCACCCCAACACATGGAATCAGGAAAACCAAGGTTGAGGCTAGGCCCATCAGTGGCAAGGATACATCGAGGGACATCGATCCTAGCATGCAAGAGTTTGCGCACACAATGCAATAAATGAAAGCACACAATCAAGCGGATGCAATGTGATTGATTTTAATTAACATAAGAAATTAACTTAGCCCAATCAAATTATATAAAGTCTAGCCCACAATTCCCCAGTGGAGTCGCCAGACTGTGGACCTCCGAAAGTGGGCCCACAAGGGATTGAAAAGAAAATATATATATATATATAGGCTTGAAAAAGAAAAGGAGTCGCCACCTTATTTTTTAAAGGAAACAAGGAAACCCCTAAAATGTTTTATTTTCCAAAACAAATGACTTCATGTTTAAAAATGGAAAGGCAAAAAGTCTTTTGGAAATCAAAGATGGTGGATTCGGAGGCTAAGTTACGATATGGGAAGGTTCTAGGCAAAGCCTATAGGCACCCATATCGCCCTAAACGGTCTCTTAATTTAATTGGGCTAAATCAAAGTCTTAACCACTCAAGAAACAGCAATTATCATCACAAGGCAGCATGCATATCATCCATTCATTCATCCACATAATCAAATAAATCAAAGAAAATAGAAAAGAGAAAAAGGGGGGATAGGAAACCTAGGATACTTAGTATCCTAGGGCGGACTTGAACCTCACGAAGAGCGCCTACGTACCATGTATGGAAATACATGGATCAAAGTCCACGTAGTTCGATGGGGAATAGGTTTATAACCTAATAGAGGCCTATGGTAAACCCTAAGTTTCCCTTCATAGATAAAAGAGTTTCCAAAGATAAATGATTCTCAAAAGATCTTTAGAAAATATTGAATTTGATAAAGATAGAAACTTTGACTTAAAAGGCATCTTTTTTTATGAATGGAAACTATAAGAATTACCACACCCCTCTATTAGGTAATAACCCTAGAAGGGAGAAAGGGAAAGTTTCAAGGAAAGGAAAGAAAGGTGAATTAGGGCACCTTTATACCCAACTTACCTTTTAGCGAAAGCAACCTGTCAAAATAACCACCCTATTGCATGGGGTAATTACTTTATTCGTAAGATTTCATCTCGCAATAGCCAAAATAACCACCCCACATTGGTGGGGTAGTTGCACCTGTGATATCCCACTTTCTATGGGTTTGTACCTGTGATGTACCTGCAATTTGCATGCAAAACACACCAAAAATACCAACAAACAAACCTAGTTTCTAACCAAGCAATTATCATGCTTAAACATAGGCTAACACATGCTCACAATACATCATTAAAGCCATTAAACAGTTCTGGACAGAATTAAAATAAAGCTCAAAGTTACCCATAAATCATGCAAACAACACGAATCATGAAATAACATAAACCCTAATTCAGCCCTATATGCAATGATATGCAAAAAACCCTAAAATCAACTATCATGGATCCAAAAACATCATAGTTATCTAATATGTAGCACATATATAGCAACTATGAAGAAGATACAAAGAAAAACCCTAAGCTATCATGCTATATGCAATTTTCCTAAAACAAGGATGAATGAAACCCTAGAATCACACTTGTGCATAAAATCCCATGAAATAACTCTAAACCACACAAAACAGAATATGAACAACATTCAATCCATACATATTAACCAATAGAATGATCCACACATGATAAAGACTTAAGCTTTCACTTGAAATAATGCTATTCTAAGCATAAACTCAATTTCAGCACAAGAGAAACCCTAGAATCCCAACTATGCAGTAAATCACATGGAATAACACTCTAGCATGCTAAATAACCCATAAACATCATCCTAATCATGCATAATAACTAATAGAAGTAGTAAAACATGATAAAAACATATGCTTTAACATGAAATCATAGCTATTCAATGCAAAACCCTAGAACAAACTCTAGGAACCCTAAAAACACAACTACACATAAAATCACATGAAATAACATCATATCATGCAAATCCAGCCATAAACATTATTCTAATCATGTATTTTAAGCATTAGAGGCATCAACACATGATAAAAACATAAGCTTGAACATGAAATAATGCTATTCTATGCAAAACCCTAATTTTAAAAGAGAAAAGAGGAGAAGGGAGGGTATACCTATCGTTGCTGCCGTAGAACTCCTCTTCTCTTCTTGGGGACAAGTTGGAAAGCTCTCCTTCAAGCCTCCAAGCAAAGGTCTAGCCTTCCTTCAAGCTCTCTCCTTCACTCTCTCACTTAGAATTTAGGTTAAACTACCCTAAGGATGGCTGTCATAGCCTCTAAGTCTCCAGAAAAATCCCCCCCTTTATTGCTGAAGTATAAGGGGGTATTTATAGGGTTTGAGGGGAAACCCTCAATGGTTGGGATTAAAACCCTAGGTATTGATCCAAGGGCTCTTAGAGGCTCCCTTGGGGCTCAAGTAGGTCAAATAGGGTTGAAAATAGGGTTAAATGGCGGCTGGAGGCGGACAAATCCGAGGAAATAGGAAGGGATCCGCTTCAGCACTCAAAAAAGAAAAGTAGCTCGGATGACCACTTGAGGTTGGGCGGCTAGCCACCTGGGCCCAGGCGGCTTGCCGCCTAGGCCTGGGTGGTCACCCGAGGCCTTGTCAGCTTACGCCCATTTTTGACCCTTTTGACTTCCAAATGTGTTTTAGGGCTCAAATCAACTCCGATTTTGACGAAACGAAAGCCAAAATGACCGTGTTTCGAAGGGGAATGTAATTTGAGTCACTTGAGGGCAAGAAACCCCAGCCATGGCTGCATGGTTAGGTCCCACAAAGGTGGTTAACCGCTATGCCCCACCGTCGCTTAGCTTAGGTATGCACATAGGGTTGCACCGTATGCTTTCCAATTCGAAATTCAACCTGCCTAAACACATTTGGGGATGAAATTAAGACTAATCAAGGTCAAATGAATAGTCATAGAGTGAAAATCATGAGCCGATTCGAGCTAACCCGAAATAGCTCTCTTAACCAACTTGAGCCATATTGAGCCATTCTAATCTCGAACCATCAATTCATCGAATTGAACCCATAAATACCTCAAATGCATCCATATGAACTCCAATTGGCAACTTGGAGATTATTTCAAAGTCAAATGGGAAGTTTGTGACCTAAAAGACGATTATGCCCCTCAAGTCACAAAAGTTCTTATTAACCCTCAAGATCAACTCCAAATCGAACCAAAATTCATACACATCATCCTCAAGACCCTAGAAACTCAATGCAAAAGACTAGACTCAAAAAGGAAACAAAAAGATACATGAAATGACAAACCCTAGCTAAGGTGGCAAAAATGGGGTGTGATAGAACCCTAATTTCAAAGAGAGAAAGGGGAGGGGAAGTAATACCTATGGTGAATTCCTTACTGCTGTAGAGACTCCTTCTCCTCTTATGAACTGCTGGAAACTCTCTCCTTCAAGCCTCCAAACAAAGCTTCAGCCCTCCTTGAAGCTCTCTCTCTCACTCTCTCACTCATAAATTAGGTTAAACTATGCTAAGGATGGCTGTAATTGCCTCTAGGTGCCTCCAAGTCTCTCTAAGTGTCCCCCTAATGTTGAAGTATAAGGGGGTATTTATAGAGTTTGAGGGAGGACCCTCAATGGTTGGGATTAAAATCCTAAATATTGATCCAAGGGTTCTTAGAGACTCCCTTGGGGCTCAAGTAGGTCAATTAGGGTTGAAAATAGGGTGGAATGGCGGCTAGAGGCAGACAAATCCGAGGAAATAGGGAAGGATCCGCTTCAGCACTCAAAAAAGGAAAGAGGCTCGGGTGACCACCTGGCGTTGGGTGGTTGACCACCTGGGCTAGGTGGTTAGCCGCAAGCACCAGGTGGTCACCCAAACGCGTCATCAGCAATTGCTATTTTCGTACTCTTTCGCCTTCCAAAAGTGTTTCGGGGGTCAAACGGAGTCCGATTTTGATGAAACGAAAGCCAAAACGACCATGCTTCAATGAGGAATGTAATTTAAGACATTTTAGGGAAAAAATCCCTAGTCATGGCTGCATGTTTGGGTTTTACAAAGGCGGTTAACCGCTATTTACCACTGTCGCTAAGCTTAGGTATGCACATAGGGTCGCGCCGAATGCTTTCCAATTCAAAATTCAAACTTCTAAAACATCTTAGGAATGAAATTAAGACTAATTAAAGTCAAATGGGTGGGAATTGAGTGAAAATCATGAGCTAATTCGAGCCAACCTGAAATAGGTCTCTTAACCGACCTGAGCCATATTGAGCCATTCTAATCTTGAACCATCAATTCATCAAATTGAACCGAACCCATAAATACCTCAAATGCACCCATATGAACTCCAATTGGCAATTTAGAGATCATTTCAAGGTCAAATGGAAAGTTTGTGACTTAAAAGACGATTACGCCCCTTAAGTCACAAAAGTTCCTATTAACCCTCAAGATCAACCCCAAATTGAACCAAAATTCATACCCAATGTCCTTTTGATTCTAGAAAGCTAATGCAAGTAACTAAAACAAAAACATGCATGGAATGACAAACCCTAGTAAGGTGGTGCAAAAATGGGGTGTGACAGAGGTCCCTCATTGGTGCAACAAGTTTTACTTGCGAACCAATGATAAAAGAACATCCCATTTTTGCTTGGGAGAGTAATTGCATCAAATTCAAACGGAGAACTCCATAATCCTATGGAATTCATCACATATCTTAAGCAATTAGAAGTCAATGTCTAGGTAAAGGTCAATACCTAGGACAAGTAGAGGTAACTTTAAGTGAAGGTCAACACCTAGGATGAGTACAAATCAATACTCGAAGAGAATCAGTATTGGGAGTGAAGGTCAACACTCAGGGTGAGTAACAGTCAATACTTGAAAGGAGTAGGGATAAATATGAGTGGAGGTCAACACTCGGAGTGAGTACCCGTCAATACTCAAAAGGAATCAGAGTGAAGGTCAACCCTTGGGGTGAGTACCAGTCAATACTCGAGACAAATATGCTTTAATGATTAGAATGAGTATGGGTCAATACATAGAGTGAGTATGGGTTAACACTCAAGATGAATATAAGACAATATTCAGGGTAAGTATGGGTCAATACTTAGGATGAGTATATATCAGTACTCGAAATGAGTATAGGTCAATACTCAAGAGAGCCAATAAGACATCTGTCACACCCCATTTTTGCACCACCTTACTAGGGCTTATCATTTCATGCATGTTTTTGTTTTGTTTTTGAGTCTAGTCACTTGCATTAGTTTTCTAGAGTCACAAGGACAATGGATATGAATTTTGGTTCAATTTAGAGTTGATATTGAGGGATAATAAGAGCTTTTGTGACTTGAGGGGCATAATCATTTTTTAAGTCACAAACTTTTCATTTGACCTTGAAATGATCTCCAAATTGTCAATTGGAGTTCATATGGATGCATATGAGGTATTTCTAGGTTCAATTTGAAGAATCAATGGCTCGGGATTAAAATGGCTCGATGTAGTTCAAGTTAGTTAATTAACCCTTCTTTGAGTTAGCTCTAATTGACTCACAATTACCAATCAAATCTTTTCAAATGGACTTTAATTAGTCATCATTTTATCCCTAAAAGTGTTTTAGAAAGTTTAATTTTGATATAGAAAGCATTCGGTTTGATCCTATGTGCATACCTATGCTTAGTAAAGGTAGAGCATAGCGGATAACCGCCTTTGTCAAACCTAACCATGCCCCTATGGTTAATGGTTTTCACCCTAAACGGTCGTTTTGGCTTTCATTTCATCAAAATCGGACTTCATTTGCCCCCTGAAACACTTCTAGAAGCATTAGGAGTCAAAAATAGGCAAAAATCCGGAGTGGGCTCGGGTGACCACCCAGCCCCGGGCGGCTAGCTGCCTGGGCTAGGTGGCTAGCTGCCCAGGCCCTAGTGGTCACTCGAGACCACTTTCGTAATTGTTCTCTAACTCCTTGCTGAAGCGGACTCTTGCCTATTTTGACGTATTTGGGCTCTTTTGGATGAGTTTCCTTCTAATTTTTGGTAACTCCTGAGTTACTTAAGCCCCAAGGGGTCTCTAAGCCCTTGGATTAATTCTTAGGGTTTTAGTCCCAACCATTGGTTAATCCTAATTGAAGTCTATAAATACCCCCCTATGCTTCAGCACAAGGGGGGCCACTTGATGCACTAAAATTTTGAGTGTTTGAGAGAGAATAAGAGAGAGAGACTTGAAGGAGAGCTAGAGGTCTTGCTGTAGCCTTGGAGAACATTGATTCAAGTCATCCACAAGTCAAGAGGAGAGTCCCTACAATAGCAAGGAAGCTTTCCTAAGGTATTCCTCCCTCCTTATTTATGTTGAATATGGGTTTTCTTGTAGAATAGGCTTATTGCATGTTAAAGGTAGCTTCTTTATCATGTATTAACACTTTAGCTAGTTAATATACATGAAACACCTACTATTTATCATGAGTTTAGCATGCTTTAGGGCTGTTCTATGTGTTTTTAAGCATAGTTGTGATTCTAGTGCTTCTGTTGTCCTTGTTTTAGAATAGTGTCATTGCATGTTAAAGTTAGGATTTTTATCATGTTTTATTGCTTTAGTTAGTTAATATGCGTGATTTAAGTTCTATTTAGTTTGATTTTAGCATTATTAGAGTTTGTTTTGTGTGTTTTCAAGCATGTTTGTGAGTTTAGGGTTTTTTGTGTCCTTGTTTTAGGATAGTTCCATACAGCATGTTAGCATAGGGTTTCTTATTTGTTTTCTTCATAGTTGTTGTATATGTTTTACATATAGGATAACTATGATGTTTTTTGCAAGCATACTAGTGGATTTCTAGGGTTTTTATGCATGATATGGTATTAGGATTGCATTAGAGCTTATATTTATTCGCTGTTTGTGCTATTAGCAGGCTTAGTGGATGATTTTAGGCCTTAGTACTATTCTGTCCAGATTTGCATATTGTTCTATTTGCATGGTTTTGAGCACGTGTAAGGGTGCAAATAGGTGTGGTAATTGTCCTATGGCAAATAGGGCTGCCATTGCTTGAAATTGCTAATGCTTGGAGCTATTGCGCTCAGGTAAGTGGGTGTGAAGGTACCCCAATTCACCTTTCTTCCTTACTCTTTCCCTTCTCCCTCCTTAGGGTTAATTCTTAATATGAATCTATGGTCTTAATCAAAGGTTTCCTCTAATAATAAAATTTTGGTTTTTTTATCAAAGTTTCCATCTTGTGGAATTCTTTCTAAATTCAAACTTGGTTTGTTCAATTCTATTTCAAATAAGGAAACCTAGGGTTTTTACCATAGGTTTATATTAGGATTTAACCCTATTCTAATTGAACTACATGGACTTTGATCCATGTATTTTGTTGCATGGTACGTAGGCACTCTTCGTGAGGCTCAAGTCTGTTCTAGGATCCAAGTATCCTAGGTTTCTTTTCTCTTTTCTTTTTTTTTCTGCTTTATCTTGCTTATTATGCATGAATGGATGAATGGAATATATGATATGCATGCTGTCTTGTGATGATATTTGTTGATTTTTTGTAAGGAAAAGATCTTAATTTAGACCAAATAAACTGAGAGACCAAAAGGGTGACATGGGTGCCTATAGGCTTTGCCTAGAACCTTCCCATGTTATAACTTAGCCTCTGAATCCCCGATTTCTTTGGTTTCCAAAAGACTTGTTTTTGCCTTTCCTTTTTAAATATGGAGTCATTCAAATTGTTTTCTTAAAACAAACTGTTTTAGGGTTTTCCTTGTTTCCTTTAAAAAATAAGGTGGCGACTCCGCTTGTTTTCTTTTTCCTATGGACAATCTTTTTGCCAAACCCTTGTGGGCCCAATTTCCGGGGTTCACAACATCGTATGGGTAAGAGTCATTACTCAAATGAGAACCTATGATGGATAGAAGTCAATATCCATACTGAAAATCTAAAAAGAAATCTCATGGATAGAAGTTAATACTTGTAGAGAAAAACACATAAGCACGGGTCAATGCTTGCTATGAGTAAAGACCAATACTTACAAAGAAAAGCTTATGAACAAGGGTCAATGCTTGAAATTAGTAGGATTTAATACTCACAGAGAAAGTCATACGAGCAAAGGTCAATGCTTGAAATGAGTAGAATTCAATACTCACAAAGAAAACTATATGAACAAAAGTCACTGTTGGTGATGAGTAGGGGTCAATACTCAAAGAATGCCAAGAGATTGCATAGGTAGAAGTCAATACCTAAAACAATAACATATGAATAGAGGAGACATGCCGAACGGGTTTGGAATCAATACCTATGATGGATAAGAATCAATATTATAGAACGAACAAGGATTAATGCTCGAGAAGGGAGTATGAGTGAATACTCAAAATGAGTGAAGGTCAACACTCAAGATGAATAATAGTCAATATTCCAAACAAGCAAAGGTCAGTGCTCAAGAAAAAAGAATATGGGTAAACACTCATAGGGGAGCTTAACCAACATTAGTTAAGTAGGAGTCACTACTCATAAGACAAGGTTGGTATGAGGACAAAGCCAACACCACATGAAGAAAGAATATCACTCACACGGCTACTTGGGTGTAAATCAATATCCAATGGTGAAAACTTAGGCAAATATGGTCATGGGAAAATGGGCCTGCAAAACTCAATGAACACTGCATATCACTAATGCACACATTAACTAATCAATCAACTCAAGTAAAATTGATTCACATAAATTTATGAGCACAAGTTCATGTATAGAAAGATTATCTAGAAATGGTTTTGCAAACCTATCATTCTTTTTCCTTAAAGACCTCTTTACATACTTAGCACAATCATGGAATTTTCAAAAGCATTTTTCTTTGTTTATTAAATGGTGGTCGAGCCTTCTTAGGAAACAATGCAATTTAGGAGGATTGGATCAAACCCATGAATTCTTTTTCAAGGTATAGGAATGGAGTGGAATCACCTCTTTTCTCTTCTTCTTTCTTTACTTCTCTTTTTTCAAAACCCTAACTTTTGCCTAGATTGCCTTTACGGGTTTTCAACCTAGCGGGTTGCCCTAATTTTTGCCTAGGTCGCCCTTTCGGGTTTTCAACCTAACAGGCTCTTTTTCTTTTCCTTTCTTTTTTTTTTCTTTTTCTTTGTTTTCTCATTAGCGCAAAGAAATTCAACTCATGAAGCCCTATCCCATTCTCTTCACCAATTCATTTAAGTTCTCTGAACAAGACAAACTAGCCCCAGCCTTCATTCAAATTCTTCTTTAACAAGCATAATCAGCCCATGGGTTCATAACACATTCACGTTCTTCGATTGAGCAAGATAAATCATCCCTAGCTACATTAAAACCCATTCTCCCAATCTCACGAAATCTCATGCCTATGGCTAAAGCAAATCATTTCATAGTGGTTACTGCTACCCCTTTTCCATCATTAAATCCATGACAAGAGCTTAGGTCGGAAGGTATGACAAGGTAGGATCTAATGGACTTTTGTAGATGAATCATGATGAGTAAGAATTTTCAAGGGACAAGGTCTATGACCATTAGAGACACACAGGACTCAAGAGAAACAAAAGGTGAAAGTGGAGGGACACAAAGGAATTGAGAAAGTCAAACCATAACAAATTGAAAGAGAAGAATAATCAAATTAACTCTCTGAGTGGCATGTAGTATTTTAAGCTCACATTCAATCAATGAAACTACTTCTTTTTAACTTAGTCACAAAGAATTGCCTTCAATGGTTGGTTACATGCACAGCCCCTTTCTTTCTTTCTTTCTTTTCTTTTTTTCAATGAATTGGACCGCACCCAAAGTAACTTTATGGGCTGCCTACGTATCTCCACTTTGATCTTCAAAAGACATTAACCAAACTAACATTTCTTTTTGGTAGAGAATCAGGTCCTCGTAGTTCAAGGCATTCTCTTTTCTTTTTTCATCATTTTTTTCAAAAGCCCTAACTTTTACCTAGGTCGCCTTTTCAGGTTTTCAACCTAGCGGGCCTAGGCTCTACACATAACCACATAGGGACCACCCTCATTTGGCTTGAACTTTTCCCACGGGTCACGAACATAGGTAGTAGTCTTCTTTGAACACAAGGCCTTCTTCTGATCGATTTTCCTTCTAAATGTTTTTGGATGTATGTTAATCCCTTCCCTTTCTTTTTGTACTTTTTTCTTTTTTGTGCTCTTTTCTTTCTTTTTTCTCTTTTTTTTTTCTGACCTTTTTTTTCCTTTGAATTTTTTTTTTTTTTTTTTTTTTTTTTTTGTCTTTTGAGGGAGAGGGAAATAAACATCTCCAAAAGCTCACCATGCTAATTGATTTCTTCTTTTGATATCTGAATTGCTTCTTACAAGGGTTTCAAGATCTTCTCAAGTTGCTTGGCCTAGGTCTTCATGTAGTGTAGTGGGCGGGTGGCCCCTATGTTTACCATTTTGGACTTCTCATTGTTTCCAAGTTAATCAATTGTAGCTCATTCATTATTCATTATGTTTGCTCTTTTATTGGGAAGAGCTTTCGAGGTTCTTAGGAAATATTCTAATGCCACTTTGATTGTCAATTGATTGAGGAGAAGAGAAATAGAGAGACAATGGAATTATTGAAATCAAACTTTTTATTGAGGGAATGAAGGTGAACACATTGACAATGACTAGGACTCAAAAGACTCAAAACTTCAAAGGACATTTGACTCGAAGATCAACAACAATTAACTAACTAGAAACCAAACAAAAAACTTAAACTCCTTATCATGGACAGTCATGATAGAATTAGTGTAGCAGTAAGTACTAAGAAAAAACTTATTATCTTTTGCAACAACCTCAAGGCATCAACATCATTTCCTTGTGAATTAAACATTCTTATTCTTTATCTTCACTTGCGCAGCCAACATTATCCAAATCCCCATGAGTGTCAAAGGTTCCTTGAGCCTCATAAAGTCCCTCAAAATCAAGAACCCCCATGCTAGCAAGAGTTTGAGTATCCTCTGAATGATATGGGCCATGAATTGGAAATTCTTGCTTAATTGCGGTAAGGGATCTCAGTGGATTGGCATATGGCTAGGGATGGCGAGATTGGGTTTACGGTGGCTAAAAATGGGTTCATGGAAGAGCTTTGATAAATATTTGGATTATTGGTTGGTGTAGAAAAATTGATTACTCCACGGTCAATGAGGTCTTGGATCTCATGTTGTAGTCTATAACAATGATTGGTGTCATGTCCCTTACTCTAATGAAAAGCACAATATTCATTTTCCTTAAACCGACGAGGCAAAGGATTAGGAAGGGGTTTTGGATCAAGAGGTGACAATAAACCCAAAATTGCTACTCTAGAAAAAGCATGGTTCAATGGCATGTAGAGTTCGGTAAATTGACGAGGTTCTTTCCTTACAATTTGGGCCTTCAAATCTGCTCTGTTGTATCTCTTGGACTCGGTAGCCCCTGAATTAGACTCATGATGATTCATAGACTCGAATTGGGCTTTAGGAACAACTTGAACAATCGCCAAGATGTCATTCAACTTTTGCATGATCTCACAAAGCATTCCCCTAATTTCTTCCAATGTCGTATTGCCAACTCCAGCCATGAAAGTGATAATGGATTCCACTCTAATCTTTAGCCTCTACAAGATATCATGGGTTTAATCCAGCCTTCCTTCAAGAACAAAATCCCCTTTTTAGGCTATGACCAAAAATATTTTAACAAGATTTTTCATGACTGCACTAAATTGATAAGTGTGGTCTTATAAAGCATGCCCTTAAGTAGACATCTCATCTCCAAGGGTACCTTAAAGTGTAAGGTGACATACTAAGGGCATGAAGGTGGATCACTTAGTCTTAGGTTCTAACCACTAACCATCACAAAACCATCAAGAGTCACTTTCCCCCAAGTGTAGGCAAACTATGAGCTAGGTCTAAACAGGATATCTCCCTAGTTAGACACCTCATCCTTAAAAGTGTCCCTCAGGACAAAAGGTGAGGTGACATACTAAAGACATAAAGATGAATAAGCCCCTGCTTCTTAATTCTTAATCAAACACTTCATTCCCAACAAGCCCCTATTGGTTTAATTAGAAGCCCGTGATTAAATGGTCTTAGCTCACATACCTTTAATTAGTCCATCCTTCCTTTTGGGAGCCCCTTGGGTGAAGGGTGGATGTACTTACTAAGGGTATATAGGTGAGACCATATATCAAGTGCCGATCATTACCCATGGTTAAAATAAACCACAACTTATGAGTGTAGCAACACAACACAAGCATGGCATGATATCATTACAATCAAGTGTGGGTGCATAATGGTGAACCAATAGTGTCCTATAAGGCCATCTACGTGGACTAATGATAAGGGTAGGCTGGGGTCCTTCACTTGCTTGAACTATCTTTATACCTAACCACATGTGGCATCAAGAATGCTGCGTGGGTCCAGCAGTACGTGATTAGCTCATTTGATATACCCAAAGGTACTTGGTGAGAGAGGTTGATAGCTTTCACCACAACACATGGAATCAGGAAAACCAAGGTTAAGGCTAGGCCCATCAGTGGCAAGGATACATCGAGGACATCGATCCTAACATGCAAGAGTTTGTGCACACAATGCAATAAATGAAAGCACACAATCAAGCGGATGCAATGTGATTGATTTTAATTAAACAAAAGAAATTAATTTAGCCCAATTAAACCTTATAGAGTCTAGCCCATAAATTCCCCAGTGGAGTTGCCAAACTGTGGACCCTAAAAAGTGACCCACGAGGGTTGAAAAGGGAGTCGCCACCTCATTTTTTAAAGGAAACAAGGAAAACCCTAAAAACCAATTTTGTGTCAAGAAAACAAAAGAATGACTCCATATGAAAAAGGAAAGGCAAAAACAGTCTTTTGGAAACCAAAGAAATTGGGGATTCGGAGGCTAAATTATGACATGGGAAGGTTCTAGGCATAGCCTATAGGCACCCATGTCACCCTTTCGGTCTCTTAGTTTATTTGGGCTAAATCAAGATCTTACCATACAAAAATCAGCAAGATATCATCACAAGAGTTGCATGCACATCATCTATCCATCCATAACAAACAAACAAAACAAAGAAAAACAAAACAAAACTAGGATACTTAGATCCTAGGGCAGACTTGAACCTCAAAACGCCTACATACCATGTAGCGAAATACATGGATCAAAGTCCATGTAGTTTGATTAGAATTAGGGTTACAACCTAATAGAGGCCTATGGCAAACCCTAAGTTTCCTTTCATAAGAAATATGGTCAGTTTCCAAAAATAAATGATTCTCAAAAGATCTTTAGAAAGTATGGAATTTAATAAAGATAGAAACTTTTATTTAAAAAGGAATTCTTTATGAATGGAAACTATAAAGATTACCATACCCCTCTATTAGGAAATAACCCTAGGAAGGAGAAAGAGAAAGTTTTAAGGAAGGAAAGGTGAATTAGGGCACCTTTATACCCAACTTACCTTAAGTAAAAGCAACCTGTCAAAATAACCACCTTATTGTATAAGGTAATTACTTTATTTGCAAGATGAAAATAGTCAAAATAATCACCCCACATTGGTGGGGTAATTTCACCTGTCATATCCCACTTTCTATGGGTTTGTACCTGCAATTTGCATGCAAAACACACCAAAAATACCAACAAACAAACCTAGTTTCTAATCAAGCAATTATCATGCTAAAACATAGGCTAACACATGCTCAAAATATATCATTAAAGCCATTAAACAGATCTGGACAGAATTGAAATAAGGCTTAAAATCACCCATAAATCATGTAAACAACACGAATCCTAAAATAATATAAACCCTAATCCAGCCCTATATGCAATAACATGCAAACAAACCTAAAATCCACTACCATGAATGCTCAAAACGTCATATTTAAGACAATAAACAGATCTGGATAGAATAGTACCAAAGCCTATATTCATCCACTAAACATGCAAACAACATAAATAGTGAACAATCATAAACCCTAATTCAATCCTAGATTCATGGCATGCATAAAAACCCTAAAATCAACTATATGAATGCAGAAAATATCATAGTTATCTAATATGCAGCGCATATACAACAACTATGAAGAAAAAGCAAAGAAAATCCCTAAGTTACCATGCTATATGCAACCTTCCTAAAACAAAGATGAATAAAACCCTAGAATCGCACTTGTGCATAAAATCACATGAAATAACTCTAAATCATGCAAAACCGAATATGAACAGCATTTTAATAATGCATATTAACCAATAGAATGATCAATACATGATAAAAACATAGGCTTGCACATGAAATATAGCTATTCTAAACAAAAACTCAATTTCAGCACAAGTGAAACCCTAGAATCCCAACTATGCATTAAATCATATGAAACGACCCTCTAGCATGCAAAACAGCCCATGAACATCATCCTAATCATGCATATTAGCTAATAGAAGCAGCAAAACATGATAAAAATATATGCTTTAATATGCAAAAGAGTTATTTCATGTAGAGAATTAATTTCAGCATTAAGGAAACTCTAAAATCACAAACTCACATAAAATCACATGGAATAACCCTATAACACGCATAACTAATCATGAATGATATTTTGATCACATATATTAACCAATAGAAGCATCAACATATGATAAAAATCCAACCTTGAACATGAAATAATGCTATTCTAGGCATGAACCCTATTTTCAAAGAGAGAAAGGGGGGGGGGAGGTATACCTATGGTGAAGTCCTTGCAGCTGTAGAGACTCCTTCTCTTCTTATGAACTGTTGGAAACTCTCTCCTTCAAGCCTCCAAACAAAGCTTCAGCTCTCCTTCAAGCTCTCTCTCTCACTCTCTCACTCATAAATTAGGTTAAACTATCCTAAGGATGGCTGTAATTGCCTCTAGGTGCCTCCAAGTCTCTCTAAGTGTCCCCCTAATGTTGAAGTATAAGGGGATATTTATAGAGTTTGAGGGAGAACCCTCAATAGTTGGGATTAAAACCCTAGATATTGATCCAAGGGTTCTTAGAGACTCCTTTGGGGCTCAAGTAGGTCAATTAGGGTTGAAAATAGGGTGGAATGGCGGCTAGAGGCGGACAAATCTGAGGAAATAGGGAGGGATCCATTTCAGCACTCAAAAAAGGAAAGAGGCTTGGGTGACCACCTGGCATTGGGTGGCTAACCACCTGCGCTTGGGTGGCTAACCACCTGGGCTGGGTTGTTAGCCGCCAAGCGTCAGGTGGTAACTCGAGCGCGTTATTAGCAATTGCCATTTTCGCACTCTTTCGCCTTCCAAAAGTGTTTCGGGGGTCAAACGGAGTCCGATTTTGATGAAACGAAAGCCAAAACAACCGTGCTTTAATGAGGAATGTAATTTAAGACATTTTAGGGCAAAAATCCCCACCCATGGCTGCATGTTTGGGTTTTACAAAGGCGGCTAACTGCTATTGACCACCGTCGCTAAGCTTAGGTATGCACACAAAGTCGCACCGAATGCTTTCCAATTCAAAATTCAACCTTCCAAAACATCTTTAGGAATGAAATTAAGACTAATTAAAGTCAAATGGGTGGGAATTGAGTGAAAATCATGAGCCAATTCGAGCTAACCCGAAATAGATTTCTTAACCGACCTAAACCATATTGAGCCATTCTAATCCCGAACCATCGATTCATCAAATTGAACCCATAAATATGTCAAATGCACCCATATGAACTCCAATTAGCAATTTGGAGATCATTTCAAGGTCAAATGGAAAGTTTATGACCTAAAATATGATTATGTCCCTTAAGTCACAAAAGTTCCTATTAACCCTCAAGATCAACCCCAAATTGAACCAAAATTCATATCCAATGTCCTTGTGATTCTAGAAAGCTAATGCAAGTAACTAAAACAAAAACATGCATGGAATGACAAACCCTAGTAAGGTGGTGCAAAAATGGGGTGTGATAGCCGTTTTCCTGATTTGCCCAATTTTGCCTATTTTTTACCCTGTTTGACCCCTATACGGTTTTGTGACCTTGGGAAGCTTATTTTGAATTTATGTTTGCAAAAAAAGCATGATTAAACCATCATAATGGAATTCCAAAAGATTCATAAAAGTGCCAAAGAGATTGTTTAAAGATAGGTTACAAAGCATAAAGAAAGATGTTCCATTCGTTTCAAACAAAAGGGTAAGCTGGCTAATGATCTCCCGTGATTCTTCTTTTTCTGTTTAGTTCACCTTGGCCACAACCTAGGTGGGGAATCCTTTGGGGTTAAATTGGTTGTGGTGGGCGCAATGAGGAAGCCTGTTGCAAAGAAAATTTATTAATAAAAAAGGGTAGTGGCTTTAATCCTATGTTAGAATGAGCAAGGGAATGTCTTACCGAGGGATTCATACGTACTTCTAGCACAGAGTTTGCTAAACTCATCCTAACAAGATCCCACCTTAATCCTTCACTGAGGTTGAGACATTCCTAGGCATACTCCCTAAGAACTTGGGAAAATAAACATGGTTAATAATAATGAAAGATCTAGTCCCAAGAAAGTAAGGGTTTAGAGCTCACATGCTCGCAACTAGGATCAATCCTAGGAACCTCATCAAAAGCTAGGTAAGTGATGGCGGTCCTCACAAAGTCCATTCCACAACATATGTCCACATACCAATTGAGAGTTGCAAGTGTAAGGAATTGATGTAGTGAAAAACTACACAGTGGAACATAATGATAAACAAAAACATATACAATTCCTTAAAGCCCATAAATCTAATTGGGGTTTATAAAAACATAAAACCCTAGCTAGAAGAAGGGTTAGAGCACTTACAGTTGATTCATGTCTTCAAATTCCAAGCTCTTGAATTTCTAGACAGCAATGAATAATCCTTTAATGAGCAGTTACGAGCAACACAAGTGCACTGCTTCCATGGTATCCACACCTAGCGAAGGCCTTCAAGCTTCCTTCTAATTCCCCTTGTTGAATGCTAGAAGAAGAGAAGAGAGAGAGAGAGAAAGAAAGCTTCCTTATGTTTGGCCAAGGGGGGAGGGAGAGAGTAATTTTTGTTATGTGTGCAAGGCACATGCTAGTGTGCCTTATAAAGCACACCATGCTAGGGCTGGCCATAGGGAATCCCACCAAGTGTGGGATTTGCAATTTTCCAAAATTGCATATTAACCCCTATAATTTTCACCTAATGCAAGTAAGGCCCTAAAGAACTATTCTTATACACTCTCGCTTTTTCTCTCAAAGCTTTAAAGTCTCTCTTTGCATCTTTGGGGTGTGACCCATTGGGTTCACAACATTTAGTAGTAGGTAGTGGCACTCAATGTCATATGGAGTGTGCAATGAAACACTTTCCATTAAGGGTCTAGTTGGAACACCTTCCAATTCCCTAATTGATTATAACTCACTTATATCAATTAGGGCTTCTACTAACCATGAGTAACATCTAGCAATGGCTCATGGTGTGATCCTAAATGAGGTGAATAATTATCAAACAAAGAACCCTTCAGTTACAGCTTAAGGTTACAATTACATCCCTCCACCATACACAATGTCTCTGTTTGAACTAATAGGACATAGAAGTCTGTCAAGTCCCTAGTTCAATGCATTTATGAACCTACCCAAAATATCAACTAATAAGATGCATCATGAAAACCCTTTTCCATGATCATCATCATACTGTGGCCACAGATTCACATGAGTTATATTTATGAGTGTTCTTATGAGAACATTCTCTCCCTTTTACTAAAAGTGATGGATCCCTTATTGATCACACACATGCCTTCACACATGTAACAGTAGAGCTAATGAACACCCTTATAAACCCCATAGTGTAAACAGTGCTATCAAACTTCTAAAACTCCATGCATAAGACAACTATGGTGCCTTAGGTCTAAGGATTACTTGTACCACTACAACTATGAGAAACTGATTGACAGGTAGATAAAACTTCATTCAGTTGATCTCATGACTTTGGTCAAATTCAATGTACTTGTTTATTTATACAACAAACACCCATATGTTGGTTATAGTGTCTTCACACAAATAGCTCAGAGACTAGCTATCCTCCCAAGGAGCTAACCTAACATGTGCTTGTCCTATGTTTCATTATTGTCCATCATAGTGAACCTTCAACTAGGAATGATTTAAGAGTTTAGTACAGAGATATATATACAGTCTCATAATCACAACACCTTGTGATTTCATATTCTCAACTCTAACTCTATGAACATATCATGTAAATAAAAAGAATAGAATAAACATGATAGAAAAGCCCTTTTATTAAATTAATAATAAATGTGACATACAATAAATGAAATCCTATGATTGTTCTTTATCTCTAAATCATCATCTCTATGATTGGCTATAGGGTATACAACTAACAATCTCCCACTTGCACTAAAGCCAATCGACCAAGTATCTTATATGCATGTTCTCAAGATGTGGATCTGACACATAACCCCTTATGTCTCAAAGCTTTGATTAGTAGTGTGGACCCTAAAAAACGTTAGGTGGCCCACAGGGATTCAAAAGGAAAGGAGTCGCCACCTTATTTTTTAAAGGAAACAAGGAAAACCTTAAAAAACGGTTTTCTTTTAGGAAAACCAAAGATTGACTCCATGTTTAAAAATGGAAAGGCAAAAGAAGTCTTTTGGAAACCAGAGAAATCGGGGATTCGGAGGCTAAGTTACGATATGGGAAGGTTCTAGGCAAAGCCTATAGGCACCCATATTGCCCTAAACGGTCTCTTAATTTAATTGGGCTAAATCAAAGTCTCAATCACACACAAATCAACAATTATCATCACAAGACAGCATGCATATCATTCATTCATTCATCCATATAAGCAAATAAATCAAGGAAAAACATAAAAAAAGAAAGAAGGGGGAGAAAACCTAGGATACTTAGTATCCTAGGGCGGACTTAAACCTCACGAAGAGCGCCTACGTACCATGTATGGAAATACATGGATCAAAGTCCACGTAGTTCGAAAGGGAATAGGGTTATAACCTAATAGAGGCCTATGGTAAACCCTAAGTTTCCTTTCAAGAAAAGCATGGTAAGTTTCCAAAATAAATGATTCTCAAAAGATTTTTGGTAAATATGGAATTTGATAAAGACGGAAACTTTGATTTGAAAAGTATTTTTTATGAAAGGATACTATAGGAATCTACTATACCCCTCTATTAAGGAATAACCCTAGGAGGGAGGAAGGGAAAGTTTCAAGGAAAGGAAAGAAGAGTGAATTGGGGCACCCTCATACCCTACTTACCTTTAAGCAAAAGCAACCTGTCAAAATAACCACCCTATTGCATAAGGTAATTATCTTATTTGCAAGATTTCATCTCGCAATAGCCAAAATAACCACCCCACATTGGTGGGGTAGTCGCACCTGTTGTACCTGTCAAAGCACCTGCAATTTGCATGCAAAATATACCAAAAATACCAACCAACCAAGCTAGGTTCCAATCAAGCAATTATCATGCTTAAACGTAGGCTAACACATGCTCAAAACTCATCATTAAAGCCATTAAACAGATCTGGACAGAATTGAAATAGAGCTTAAAATCAACCATAAATCATGTAAACAACATGAATCATAAGCTAACTAAAACCCTAACTCAACCCTATATGCAATGACATGCAAAAAACCCTAAAATCAACTATATGAATGCTAGAAATATCATAGTTACCTAATATGGAACACATATGCAGCAACTATGAAGAAAAAACAGAGAAAATCCCTAAGCTATCATGCTATATGCAAATAAACCAACACAAGGATGATAAAAACCCTAGAATCACACTAGTGCATAAAATCCCATGAAATAACCCTAAATCATGAAAAACAGATTATGAACAGCATTCTAACCATGCATATTAATCAATAGAATGATCCACACATGATAAAGACATAGGCTTTCCCATGAAATAATGCTGTTCTAAGCATATACTCAATTTCAGCACTAGGGAAACCCTAGAATCCCAAACATGCAGTAAATCACATGGAATAACATCCTAGCATACTAAACAGCCCATGAATCTTATCCTAAACATGCATACTAGCTAATAGAAATAACAAAACATGATAAAGACACTAGCTTGAACATGAAATAATGACTATTCAATGCAAAACCCTAGAAAAGACTCTAAAAACCCTAAAAACACAAATACTCATAAAACCACATAGAATGACATTATATCATGCAAAACCAGCCATAAACAATATCCTAATCACGCATTCTAATCATTAGAAACATTAACACATGATAAAAATATAAGATTGCACATAAAATAATGCTATCCTATGCAGACAACCCTAATTTGAATGAAAGAGAGAAAGAAGGAGAGGTATACCTATGGTGGCTGCTGTAGAGAGTCCTCCTCCTCTTATGCACTGCTGGGAATTCCTTCCTTCAAGCCTTCAAGCCCAACTTCAGCCTTCCTTCAAGCTTTCTCTCTCACTCTCTCACTCAAAATTTAGGTTAAACTACCCTAAGGATGGCTGCCATAGCCTCCAAGTCTCACACATGCCTCACACTTCAGAAATTGCCTCCCCTATTGCTGAAGTATAAGGGGGTATTTATAGGGATTGAGGGGAAACCCTCAATGGTTGGGATTAAAACCCTAGGGATTGATCCAAGGGCTCTTAGAGGTTCCCTTGGGGCTCAAGTAGGTCAAATAGGGCTGAAATTAGGGTTAAATGGCGGCTGGAGGCAAGCAAATCCAAGGAAATAGGGAGGGAGCTGCGTCAAGACTCAAAAAAGGAAAGTGGCTCGGGTGACCACCTGGGGCTGGGCGGCTAGCTGCCTAGGCCCAGGCGGCTAGCTGCCCAGGCCTGGGTGGTCACCCGAGGCCATGTCATGCTCAGCCCAATTTTGACCCCTTTCGGCTTCCAAATGTGTTTCAGGGCTCAAATCAACTCCGATTTTGACGAAACAAAAGCCAAAACGACCGTGTTTCGAAGGGGAATGTAATTTGAGTCACTTGAGGGCAAGAAACCCTAGCCATGGCTGCATGGTTGGGTCCTACAAAGGTAGTTAACCACTATGCCTCACCATCGCTTAGCTTAGGTATGCACATAGGGTCGCATCGAATGCTTTCCAATTCGAAATTCAACCTCCCTAAACACATTTGGGGATGAAATTAAGACTAATCAAGGTCAAATGAGTAGTCATAGAGTGAAAATCATGAACCAATTCGGGCTAACCCGAAGTAGGTCTCTTAGCCGACCTAAGCCTTGTTGAGCCATTCTAATCTTGAACCATCAATTCATCGAATTGAACCCATAAATACCTCAAATGCATCCATATGAACTCCAATTGACAACTTGGAGATCATTTCAAGGTCAAATGGAAAGTTTGTGACCAAAAAGACGATTATGGCCCTCAAGTCACAAAAGTTCTTATTAACCCTCAAGATCAACTCCAAATTGAACCAAAATTCATACACACCATCCTTAGGACCCTAGAAACTCAATGCAAAAGACTAGACTCAAAAAGGAAACAAAAAGACATGCAATGACGAACCCTAGCTAAGGTGGCAAAAATGGGGTGTGACAGAAGCCCCTCATTGGTGAGCAAGTTTCACTTGCGAGCCAATGACCAAAAGAACAACCCATTTTTGCCCGGGGAATTGATTTCATCAAGACCCACTGGGGAAAAGAAAGTGATCATATCATTGAATTCTTCGAATTCATCATACACAAGCACAAAGGTACTCCTCATAAGTTCTACAGAACTCTTCTCATACTGTATACTAGTTTCACTGGGGGGACAAGATAAGGTATCCACAGCTTACATCGAACTACGTTCGATGAAAGGTCTTCTCATACTACACCAATGGCTCTGGTGAATCATATGAGGTATCCATAGCTTACACCGAATTTGCGTTCGATGAAAGGTCTTCCCATACTATACCAGTCATGCTGGTGAATAATACGAGGTATCCATAGCTTACACCGAATCTGCGTTCGATGAAAGGTCTTCCCATACTATGCCAATGGCTCTGGAGAATAATACGAGGTATCCATAGCTTACACCGAATCTGCGTTCGATGAAAGGTCTTCCCATACTACACCAGTGACACTGGTGAATAATACGAGGTATCCATAGCTTACACCGAATCTGCGTTCGATGAAAGGTCTCCCTATACTACGCCAATGGCTCTGGCGAATAACACGAGGTAAAACTATGCCATCAAGGCTATCTCAAAACATGAGAAAGATACATCCTTCTCATATTCAAATCATCAAAGTCATCATGTACCACGAGAAAGATCACGTCCCTCTCTTGTTCAAACCATCAAGCTTATCACTCAATTGTCAAGGTAATTCACATAACATGAGAAAGATCACATCCTTCTCTTGCTCAAATCATCAAGGTAAACACATACCACGGGAAAGATTGCATCTTTCGAGCTATCAAGGTAAACATGTGACATGAGAAAGATTGCATCCTTCTCATATCAAACTCTCAAGGTGAACACATAGCATGAGAAAGATCGCGTCCTTTTCATAATCAAACCATCAAGGTAAACACAAATCATGGGAAAGATTGCATCTTTCAAGTCATCAAGGTAAGCATGTAATCATAAGAAAGATTGCATCTTTCTCTCACTAAGTCATCAAGACAAAGGTAAGCTTCTACTTACCAACACTCAACAATCTCACCAAGTCATCTCACATGGAGGCTATTCAATGCCTCAATTCGAACATCAACTCATATAGGAGACACAATTATCTAATGAAAGCAATCATTCACATGCATATAGGGAAGGTATCTTTATCCCAAATGACAACCAATTATAGTGACATAGGAGGGAATTCGTCCCTAATGATCAAAAACCATATGCATAGAGAGGGTTATTCAACCCTACTAGCATGCCATGCCCACACAAGGGCTACCAATGCAATCCATTTCAAATCATTTCATGTCAAACAATGTCAAGGTATTCACTCATTTTTCAACTCAAAACATGCTTGAGATTGCATCTCAAAGAGGGTTCAAAAGCGCGAATAGGCGAGCAAAGGCCAAACGAGCGCAACAGAGCGAGCAAGGGGGGGTGACCACCTGGCTGCAGGTGGGTTGCCGCCCAAGCCCAGGCGGCTTGCCACCCCAGGCTGGGCGGTTACCTGAGGTTGGTATCTCCCAGTTTGAGGGTTTTTAAACCCTTGACCCTCATTTGATGCACACACACACCCAATTTCGAAAATTGAGAGTTTCTCTCTCTAGAAACTCATTCCATCTTTTCCAAACACTCACACACACATTCTCATTCAAAATTTCACTTTCAATTCAAGTTGTGTGCATGAAATAGCATCAAGAACAAGTCATTCAACAACAAAAACAAGCATCAATCATCCATTTGCAAGATCAAATTCATCATCTTTCTTATCAAACCCATTTTCCTTACATACAAGCTCAACCATCATCAATGGCTTCTAGCAATGATTCCAACATCAAGTATCCATATTATGTGATCAAGAATACATACAAGGCACCAATCTATGATGAATCCCAAGACAAGGTGTTGCTTGAACCCAAGAAGCATCTCTCATACCTCTATTCCCAACATGAGGTTAGTTCTTCCCAACTTAACATGTTTATCTTGAAATCTTGATTTCTATTGGATAAAATGCATTCCCATGATCTTCTTTTGATTGTTTCTATCATCGTTAAGCCAAGTTCATTGATTTGGCAAGGATTGAATGTGTACAAAGCTTGTTTCCCAATGCTTGAGAAAAGATGCCCACCAAGTGTTTGATAAAATGCCAAAGAGACAAAAACATGTTCAATTCTTGAAAAATCAATAGGTTTGCATTGTAGCACAAAGTCAAGTGGTTTTGGCAAGGATTTGGTATACAAAATCTTTCATTTCAATGCTTAAAAACAAGTTACACACCAAGTGTTCGATAAAATGCCCGAAAGGCAAAACCATGTTCAATCCTTACAAAAATCAATGAATTTGAATACACAAAGTCATGGGCATTCATTTCTAATTCATTTCATGAATCAAAACCCATATTTTAAAACTTTTGGAAAACCATTTGAAATCAATTACCAATGTATGCCCAATATCTCTATGTTTTCAATGCTAACTCAATACTCAATACTTTGACATAGCCCGACTTCCAAAGTCTCCATACAAGGACATCAATAAAGGGGCTCATCTCATGGTGGAGACATATGGAACATACCCAACCACGTGCTCGCAAGATAGTGAAGAAGGCAGGTTTTGGGCCCTTCCTAGATGCTCTATGGAATGAGCAATGGGATAGATAGGCAAGCATTGTTTGCCTTGACAGAGCTATAGTGGGACACCACCAACACTTTCCATTTTAGCTTTGGGGAGATGACCATGACTCCTAAGGACTTCACCATGATAACTGGGTTGAGCTTGAAAGGCAAGCGCTTGGAATACTACGAACAAGCCAACATAGATCAGAACTACATAGTAGCTCTACTCGGGGTTGAAGCGGAGTTAAGCCCAAAAGGTGTGCCCCGTACTTGGCTCTACAACACCTTTGCCATTATGGAAGAGAGTGAGGGGACGGATCCCCAATACATTGTGAGAGCTTTCTTGCTCTACATGATTTCATGCACCTTCTTTGCGGGCACCAATGACATGGCTCGACTGGAATTGCTAGCTAGCATGGAGGATGTGAACAAAATTGGGAGATACAACTGGGGTGGGGCTGCTTTTGCAACCATGTATCGCTCCATGACTGACATATCCCGAGGAGTTGCAAAGAACTTTGGGGGACTTCCTTTCGTTTGGGAGGTAACAAAGAACATTCAATTCTCTATTATTTCCCGAAACTTGACTCGTACATGATTTCCTCTATTTGATTGATTTTCCACAGATATGGTACTACGAGTACTTGAACATGTGTCGCCCAACTCTTGCTAGTGATGCCATGTCATGGCCTATCCTCCAAAATTACGCTCCCTCTTGCTTAGCTACAAGAGCCTCCAATCGACATGATTATGCCCATGCAAGGGCATATCTTGCCAGCTTGACTGCTGATATGGTAAAATCTTTCTTTCTTTCTTTTTTATCTTTTTTATCTTTTTTCATCATTTCTCATTTTAAACTCAACAGGTGGAATGGGATCCATGGAGGCTGTGGGAGTATAGGCCTCCCGAGAAGTACTCCTCTTGTTTGGAGTTGACAAGCAAAAGGGTCCTTTTTGAAGGCCCCACAGGTAGATGTTGGTATCTTGGGGAGCAAGTCCTGAGACAAGTCCACAGAAATATGAATGCAGCTGTGACACCTTCCATGCCACCAAAGAACATGAGGCATACTAGCCACCTAGTGGGGGATGAACTAGAAGAGGCTCTGAGGGGTTGGGATGCTGAGGGATTCACCTCCCCTCGCATAGAATACACTGCCTTCTGTCGACAATATTTGATGAATCCTAGGGTCACTGGTCTCCCACCTCAAGGGGTGAGCTCCTCAAACTCTTAAACTCTTTTTTAAGATCATAAGAAAGACTCCACTTGACAAGCATTTGAATTTCAGGGTCGACAGGCAAGGGGACACAGTTCCACAGTTGGATCTGCCACTGGGATGACTTACAATGACGAGGATGATGACCTTGAAGGAAATCAACCTCCACCCCTCCCACAACTAAATTGGTATGTGAACTTGTGCAGTAGGACGAAATTTGTGAAGACTGACATTACCCATCCACCATTCGATGAGTATCCCAAGATCGATCCCTATTATGAGAATGTGAGTTCTAAACTCTTACCTTCTAGGAATTCAATTCTTTCATTATTATTAACCATGTTCATACTCTCCTAGGTCCCACGGGAGTACGCCCAGGAATGCATTGAACTCAATGAAGGATTGAGGAGGGATCTTGTGCGAATGAGTTTAGAGAACTCAGTTCTGGAAGCACGCTTGAATCCCCAAGTAAGTGATCATCTTTATCAACTGTCAACTAAGATTGGCACCATTACCCTACTAACTCATTATCTTTCTTTGCAACAGGCATCATCATCTCATCCACCACAGGATATGCCCCCTTCTAGAGCACCTTGTTCAGGGCATGATGGAGCTGGGCCAAGTCGAAAGAGAAGGCCCACGGGAAATCATTAAGTTTCACTCACCTCTTGTTAGGAATGTTGGAACTTATTATCTTCTTGTCATGTACTAATTAGGAATTTCAATTCCCAACCTTGAACCCTTATTATGGATACTTGATGAATCTATGTTGAACTTTATTGCAATGATATGATCTTGTATTGTGTGAAAAATGGGCTTAAATCAAGCACAAAAGAGTCAAAATATCACAAAAGGGCCAAACAGTGGCACAACAGGGCAAAAATGGGCGAAACAAAGCGGCGGCCTCGGGTGACCACCTGGGGTTGGGCGACTAGCCGCCTGGGCCCAGGTAGCTAGCCGCTAGGCCTGGGTGGTCACCCGAGCCCGAAGCGGTGTTTCTCCTGTTTTTAGGAAACTTCCTATTTTGACGGAATTTTACCTTCTAAAACACAGATTTCTGAATTTTTTCCTATAAAAGCACATCCAAGGGGTCTCAAACCCTACTTACATTCATTGAGAGCAAGTTATGGAAGCCCTAGACAAGTTCTTAAGTGATTTTCTGAAGGTTATGAGTACGGAGGCAAGGAAGGAATTCAAGCGCTACTGCTTGAATCCATTGTTTTCTTTGATGCATGTGAAGCTTGAAACCACTCTTCTTACTGCTGCTACATACTTTTGGGATCCCCAACTTCATGTATTCCGTTTCAACTATGAAGAGCTATGCCCAACAATGGAGGAATTTTGTGCTTTGTATAGAGTTTCACCTGTAGGACCTTTCATCCTCCCTACTCCACGCTCAAGTTTCCTGATTTCCTTCTCCAACTTCTTTGGGATTTCTCAACAAGAGGCCTCCATATTTGTGAAGGATCACATGGTGAATCTCATGGAAATAGCAACTTCCTTTTTGGCTCATGATAGCAAAGGTACCCTGAATTTCAACCTTTCTACTCAACATGCTCTTGCTTTTTGCTTGGTTGGTCGCTTCCTTATCTCCACAGGGACTCTCTATGTCCCTATTCAAATATGCGAACTGATTCCCTTTCTTCTCGAGCATCACAACCTGATTCCCATGGTGCTAGTTGAAACCCTGAATAACTTAGACAAAGCTCATGATAATCTACAAGCCCCATTAGGAGGGAGCCCCATTCTGCTGCAGATGTGGCTTCTCGAAAGGCTTAACTTCTTATCTCCTACCACCATCAATCCATACAAACCTCAACATTATTGTTGCCGTTGAGTTGAACTCCCTGGTCAATTTTCTTTGAGGGAATGGTTGGGTTACTTTCAAACACTCTCATGGCGAAACATTAAGTGGTTTATCTTCATATGGGGATGCAAGGAACAAATTCTTCTCCGAACTTCTGGGTGCGCTATGGTCAAACTCATAGGGTTGAGATCAACTTCATTCTATTGGACTTCAAGAATCCTTCGCCAGATGGGTTCCATGCAAACCATACCTACTTCCATGGTATTCGATCATTCAATTGAACCTGTGGGCCCCACAATAGTTAAGTGGGCCAAAACTAGATGGACTGACCAACTGAAACTGACTCGGGTTGAGAACACTGATGGGCCTTATGTCATGACCCCTGAATACAAGACATGGTTGAAGACTAACTTGGGTGAAAGAAAAACCATACGCAGAGAAAGGATTTATGACCTTATCAAGGACACAAGCCTTGGACTTTGCAGGGAAGACATTCTGGAAGCAGTGGAAGCAGCACATGCCCATGACTTGCGAAAGAAGCGAAGACTTGAAAGAAAGGAGCAGAAAGCAAACCAAGAGACTCTGAAGAAAATCAAAAGGACTTGAAGACTTTAGAAATAGGATATCTATGGCATGTCAATAGTTCTTTATCTAACACCAATAAATTGCTTTGTCAATCAATTAGTTCTAAATGAATTGCCAATAATAATTTAATTTTGAGATTTGTTGTTGTGGTGTTGTTTGGACCGCACCCAAGGTAACTTTATGGGTTGCCTACGTATCCCCATCCCTTTTTTTTCTTTTTTCTTTTTCTTTTTTTTCTTTTTCTTTTCTTTTTTTTTTTTTTTTTTTTTTTTTTAGGAATGGGGAATCAGGCCCTCGTAGTTCAAATGCCTTAACTTTTGCCTAAGCTGCCCTTATGGGTTTTCAACCTAGCAGGCCTTACACATAATACTTCTTTAATTGATCCAAGTTGGTAGGACGAGCGAACTCAATTCCATCTAAATCCATGAGGCGAACAGCCCCTGCTGGCAATATCTCTTTAATGACATACGAGCCACCCCAACTTGGTTTGAACTTTCCTCGTGGATCAAAAATTGGGGCTCTGATTTCTTTCAACACCAAATCTCCTGCCTTCAAACCTCGGTCTTTGACATGCTTGTTGAATGCTCTCGCAACCCTTTGCTGATATCCCTGCACATGATACAAGGCCCTCAATCGCCTTTCATCGAGCAATGCCAGCTCATCATAATGGTTCTTAACCCAATCCGCTTCTGCTATCTGACTCTCCATGGCAACCCGTAATGACGTTACCTCCAACTCAATAGGCAAAACAGCCTCCATCCCATACACCAAAGCATAGGGGGTAGCCCCTGTTGACGATCTTACGGATGTTCTATAGCCCCACAAGGCTAAGGGTAACTTCTCATGCCAATCAGCGTAAGTGTCAGCTGTTTTCTGTAATATCTTTTTAACATTCTTGTTGGCGGCCTCCACTGCTCCATTAGTCTGCGGGCGATAAGGGGAGGATAGATGGTGCACTATGCTGTATTTCTGCAAAAGCTCCCTGGTTTCTTTCTGAAAGTGTTGACCATTATCTGAAATAATCTCATGGGGTACCCCATACCTGTAGATGATGTTGAGCTGTATGAACTGCGCTACCTTCTTGGCATTCAGGGTCTTGAAAGATGCTGCCTCTACCCACTTAGTGAAGTAATCAATAGCTACCAAGATGTATTCATGCCCATTGGAGGCTTTCGGCTTAATCTGCCCAATTATATCTATTCCCCACACTGCAAACGGCCAAGGCGACGACATGCTTGTCAAAGGCATGGAAGGCAAGTGTTGTCCATTAGCAAAGACCTGACATTTGTGACACTTCTTGACATGTGCATGGCAATCTCTCTCCTATTGTAGACCAATAGTAGCCCAACCTCATGATTTTCTTGGCTAGCATATAACCATTTATGTGCGGTGCTCCAACTCCTTCATGGATTTCACTAACAAGATGTTCAGCTTCTTCCTCGGTGACACACAACAGATGGACCCCATCGTATGACCTCCGGTATAGCTTTCCTCCACACAAAACATAGTGACTGGCTAGCCTTCTTAGTGTTCTCCTATCAACGTGGGATGCTCCTTCCAGATATTCCCTTTCCTCAATGAATTTCATGATGTCATGGTACCAAGGATGGCCATCTTTCACCTCTCCTTCTTGAATAGAGCAGCAATACATAGGTTTTTCTCTACATTCTATCACCAACGGTTTTACATTCCCACCATCCGGGATTTCCACCATAGAAGCTAGAGATGCCAAAGCATCGGCGAACTAATTCTTATTTCTCGACAAGTAATTGAATTCTATTTCCACAAATTCCTTAGTCAAGGCTTCTAAGTAAGCATGATACGGCAGCAGCTTCTCATCACGAGTCTTCCATTCTCCCTTTATCTGGCAGATAATCAGTGCTGAATCTCCGAAAAGCTCTAACTCTTTGATCCCCAATTCAAGTGCAGCTTCCAACGCAAGGATGCAGGCTTCATACTCAGCGATATTGTTGGTTGCTTCAAACCCCAACTTAACCGCCAAGGGTGTGAATGCTTCTTCAGGTGAGACCAGTAGAACTCCTATCCCATACCCTCTCTTATTCGCCGCTCCATCAAAGTATACCTTCCAGATCTTCTTTTTGATTTCCAGGACATCCTCATTGGGGAATTGATCATTAAATTGTTCTGATGACGCCACAGGGCAGCTAGCCAAGTAATCTGCAATGACACTTCATTTCACTGACTTCTGTGTTACATACTTTATGTCGAATTCATTGAGAAGAATCGACCAACGAGCAGTTCTGTAGGATAAAACCGGCCTTTCTATCAAGTACTTCAGCGGATCCACACGACTTATCAGGAGAACCTCATACGACATCATGTAGTGACGGAGTTTCTGAGTTGCCCACACCAAAGCCACACAAGCCTTCTCTATGGCATTATACTTCACCTTGTAGTCTGTCATCTTCTTGCTTAGGTAATAAATGGCATTCTCCTTTTTCGACTCCTCAAGGTACTGAGCTAGCATAGCTCCTGTCACAGGTTTCAGTGATCGTCAAATATAACAATAACGGCTCACCTTACCGCGGAGGAACTAGAATTGGTGGATTACTCAAATACCTTTTAATAGTCTCAAAAGCTTCTTGACATTCTTCGTTCCATACCTTCGGCACACCTTTCTTAAGCAACTTAAAAATCGGCTCACACACCATGGTTAAGTTAGCAATGAACTTGCTTATGTACTGAATTCTCCCTAAAAACCCTCGAATCTGCTTTTCTGTGCTAGGCGGCTGCATCTCTACAATGGCCTTGATTTTCCCTGGATCAACCTCGATTCCCCTCTGAGTAATCATGAATCCTAATAACTTGCCCACAGTGACACCAAAGGCGCATTTCTGAGGAATCAATCGCAGGTTATACTTCTTTGCCCACTCTAGGAACCTTTCCAGTGCCATGAAGTGTCCTTCTCGATCCACGGACTTCACGATCATGTCGTCCACATACACTTCCACCTCCTTATGGATCATGTCATGCAGCAATGTTGTAGCAGCTCTCTGATAGGTAGCCCCGGCATTTCTCAAACCGAACGGCATCACTTTGTAACAATATGTTCCCCACTGTGTGATAAAAGCTGTTTTCTCCATATCTGGCGGCACCATCTTTATCTGATTGTATCCGGAAAACCCATCCATAAAAGAGAGAAGCGCATGTCCTACGGTACTATCTACCAACACATCAATGTGGGGGAAAGGAAAATCATCCTTAGGACTTGCTGCATTAAGATCTCGAAAATCTACACACATTCTTACTTTTCCATCCTTTTTAGGCACAGGCACTATATTGGATAACCATTCCAGATACTCCACCACCTGTAGGAACCCTGCGTCGAGTTGCTTGGTTACTTCCTCCTTTACCTTCAATGCCCATTCAGGTTTTAGCCTTCTCAATTTTTACTTTACCGGCTTTTTAAGGGGATTAGTGGGGATGAAATGCTGCACAATGTCAGGATCTATGTCGGGCATGTCTTCATAAGACCATGCAAAGGCTGTTATGTTGGCCTTTAAGAGGGCTATCAGCTTTTCTTTTTCAAGTGGTGAGAGGGTTATCCCAATTTTAATTATCTTTGGCAATTCATTTGTCTCTAAATTGATTGATTCCAATTCATCCATGTTAGGTTCGGTGACACCCCTTTTCCTTCACTCGATGAGCTCCGGGGGGACGTCATTCCTAGGATCTATATCCATGCCATAAATATCCATAGAAGAGAGAAAGGAAACACTGCAAGCAAACAATGTATAAAAGAAACACACTTCATTAAAGGAACTAACAAAAAGACACAAACTTGAAAAGGAAACAAAATTTGGTGCCACAACTATGAAACGACTCCTAACTCCACAACGTGGGATAGGCGAACACACTTTATTGAAAGCAGGGAAGACTCTAACTAAGGAACCTACAAGCTACTATCAGGTAGGTCATGATTTTCCTCTTCAAGGATCTCTGCAATGGCTCCATCTTCTAGGTACCAATTGTGAAGCGGCATGGTTGCATGGTGAATTGACGAATCTTGGCAATCTTCTATTGCTGACTCCCCCATAGTAAGAACCATATCTTGGAATATAGTGACCATAGCCTCGGTATCCACATGCTCTACCCAGTCTTCTTTCTTCTTTCCCATAGAGTTGTACCAACTTATCAAACTCTGAGGATTTGGCCCCTCTGTAAAGTACTTGTCACAAAAATCCTTGTCTGCTAGTGCTGGATCAAAACTTGGGTAAAAAGTGCAATAGTGTGATGGCTCTTCCTCTCCGAACTCTTGTTCGCCTTCAAACCCCATAGTGAGGATCATGTCTTGGAACAATGTGACCATGGTTTCAAAATCCATATACTCCACCCAATCTTCTTCTTTCTTCTCCCAATAACTGTCATTGATGGCTTCATCATCCACCATTTCACCGGTGATTGGATACCACTCGGTGAAGAAAATCTCAAACCCCGGGGTTCTGATCTTGGTTGTTGGATTGATCATAGGCTCTGGGAACCCACAGTACAGGAAGTCATCCCCCTCCTTGATAAAATAGCCATTCAGAGTCGGCCTGTATGGTGAAATCTTAAAGTCTGGCACCCTTCCTTCTGCTCTCGCCTTTCCCTTCTCCTTATTCCTCCTTGTCATTTCTGCATAGTCATTCTTGGCGGGCTCATATCCTAACCCAAAAGTATAGGAAACAACCCGGCTTTGAATAGAATGAGGGAGTCCTTGTTGGCGACGCCCTAGCCCCATACCTGGGAAGAAATTCATTTTCCGCATTATCTCACCAACATGTAAATTACCATGGGGACAATAGTCAAGGGGTATCAATTCTTCCTTTTCTAACTCCTTCTCTATGCACTGCACATACTCAAACCCAGACAAGGGTATCTCAACTGATTCTGGTTTTATTTCACATACGGGTACTCCCGCCACTTTCAAATCATAGTCCCCTTGAAGCGTGACAACGGCTCCCTCATGAGGGAACTTCACCTTTTGATGCAATGATGATGGTACAGCCCCAGCAAGATGAATCCAAGGCCTTCCTAATAACATATTAAAACATGACGGCACATCCAGGACTTGAAACTCTACTCTGAACTCCGTGGGTCCCATGATTAAAGGTAAAGTGATTACCCCAATTACTTCTCTACGGGTATTATCATACGCCCTCACTGTCTACCCAAATGGAGTGAAATTAGTGGGCCCCAAGCCCAAAATAGTTGCAGTTCTCAAGGGACATACATTCAGCGCGGAACCATTATCAATCAAGACCGTGGGAACCCTCTTCCCCATGGTGTCAACGGTTATATGCAAGGCTTGGGAGTGGCTTGGCCCACTTTTAGGTAAGTCAGCCTCTGTGAATACTATAGTGGAATTCTTCAGAGCAGGGTTTACTAGATTCACCAATCCCTCAGGAGACAAATCAACCGAAACCTGTATCTGATTTAACAACTTCAGCACTGTCTGTCTGTGTTTGTGAGAGGCCATAAGCAAGCCCCATATGGTGATATTGGCATTGGTCTTCTTCAACTGTCGGAGTACTTCATCCTCTTCTTCTTGCACATCAAGGCGCTTATCTAACTCACCCAGTGGATTATCAGACTCTAAGTGTGGAGGCTTGAAATGGCGACCCCCTCTTGTCATGTGGTCTACTTCTTCATCACTAGCTCATATGTCATCAATTTTATTTGTGTCACCCATTAGGTCATCCCATTCAATCATATCAATGTCCTCCATCTGCACCTCTTCGGGTATATCATCCCAACCCGTGGGAATTACGGGCTCACTCGGCAATGGATCAGGATAAAGCACATAGTAATTAAATTTCCCCGAAGGTTCTCCCAATAGCCCCACTCGAGGGTCTCCTGCTTCATACATTTCTCTCAACTGCTGTTGGATAGACTTCTTTGGCAATTGTAGGGTCTTTTGATCGACGAGGTCTTGAACAACCTTTCTCAACATAGCACAGTCCTCAGTGTCATGGCCGGGTATACCATGGTATTGGCAATATTGATGGGGTGTTTGGGGTCTTGGCTTTGGAGGGTGAGGTATGATAAGGCCTTTGTTACAGCATTGGTGAAAAGCTTGGGTCAAGGACATGGGTAACGGGGTATATTGTCTTATGGGTAGGCAAGATCGAGATGGATCGGCTTCAATGGCATTTATGGAGTTGGATGAATTATGAGAGGGAAGTGGATTTTGGGTGACATTTGGGCGATTTGGTGGAGTTGGTGGTGAGATGATTTGTTTGTCAAGTAAGTCTTGGATCTCATGCCTAAGGCGATAGTAACGGTTGGTTGAGTGGCCTTTGGCTTGGTGGAATTTGCAGTATTTATTCTCGTTGTAGCTCTTAGGCAATGGGTTTGGTGATGGTCTTGGGTCGAGAGGTTTCAACAGGCCTTGGCTCTTTAGCTTTTCAAGCACTTTCTCTAGTGGCATATGCAACTCAATGAATTGGCGAGGTGGGTTAGTATCATTTAGGAAGATAGGTTGAATGGGTTGGGCTATGGCATTGACCTCGGCATTGTTTTTCCCAGCAAAGTTCGGCCTGCGGCTCTTTTGGACTTCTTCTGTCTTGATTGACCCATCGGCAATAGCATCCTCAACTTGTGTACCTGCTCCGATAAGAGCCTTGAAATTAGGGAAGTAGTAAGCAAAGAGGTGTTTGTGATACACCGGCAATAGGTTCTTAACCACCAACTGAATCTGATCTTCCTCATTCGGTCTATCTGCCATTTTCGAGGCCTTTTGCCTCCACCTTGTAATGAAAGCGGAGAAGGTCTCATTAGCCCCTTGTTTCGTGGTCTCCAGGTCCCTTCGCGTGACATCCACCTCAGTGTTGTACTTGTAGTGCTCCGAGAACTCATTACATATGTCCTCCCAAGTCCGGGTTCTATTCTCATCCAAGGCTAGGAACCACTTTAAGGCAGAAGTGGCTAGGGTTTCATGGAACATTTGGGCCAAGAGTTCATCTGTTGCTCCTCGAGGGTGCATAGCTCGTACATACATCTTCAAATGGGTCTTAGGGCAACCCGTTCCATCAAACTTTTCTAATTCGGGCATCTTGAATTGTAGTAGAATACGAGCTTAAGGAAACAAAGATAGGGTACGTACATCCACCATGTCATCTGTCCTACGGATTCTCTTTATAGTTCTCTCCAAGGCTTCTACCTTGCTAGCCAACATAGAGTCTGTATCAGAGGTCTTCCCCTTACTTCCCCCTTCTAGGTTAAAAATTTCAGGTGATTCATTTCCCTTGGGCTTAGTACTTCCCCCCTCATTGGTCTTAGTGCCTTCTCCAGACTGGGTCCCATTTTCGGTGTTATCCCCCGGGGTACGGCCATTATTCTGTTCGGGTTCCGACATCTTATGTTGGATATCTTGGGCCATTTTCAATGCTCTCTCGGATACATCAGTGGTGTAATCAAGCTTGGTCATGATAGCCTTCAAACAAGTCTCAACATCGAAACCCCTTTCACTAGTTGCTTCGTCGGCCATATCTGACTAGTTGGTAGAATCAATCTTTACTAAGCGCCCTTGCTGGTCGTGGATCCAAGCCAGTACATCCTCTCACTCCTCTAAGAAAGGGAATAATCAGTCTCTCATCCTAAGGGTATGTCCTAGGCTTCCATATTTGTCTCAATGACTTCACACCATATATACTCAATTAGTCCCTTTTAATCCAATCACCTTTGCAAGGGTCATGGACGAAAGGTACGTATTAAGGATATAGGGTGCAACGGTCCTCTATTAATTTTCCATTACGCACATCACAAACACGGTCATGATATCATTACAAACAAAGTGGGTGCATAAAGGTGATACCATGGTGTCCTACAAGTCTGTCTATATGGACTAATGATAAGGGTAGGCTGGGGTCCTTCACTTGCTTGAGCAATCTTTATACCTAACCACATGTGGCATCAGGAACGCTGCGTGGGTCCAACAGTACGTGATTAACTCATTTAATATACCCAAGGGTACTTGGCAAGAGAGGTTGAGAGCTTTTGCCCCAACTCATGGAATCAGGAAAACCAAGGTTGAGGCTAGGCCTGTCAGTGGCAAGGGACATCGATCCTAACATGCAAGAGTCTGCGCACACAATGCAATAAATGAAAGCACACAATCAAGCGAATGCAATGTGATTAATTTTAATTAAACAAAAGAAATTAACTTAGCCCAATCAAATTGTATAGAGTCTAGCCCACAAATCCCTAGTGGAGTCGCCAAAGCTGTGGACCCTAAAAAACGGTAGGTGGCCCACAGGGATTCAAAAGGAAAGGAGTCGCCACCTTATTTTTTAAAGGAAACAAGGAAAACCCTAAAAAACGGTTTTGTTTTAGGAAAACCAAAGATTGACTCCATGTTTAAAAATGGAAAGGAAAAAGAAGTCTTTTGGAAACCAGAGAAATCGGGGATTCGGAGGCTAAGTTACGATATGGGAAGGTTCTAGGCAAAGCCTATAGGCACCCATATCGCCCTAAACGGTCTCTTAATTTAATTGGGCTAAATCAAAGTCTCAATCACACACAAATCAACAATTATCATCACAAGACAGCATGCATATCATTCATTCATTCATCCATATAAGCAAATAAATCAAGGAAAAACAGAAAAAAAAGAAAGAGGGGGGAGAAAACCTAGGATACTTAGTATCCTAGGGTGGACTTGAACCTCACGAAGAGCGCCTACGTACCATGTTTGGAAATACATGGATCAAAGTCCACGTAGTTCGAAAGGGAATAGGGTTATAACCTAATAGAGGCCTATGGTAAACCCTAAGTTTCCTTTCAAGAAAAGCATGGTAAGTTTCCAAAATAAATGATTCTCAAAAGATTTTTGGTAAATATGGAATTTGATAAAGATGGAAACTTTGATTTGAAAAGTATTTTTTATGAAAGGATACTATAGGAATCTACCATACCCCTCTATTAAGGAATAACCCTAGGAGGGAGGAAGGGAAAGTTTCAAGGAAAGGAAAGAAGGGTGAATTGGGGCACCCTCATACCCTACTTACCTTTAAGCAAAAGCAACCTGTCAAAATAACCACCCTATTGCATAAGGTAATTATCTTATTTGCAAGATTTCATCTCGCAATAGCCAAAATAACCACCCCACATTGGTGGGGTAGTCGCACCTGTTGTACCTGTCAAAGCACCTGCAATTTGCATGCAAAATATACCAAAAATACCAACCAACCAAGCTAGGTTCCAATCAAGCAATTATCATGCTTAAACATAGGCTAACACATGCTTAAAACTCATCATTAAAGCCATTAAACAGATCTGGACAGAATTGAAATAGAGCTTAAAATCAACCATAAATCATGTAAACAACATGAATCATAAGCTAACTAAAACCCTAACTCAACCCTATATGCAATGACATGCAAAAAACCCTAAAATCAACTATATGAATGCTAGAAATATCATAGTTACCTAATATAGAACACATATGCAGCAACTATGAAGAAAAAACAGAGAAAATCCCTAAGCTATCATGCTATATGCAAATAAACCAACACAAGGATGATAAAAACCCTAGAATCACACTAGTGCATAAAATCCCATGAAATAACCCTAAATCATGCAAAACAGTGAACAGCATTCTAACCATGCATATTAATCAATAGAATGATCCACACATGATAAAGACATAGGCTTTCCCATGAAATAATGTTGTTCTAAGCATATACTCAATTTCAGCACTAGGGAAACCCTAGAATCCCAAACATGCAGTAAATCACATGGAATAACATCCTAGCATACTAAACAGCCCATGAATCTTATCCTAAACATGCATACTAGCTAATAGAAATAACAAAACATGATAAAGACACTAGCTTGAACATGAAATAATGACTATTCAATGCAAAACCCTAGAAAAGACTCTAAAAACCCTAAAAACACAAACACTCATAAAACCACATAGAATGACATTATATCATGCAAAACTAGCCATAAACAATATCCTAATCATGCATTCTAAGCATTAGAAACATTAACACATGATAAAAATATAAGCTTGCACATAAAATAATGCTATCCTATGCAGACAACCCTAATTTGAATGAAAGAGAGAAAGGGGGAGAGGTATACCTATGGTGGCTGCTGTAGAGAGTCCTCCTCCTCTTATGCACTGCTGGGAATTCCTTCCTTCAAGCCTTCAAGCCCAACTTCAGCCTTCCTTCAAGCTTTCTCTCTCACTCTCTCACTCAAAATTTAGGTTAAACTACCCTAAGGATGGCTGCCATAGCCTCCAAGTCTCACACATGCCTCACACTTCAGAAATTGCATCCCCTATTGCTGAAGTATAAGGGGGTATTTATAGGGATTGAGGGGAAACCCTCAATGGTTGGGATTAAAACCCTAGGGATTGATCCAAGGGCTCTTAGAGGTTCCCTTGGGGCTCAAGTAGGTCAAATAGGGCTGAAATTAGGGTTAAATGGCGGCTGGAGGCGAGCAAATTCGAGGAAATAGGGAGGGAGCCGCGTCAAGACTCAAAAAAGGAAAGTGGCTCGGGTGACCACCTGGGGCTGGGCGGCTCGCCGCCTGGGCCCAGGCGGCTAACCGCCCAGGCCTGGGTGGTCACCCGAGGCCATGTCATCCTCAGCCCAATTTTGACCCCTTTCGGCTTCTAAATGTGTTTCAGGGCTCAAATCAACTCCGATTTTGACGAAACGAAAGCCAAAACGACCGTGTTTCGAAGGGGAATGTAATTTGAGTCACTTGAGGGCAAGAAACCCTAGCCATGGCTGCATGGTTGGGTCCTACAAAGGCGGTTAACCGCTATGCCTCACCATCGCTTAGCTTAGGTATGCACATAGGGTCGCACCGAATGCTTTCCAATTCGAAATTCAACCTCCCTAAACACATTTGGGGATGAAATTAAGACTAATCAAGGTCAAATGAGTAGTCATAGAGTGAAAATCATGAACCAATTCGGGCTAACCCGAAGTAGGTCTCTTAGCCGACCTGAGCCTTGTTGAGCCATTCTAATCCTGAACCATCAATTCATCGAATTGAACCCATAAATACCTCAAATGCATCCATATGAACTCCAATTGACAACTTGGAGATCATTTCAAGGTCAAATGGAAAGTTTGTGACCAAAAAGACGATTATGCCCCTCAAGTCACAAAAGTTCTTATTAACCCTCAAGATCAACTCCAAATTGAACCAAAATTCATACACACCATCCTTAGGACCCTAGAAACTCAATGCAAAAGACTAGACTCAAAAAGGAAACAAAAAGACATATGCAATGACGAACCCTAGCTAAGGTGGCAAAAATGGGGTGTGACAAGTAGGTCTACAATAACTTATGTAGTTAATATCTTCTATAATGTATAAATGTTACCTCTTCTAATGATTTTTCTAATGACTTAAAATCGCTGCTCTATGTGTTTGGACTTTTGATGAGATCGTGGTTCCTATGCTTAAGCTATAGAGCATTGTTGTCACAAAACAAGGTTTAGGCAACTCAATAGAAGAACAACTCTATGTTCTAAATGAACTTATGGATCCAAATATTCTTCTAGACAATTATAAATGTGACAATTTATTCACCCTTAATAATGGAATCCACTGTATCCTACATACAGTTCTTCCATTAAGTATTTCACCAACTAAGATGAATATAAAATATATCCCATATGGATTATATCTAAATCCATACACTCATCAACTATGAGTTATAATTTCCACATACAATCCAATATTCTAAATTTGGATTAACTGATAACTATTTGTAAAAATTACAACATAATAGATATCAGATTCAGTACATAGTGTAAAATAAGGTTTCTTAACACTTTAAGAACCTTACTTGTGTTATCCTAGGGGACATGCCCTTGAATAATGAATTCTATGTCTGAAGTAAATCAAACATCTCTTAGAATTCTCTATGCTGAACTCCTTCAACATTTCAACTATGTTTAATGATTTGGAGATACTTAGCAGTCTACCTGATCTATCTATATATAGATCTCGTTGGATGCTTCTACCAAATCTTTCATGAAGAAGTTTTTCTCAAAACTAAAATTTCACTAAAATTTCACTTTAGATAACATTCATGTATCATTCATAATGATTAGGATGTCATCTTATTGATAGGACAAAGAAAAATGATCGCACTCCCACTAACCTTTTGTATACTCTTGGTCCATCTATTCAATGAGAGAAATCAAACAATTTGATTACTTCAACTTTATAGATGTTCCAATTATGAGAATCTTGTGGTCCATTAATGGACTTCTACAAATTACACACTTCTATGGTTTTTCACCATTGGATATAACATCTTTATATCCTTTTGACATATCTTATATTCAAAATGCGTGTTTATAGATTACAAGATCCAAATGGTTTTTAGTATAACTATTATCAAACAAGTTTCTTTATAGACAACTTTTTGCCTATGTTGAAACATTCTCAAATAGCCTAGCCATCTAGGTCTCTACATAACCATATCGGATTCAATGACTCTTAGCCATTTCTCGAGTTGATGTCAAACATCGCCTAATCATAATCAATAGGATTATTTTGGGGTGATCTTTATCACCATAGAACTATTCTATCACATATTAACAGAGATACAATATCTCTCTTATGTTAAAGAAATATCTAATTTGATCTATAAAAAGGTTGTGGTATAATTAAAGGTTTTACCTCAACAAGGACAAGGGTTGGATCTTTGTTGGTTTGTGGCTTTACAGACAATTCTGTGAATTCTATCAATCTACCTTTGCATCTTTCTTCAATGAACTCTTTCTCAAGAAAATTCAGCAAACATACCAACGGACAACTTTTGTTCATCAGGATAATAGAAATTCTATCCCAACCACTTTTGGAATATACCACAATTCAACAATTACTTGACCTAATTTCCAGATGTCTACCTAATGTCTCTAGACATACGTAGCACAATCCCAAGCCTTAACTTCTTTAGGTTGGGTTTCTTCCCATATCATATCTAACATAATATTTTTGGAAAAACTGGAATGAACCCTAAATTATCAATATGTAGCAATTTTAAGGCATATCCAAAATGGATACATTTAAGTTAGTAAAACTCATCATGAATCAAACCATATCATAATAAAGTTTGATCCTTTCTCTTAGATTCACCATTGATCAATAGTATTCTAAGAAGAGTTTACTGTAATTGAATGCTTGCTCTACATGATTATATGCAACTTAATGTATTAGTCAAAGTATAAATGTAACTCTTTCACTTCATCAAGTAAATGATAAGCTTGGTCATCTCATAACCAAGTTACATTTGCTACATTTAAATGAGAGTCTCTACATCTCTTGTATTCTTGGAATACGTTGCATTCACTCTAATTAGTCATTTAAATTCAGAAATCAAATTTCTAGAATGTCTTAAATGACCTAGTTAAGAAATAAGTTCCAAAATTAATCTAGCAACTCTTGCTCTATTAAATTTTAAAGGTAATTTATTATCTACTTAACTTTTTGCTTTCTTTTAGATTACGCTAGAATCCAAAAACCAATAAGCAGAACTAACCAACAAGTTAATTAGAGCATGAACCAAAACTTCAAAAATTTGGTTCTTCTCGGAAAATTGATACTTTATCAAGTTCCCTTTACAATACCTTATGTTTGCTACAAAATAATTATATTTCTTTGTCTTTGACTTTTCAAGACTTGCTTCCCTCTATGCTTCCATTTCACATCTAGCTTCCTAAGCTATTCTATGTGATTAATCATCTTTAAAAGAATGATTATTAATGAACAACCTTTGTTGTATCCTAATATAGAAGAGGTCCTTTTAAACACTATACTTTATAGTATTACTTTGCTCACTATACAACCTTTGCATGTGACATGGGACATTAGAGGTACTTTGCATTGACTAATTCTACTTCTGAAGCTTATTAGTCATTAACACTATCATATAACATGACAACAAGATGCCAATTGTGCAAAGTGTCTTTTCCTTCTTAGGATGTTTTATGGAGGGCCTTTAAAAGGCTTATTAGCATATAAACAATCTTATTGGAATTAAGAACAATTCTCAACTTCCTAAGTCAATCAAGGAAATTGGGTTCAGTCAAACTATCAATGTCCTATATTTTAAGAAATAGGGGTTTTGAGGTGAGCAATCAAGTAATCTACATTAACAACTTTAATTAAACAGAAGATAAGATTTCATTTTTATCCAAAATGATCGGGTCTTGAATCATAATGGTACCTCCCACTATTTTATCAAATCCCATACACCCTCTAATGGAATTCGGGAATCAATGGATTCCTAATAGGGATTGGGGTTCCATTGAGAACCAACAGCCTCACATAATAGAATTTTGTCCACTAATCCCCAATGAGTAGACAACTCTTTGTCTAATGCTTCCATAAGCAAATTCCAATTATTTAGCCTCTGGAGAAACATAAACCTCACATAATAACATTTTGGAATATAATCTCTAGTTAAGTCAAACCCACCATTCACTCAGGTTTGGTCATCATGACACACTCCTCACATAATAGAATTTTGGAATATACCACTTTTACCCCTATGATATCATATATAATAGTATCAAGTAGAATCCCCAATGTGGACACCTCCTACATATCTTCAGCTAAGCACCCACACCAAGAACCCTAGTTGAGCCTATAATGCTGGAACGCTATGAAGAGAGCATTCCCTAATATTCTCTCCATTGACAACTTAATATCTTAAACAAGAGGGGTTTCAAGGTCTCATCAATATATAACATACAAATCATGTTATTATAATCATACATCTCATGCTATTATAATCATACATCTCATGCAATTATATATCAACATATATAAAGTACCATACATTGATAATTGTCCCTAAGTGAATAGGTGACATATATCAATCTATGATATTGGAGCTACTACATTATCATATAAATTAAAAGCTCCCACTGTGATTATGGACTTTTAGAGGATTCAACCTAAGCCAATAAGTTGAATCAATGTTCTATGGGCAGGTGTAGGTGATAGTAAAACAATAAATTGAAAGCACTCTTGAAAAGTCTTCTCCAAGCTCTTCAAGTCCTTCAGTGTCCACAAATGCCATGTTGGGCTCCACCATGCTCCTTTGGGTTCCACCATACTCCTTAGTGCATTCTTGATTGATTACATTACATTTACATAACTTGAAGAAAGGAATATGTAGGGGGAATATGGGGTACATAAGAGAATGATAGAAAAAGAGAAGGTGGCATGCAAGCCCTATTTAAAAAATTACATCACGAATAATTAAATTACAACCCTTTGAAAAATAATACATCCCATAATCTCAAGACGCCAAATCACAATTGGTTTATATTGGTTTTAGTCCATAATCATCATCCATTAACAAGTTTACAATCACATTGCATAATAAGGGAATAACTATAAGCAATAAAACATATGGGCATTATGGTACTTCAATTAATTGGTTCACATTAATCTCATTAATGTCTCCTAGTCTCATTAGGATATGCAAAATAAAAAATTTCTATAATTTAATTCAATGAAAATAATTAATTACATGACTTTCTAAAATTGGAATTTACAAAACCCTAATTTTAGAATGCCTTTAATGAATTAAAATAATTTTAACTCATTAATTCCCCATTATTGTTTTAAACTATTCTAATTATGTTTTAACATTTAATTTCAATTAATCAAATCAATTAAAATTATTAGAATAATTAAACAACCCAATAATACCTTTAATATCATATATTAGGGTATCATTGATAATTATAATTAATAAAACCTTTTTATTTAATTATAATTTTACAGAATTTATTTTAATTCCAAAAATTTTTAAAACAATTTAAAACATTACAAAATTAATCAATATTAATTAAATAATCAATTTCAGAATTAAATAAAACCAAACTTTTAATTAATTGATGCATTAGGGTTTCCCAAACCCTAAACCCGAATAGCATTAAATATCCTAATTAAAACCCTAACTCATTAATGCCTATGATTGGTCAATCATTAAACCTTAGGTTTAACACCACTAATGATTAGGATTAGGATTTCATTTAATACTAATCATGGTTTTAATTACAATAATTAAATGCATCATTAGGGTTTCTTAAACCCTAAACCCTATGTTCATTAATGACACTAACTAAACCCTAAACCTTTAATGACAATAATTGGCCATTAATGTCCAATCATTTAACCCTAGGTTAATGTCCATTAATTAATAGAATTAGGGTTTCAATTAGATTATGGTTTTATTAATTAAAATTAGGGTTTCATCATTAAACCTTAAGGCTACCGCCACAAAGGAGGAGGCTGCCATGGGGAAGAGGGGGCTGCCGGACCCACCACTGGTAGTGGCAAGCTCTGGCAACCCTTGGGGTGCATGTCTACATCAAGGTTGAGTCCCATAGTAATGATGGTGAAGGGTTCTATGCCTTAGGTCGTGATTTGCAAGGGTTTCATTAAACCCTAGCTGCTGTTGCTGGAGAATAATGGAGGTTTTTGTGGCTTTCATGGCTGCCACGTTCAAAGCATAGCTGCCCAAGCTATGGCAGCTTTCAATTCATCTTCTTACATTTATTTTGACCCTCATAGATGAGGAATCAATGATCAAATCACTCCCAAATAGCCTTTGCAAGTCAAACCATATCAATTATCCAAAATCTACAGAAAAACGATAACAGATTGCAAAAGCTTCTAAAACCCTGCTTGTTGCCATGCAACAAAGGCCTGCAAGCTTCCTTCTAATTCCCCTTGTTGAATGCTAGAAGAGGAGAAGAGAGAGAGAGTGCTTCCTCAGGTTCGACCAAGGGGGGAGGGAGAGAGTGATTTTTGTTATGCGTGCAAGGCACATACTAGTGTGCCTTATAAAACACACCATGCTAGGGCCGGCCATGGGGAATCCCACGAAGTGTGGGATTTGTAATTTCCCAAAATTGCATATTAACCCCTATAATTTACATCTAATGCAAGTAAGGCCCTAAAGAACTATTCTTATACACTCTTGCCCTTTCTCTCAAAGCTTTAAAGTCCCTCTTTGCATCTTTGGTGTGTGACCCATTGGGTTCACAACATTTAGTAGTAGGTAGTGGCACTCAATGTCACATGGAGTGCCCAATGGAACATTTTCCATTAAGGGTCTAATTGGAACACCTTCCAATTCCCTAATTGATTATAACTCACTTATATCAATTAGGGCTTCTACTAACCATGAGTAACATCTAGCAATGGCTCATGGTGTGATCCTAAATGAGGTGAATAATTATCAAACAAAGAACCCTTCAGTTACAGCTTAAGGTTACAATTACATCCCTCCACATACACAATGTGTGATAACCCAAATATTTGCCACCCTAATAATCAATTGATTAGTGTGATTATTATTATTATTGTTGTTGTTGTCATAATTATAATTATTATTAATCACCGAAGCTTTAGGATATATATATAACAAAAATTACTAACTTATTATATTAATAGGATTAATGATGTAATTAATCCTTAAGATGAGGTCATTGCTTACATGGGGAGGGGGTAGGTGGCAAAATTCTATGAATGGCTGAAAAAGAAAAACAAAATAAAACAAAACAAAACCAAAATAAACAAATCAGCGACGTTTGCTTGGAGAAAAAGAAAATTGCTTGCTTGGGGACAAAGGGATAAGGAGGAATCTTCATAAATTAATGAGGGGAGACTTTCTTTGACTTGAGGGGGTATAAAAGGGTTGGTATTCAGCCCATTTTTGTGCTATATGAGCTGCTAAGAGAGTGTAACAAAAGAGAGAAATATAGAGAAAGAAAGAAGGGAGCTCAAACAAAGAAAGTTTCAAAACAATCTTCTACAAACCTGAGTGAGATTTTTCATCCTTGAATGATATAGGAAAGGTTCTAAAAGTTTCATGAGGATTGGTTGATGTTTGGATAATTTTTGGAGCTTCAAAGAAGCATCAATGCCTTCCCTCATACTTTGTTTGATTGGTTCTCTATGCACAATATATGAAACTCTATGAAATTTTTACCATAGTTTTATAATACTATAGAGAAGCTTCTATATAAATCTTAGGCTTTAATACCTTGTGGGTTGTGAGAAATAAATTGGACAACCCGGAACACAGATATGAAAATCTGTATGAATTTGTAACTTATTTTATTTTTCTGATATTTTATAAGTTTCTACATGAAAAACTAAGCAAAATGGGCTTTTGAATCATCGAAAAAGGTTAAGAAATGAATTAATTATGAATTTTTCAAGTTTTGATAAAATCTTGAAAACAAACTGTGAACAGCAGCAGAATTTGCCTTGCGTGAGGAAGAAGAAGTGTAGAATGATTGGGTGTGGCAGTGTGCACCATAGGCCACGTGTACCCTAGTGTAATTGGCCATGTGGGGCCCTTATTAGGTGCTGAAAATATTTTTAAAAATCTTATAAAAATACTAGAAACTTATGTTTATAATTTTGTAACCATAGGAATATAATAACATGGGTTTCAAAAATTAGGAGACTTTAACCCTTTTGTGTGGTTTGTTTTCAAACTTTGACTAACTTAAACAAAGTGTATAGAATTCCGATTGAGTTACGAATTGAACCATTAGATTCATATCAAAAAAAATCTACATGAGAGTATTTTTGAGGTAAAATGAATGTTTTAATTTTGGGTATTATTTTATTCACGTGTAAAATGACTATTTTACCCCTACTAACTAAAAATAGCTCAAATGGATTCCAAATTGAGTTTTGTTCAATCCTATGTAATTTCTATGAGAAGTGGAACATTTCAAGGACTTTTTATTAATATTTTTATGATGTCATCATAGTCCTCATATTTTTATATTTGCAATATAGCCCCTGAACTTATGAAAAATTCCAAAATTTCCCTAAACTGAATATTTGGCTTTAAGATTTATGTTGAGTAGTTTGATTAAGATTGTTAATGGTGGTAGAGCATAATACGAATGATAATTCATATTCATAATTGGATATTGCAATATTATTGGGATTAATTAGTGTACGTGCATGATATTAGCATCCATATATTGAGCGATATGATTATTAATGCATATACAAACATGTACCAAGTTATTCAGTGATCTGTTTATGTGAAATTGAATGCTTATACTTGTGATTGAGATTAAGATGTTGAGATGAGAAACAAGCATGTATAAATCTATTTTGTGACATGTTTGTTTGAAGATGCTTATACTTGTAACTGAGATTGAAATGTTGAGATGTTGAGATGAGACGATTGGGTTAAGAAAGCCCTACAGTTAGTGCACTAATATGCTACTCCATTTTTGAGGGCAAGAGGCCAGTAGGGTAGCATACACACACGATGAGCAGTGTGTGCTGTGGTTGTAGATAGTATATCCTGTATGAGCAGACAGGTATGCTATGATTGTTTTTGCAGGTTGCAGCAAGCAACAGAGGCATATGTACGTGCAAATTTTATATACTTGAGTGGCATAAATTTTGAGAAGTGCTATTAACATCATTGTAGTATGAGATGTTATAGAGATGTTATTAAATGTAAGATGAGTTGTTGTATACTAATGTTAAGCAATTCATGGATGAATTATCTCACTGAGCCATGGTTTGCTCACTCTTTTATTAAAAATTAATTTTCATGATTTGGAAATTTGTGAACTATTGAGAAGACATGAATAGAGGAGCATATTTTCTTGATTCGATAGTTGTTTAGTTTTGATAAATTGACATATGTGATTTAATATCAAACAATGATGTATTGTAATAATTATAATTTACTAAATGAGGTAATAATGAAATTTTATTTATGTGACGCAATATTTGTCAACAAGGTGTCACTTGGAAGATGAATGGATAATGTTTTAAGCTGTCACCACCTCACTAGGCTTAAGCAAGGCTATTTTTGGGGCGTGACACAATGTCTCTGTTTGAGCTAATAGGATATAGAAGTCTGTCAAGTCCCTAGTTCAATGCATTATGAACCTACCCAAAATATCAACTCATAAGATGCATCATGAAAACCTCCATGATCATCATCATACTGTGGCCATAGATTCACATGAGTTATATTTATGAGTGTTCTTATGAGAACATTCTCTCCCTTTTACTAGAAGTGATGGATCCCTTATTGATCACACATATGCCTTCACACATGTAACAGTAGAGCCAATGAACACCCTTGCAAAGCCCATAGGGATAAACAGTTAGTGCTATTAAACTTCTAAAGCTCTATGCATAAGACAACTATGGTGCCTCAGGTCTAAAGATTACTTGTACCACTATAACTATGAGAAACTGATTGACAGGCAGATAAAACTCCATTAAGTTGATCTCATGAATTTGGTCACATTCAGTGTACTTGTTTATTTATACAACAAGCACCCACACGTTGGTTATAGTGTCTCCACACAAATAACTCAGAGACTAGCTATCGTCCCAAAGAGCTAACCTAACATGTGCTAGTCCTATGGTTCATTATTGTCCATCATAGTGAACCTTCAACTAGGAATGATTTAAGAGTTTAGTACAGAGATATATACACAGTCTCATAATCACAAGCTCAGAGACTAGCTATCGTCCCAAAGAGCTAACCTAACATGTGCTAGTCCTATGGTTCATTATTGTCCATCATAGTGAACCTTCAACTAGGAATGATTTAAGAGTTTAGTACAGAGATATATACACAGTCTCATAATCACAAGCTCAGAGACTAGCTATCGTCCCAAAGAGCTAACCTAACATGTGCTAGTCCTATGGTTCATTATTGTCCATCATAGTGAATCTTCAACTAGGAATGATTTAAGAGTTTAGTACAGAGATATATACACAGTCTCATAATCACAACACCTTGTGATTTTATATTCTCAACTCTAACTCTATGGACATATCATGTAAATATAAAGAATAGAATAAACATGATAGAAAAACCCTTTTATTAAATTAATAATAAATGTAACATACAATAAATGAAATCCTATGACTATTCTTTATCCCTAAAGCATTATCTCTATGATTGGCTATAGGGCATACAACTAATAGGGAGAGGTTGTGGTGGAGTTCCTTCCATTTCACATTCCTCAACACCGTAGGTCATGCCTATGGATGACCCTACAATAAAGCTATGCCCATGAGCTCGTCGACCCTGCAATAAATGACTTGTCAAAAGGAAGTTTTTGTAGAAATCAATGATAAAAGAATTTAATAGAGACTCACCCCTTGAGGTGGGAGACAAGTGACCCTATATTGCATCAAGAATTGTTGGCAGAAAGTCACATAGTCGATGTTAGGCGAGGTGAACTCCTCGGCATCCCACCCAGTCAAAGCCTCAATCAGCTCATCCCCATCTAGTGAGTCCATGTGCCTTATGTTTACTGGAAGCATGACAGCGGTAAGGGCTGCATCTATGCATCCCTTCACCTATCTGAGGAAGCACTCCCCTAAATACCAATACTACCTTGAGGGACCCTCAAAAAGTACCCTCTTCCCAGTTAATTCCAAGCATGATGTACACCTTCTGGGTAGCCTAGCTTCCCACAATCTCCAAGGATTCAATTCCACCTATTGAGTTTGAGGAAAAATAAGCAAGATAATAAATATGGAAAGAAAGAAAAAAAAATAAAGAAAGTGAGTTACCATGTCGACATTCAAGCTTACTAAGAATGCCCTTGCATAGGCATAATCATGCCTATTGGAGGCTCGCACAAATGTATAGTTGGGAGCATAGTTTTTGAATAGTGGCCACTCAAGCACCTCAATGTCAAGTACGAGGCAGTATAGTCTAAGGTATTCATAATACATATCTATCAAAATCCAAGAACAATAGTCAAAATCAAGCTTAGTTTGAGTGGAATTTAAAAATTAAATATTTTATTTACTTCCCAAACGAATGGAAGTTCGCCAAAGTTCTTGGAGACACCCCGTGACATATTGGACATAGACCAATACATAGTGGCCAAGGCTGCTCCTCCCTAGTTATATTTGCCAATCCTATGCACGCCCTCCATACAAGCAAGGTATCCCAACTGTGCCATGTCATTAGCACCCACAAAGAGAATACAAGAAAGCATATAGAGCAAGAAAGCTCTTACTAGGTAGTCGGGATTTGCTCCCACACTTTCCTTCTGAGTAGCAAAAGTATTGAACAATCACGTGTGACGAACACCCCGTGAGTTCACCTCAATATCTTCCCCCAACATCGACAAGACATAGTCACTATCCATGTTGCCATCCACATAATATGCCAACTTCCTCCCCTTTATACTTAAGCTCGTGATAATAGAGAAATCCTTGGGAGTCATGGTCATCTCCCCAAAGCTAAAATGGAAAGTGTTGGTGGTATCCCACCATAGCTCAAACAAAGCAAATAGGGATTGCCTATCCCATTGCTTATTCCACAAAGAATCAAGAAATGAGCCAAAACCCGCTTTTTCAATACATTTTCTTGCAATAGGTTGGGCCAATTTCATATGGTTCCACCAACCAATGAGACCTTTAACTGAAGACCTTGTGTGAAGGTCTTGGAAGTTGGGCTAATCAAGAGAATTATTCATCTAGTTAGTGTAAAAATTATGGGCATGCAATGATAGTTGGTTTTTCAAAACTAATAAGTAAACTTTGTTTTTCAAGTTCATGAAAACTTTGGTTTTTCAAAAAAGATAGCAAACTTTGTTTTTCAAAGTTCATGAAAATGTTTGATTTTGTTTCTAAAATCAATTGGAAATGAATGCCTATGATTTTGCCTTGCAATAATCATTAACTTTACAAAGGTTAGATGAATTTTTATCACTTGGGCATTTGATCAAACACTTGGTGGGTACTATTCACCAAGCTTTGAAATGGAAATTTTTCTACAATCCAATCCTTGCGAAAATCAATAGGCATTGCAAACATTACTAGGAATAATCATAAAGAGTTCATGGAAATGCATTTCAACCAACAAAAATGAAAATTTCAAAGAAAAGTTCTTGAGTTGGGTAAGCTTACCTCTTGCTTGGAATGAATATATGAGAGATGATTCTTCAGTCCAAGCAATAATTTCTCTTGTGGAGCATCATATATTGGTACTTTGTACCTATTCTTTGCTCCCAAAAATGAATATCTAGCGTTGGGATCTTAGTTGGAATCCATTGTTGGTGGGTAAGCTTGTTTTGAAGCAAAATGGGTTTGATGGGTTTGATTTGCAAAGTTGTAGAAAAATTGTTGTTTTTTATGCTAAAATGGGTGTTGGTGATGCTATTTCATGTATTTGATTCAACCTTGAAGTGTGGATTTGAATGGTTTTGGGTGTAGGGTTGATTTTTGAACATAGGGTATGGGTTTAGAGAGAGAAACTCTCCAATTTTCAGTGTTGTTGAATGAAGGGAATGAATAGTGCATGTGGGTATTTAAAAACCCAAAATTTTTTCAGCAAAGGCTCGCGTGACCCCCCAGCCTTAGGCGGCTAGCCGTTTGGGCCTGGGTGGCTAGCCTCCCAAAGCCAGGTGGTCACCCTAACTTTGCTTCCTTGCTTCGTTTCGCTTTAACACGTGATCAAACCTTCTTTCAAATGAGATGTTGGGCGCTTTATAAGCTAAAAATCAAACATATTTCATCTTGAAATCAATTCCATGAATTGATTTTAAGTTCGAAAGGGTTGAATATATTTCCCCTATTCCATGCTAATGCAAATTTCAATGAGTTAAATATATTTCCTCATTTCCGATGGGTTGAATATATTTCCCATCTCAATTTCTATCTCAATGGGTTGAATATATTTCCCCATTTCAAGTATCAATTTCAATGAGTTGAATATATTTCCTTATTTCCTATGGGTTGAATATATTTCCCCATCTCAATTTCTATCTCAATGGGTTGAATGTATTTCCCCATTTCAAGTATCAATTTCAATGAGTTGAATATATTTCCCCATCTCAATTTCTATCTCAATGGGTTGAATATATTTCCCCATTTCAAGTATCGATTTCAATGAGTTGAATATATTTCTTCATTTCCTGTGGGTTGAATATATTTTCCCATCTCAATGTCTATCCCAATGGGTTGAATATATTTCCCCATTTCAAGTCTCAGTTATCAATTTCAATGAGTTGAATATATTTCCTCATTTCCTATGGGTTGAATATATTTCCCTATCTCAATTTCTATTTCAATGGGTTGAATATATTTCCCCATTTCAAGTCTCAATTCTCAATTTCAATGAGTTGAATATATTTCCTCATTTCCTATGGGTTGAATATATTTCCCCATCTCAATTTCAATTTCAATGGGTTGAATATATTTCCCCATATCATCCTACAAGGTTGAATATATTTCCCTTGCTTTTCTCCATAATCACTATGAGTTGAATATATTTCCTCATATCCATGTTGATGTTAGTATGTGATTCTCCAAGCTATTAGGCAAAAATGGGTTGTTCTTTATCATTAGTTCACAAGTGTAACTTATTTGCCAATAAGGGGCTTCTGTCACAGCCCATTTTTGCACCACCTTACTAGGTCTTGTCATTTTATGTAGGTTTTTGTTTTGTTTTTGAGTCTAGTCACTTGCATCAGTTTTTTAGAGTCATAAGGATAATGGAAATGAATTTTGGTTCAATTTAGAGTTGATCTTGAGGGATAATAAGAGCTTTTGTGACTTGAGGGGCAAAATCATCTTTTAGGTCACAAACTTTTCATTTGACCTTGAAATGACCTCTAAATTGTCAATTGGAGTTCATATTGATGCATATGAGGTGTTTCTAGGTTCAATTTGATGAATCAATGGCTTAGGGTTAAAATGGCTCAATATGGTCCAAGTTGGTTAATTGACCTACTTCGGGTTAGCTCAAATCGACTCACAATTACCAACCAATTCTTTTCAAATTGATTTTAATTAGTCATTATTTTATCCTCAAAAGTGTTTTGAAATGTTTAATTTTGGTTTGAAAAGCATTTGGTTCAATCCTATGTGCAAACCTATGCTTTGCAATGGTAGTGCATAGCGGTTAACCGCCTTTGTAAAACCTAACCATGCACCCATGGTTAGTGGTTTTTGTCTAAAAAATGTATTCCTCTTCGAAACATGGTCGTTTTGGCTTTTCTTTCATCAAAATCAGAGTTAATTTGACCCCTAAAACAATCCTAGAAGGGAAGGAAGTCCAAACAAAGGAAAAAACTAAAGTGTGCTAGGGTGACCACCCAAGCTTGGGCGGCTGGCCGCCTGGGCCTTGGTGGCTAGCCTCCCAACCTTGGGTGGTCACCCGAGCACACTTACCGATTTTTGCTGAAGCAGGACTCCTTCCCTATTTTAACGGACTAGAGCTCTTTTGGACGAATTTCCTTATAATGTTTGGTAACTTTTGAGTTCCTTAAGCACCAAAGGAGTCTCTAATAACCCTTGGATTAATTTTTAGGGTTTTAATCCTAGCCATTGATTTATCCTAATTAAACTCTATAAATACCCTACTATGCTTTAGTACTAGGGGGGCCACTTTTATGCATTAAACCTAAGTTCTAAAAGAGAATAAGAGAGAGAGAGCTTAAGGAGAGTTGAAGTTCTTGCTGTAGCCTTGAAGAAGCTTGATTCTAATCATTCACAAGTGAAAGAGAGAGTCTCTACAGCAGCAAAGGAAGCTTTCCTAAGGTATGCTCTCTCCCTTTCAATGCTAAAATTGGGGTTTTCTTATAGAATAGGCCCATTGCATGCTAAAGTCGAGTTTTTTTTTTTATTTTTTTTTATCATGTATTAATGCTTTAGTTAGTTAATATACATGAAATAAATGCTGTTCATCATGAGTTATGCATGTTTTAGGGTTATTTTATAGGTTTTCATGCATAGTTGTGATTCTAAGGTTTCTATTATCCTTGTTTTAGGTTAGTTTCATATAGCATGCTAGACTAGGGTTTTTTGTTGGTTTTTCTTCATGGTTGCTATATATGTATCACATATAGAATAACTATAGTCATTTTTGCATTCATTTTAGTGGATTTCTAGGGTTTTTATGCATGTTATGGCATTAGGATTGAATTAGGGTTTGTGCTTATTCATTATTCTTGTTATATGCATAATTAGTGGATGATTTTAAGCCTTAATACTATTCTATCTAGATTTACATATCATTTTTTTTTTGCATGGTTTTGAGCACATGTGAGGGTGCAAATAGGTGTGATAATTTCCTTATTGCAAATAAGGTTGTTATTACTTAAGCTTGCTATTGTTTGGAGTAAATTGCACAAGGTAAGTAGGGTATGAAAGTGCCCTAATTCACTTTTCCTAATCTTCCCTGTCTCTCTTTAAGGGTTATTTCTTAATATGGACACATGGTAATTTTTAGAAGTTTTCCTTGTTAAATAAATATCTTTCTATCAAAATTTCCATCCTGTGGAAGTTTCTTGATTTTCAAACTTGGTTTATTCATCAAATTTCTATCTTTTCAAACAACGGAACTTAGGGTTTTTACTATAGGTTTATATTAGGATTTAACCCTAATTCTTATTCGAACTACATGGACTTTGATCCATGTATTTCGTTGCATGGTACGTAGGTGCTTGTTTTGAGGTTTAAGTTCGCCCTAGGATCCAAGTATCCGAGTTGTTCTTTCTTTTCTTTATTTTATTTGATTATGTGGATGGATGAATGAATGATATGCATTCTGTCTTGATGTGTGATATATGTTGTTTTTTTTTTTTTAGTGATAAGACTTTAATTTAGCCCAAATAAACTAAGAGACCGCAAGGATAACATGGGTGCCTATAAGCTTTGCCTAGAACCTTCCCATGCCATAACTTAGCCTTCGAATCCCTAGTTTCTTTAGTTTCCAAAACAACTGTTTTTGCCTTTCTTTTTTAAACATGGAGTCATTCAATTGTTTTCTTTAAAACAAAGCATTTTTAGGGTTTTCCTTGTTTCCTTTAAAAAATAAGGTGGCAACTCCTTTTCAATTTCAAATCAATTTTCTTTTCAATCCTATGGGCACTTTCCAAGGTTTACATTCAGGTATATGTTAGGATGAGCATACCTGTGTGAATGATGGGTTTAACTTAACTAGGGACGTATTCCAAGAAACTATTATATGAGGTGTGTGTTCCCCAGAGGCTAAATGATTGGAACTTGCTTATGAAGCAATAGACAAATAGTTGTCTTCTTGTCATGGGTTAGAAGTCAAGAAACTATCATGTGAAGCTTTTAGGTCACAATGGACCCCAATCTCCATTAGGAATGAGATTCCCAAATTCCATTTGAGGGTATATGGAATTAGATAAAATAGTGGGAGGTACCATATGATTAAAGACCCAATCATTTTGGATTAAAAATGAAATCTAATTCTCTGTTTTAATTTTAATGTAATTCACCAAAATGGCTCACCTCAAACCGTTATCTACAATTTTGGACACCAACTGTTTGACTGGACCAAATTATCTTGATTGGCTGAGGAATTTAAAAATGGTTTTAAATTCTGAAAGCCTTACCTATGCACTTGATGGCCCACTTCCCAATGCTTCTACTGAGGATGCCACTTAGCAAGAGAAAAACGCTTATCAAAAGCGCATGGATGATGATCTCAAGGCAAGATGCTATATGATGGCATCTATGAGCTCAGAGCTTCAGAAGCAACACGAATCCATGAGAAGTGCTCCTAACATTTTCCTCCACTTACAAGAGCTGTATAGGGAGCAAAGTAGGACTGAAAAATATAATATTGTCAAAGATCTATTCAAGGCAAAGATGAATGAGGGTTCATCAATGATTTATCACACTTTGAAAATGATTAACCATATCAAGCAACTTGAGAAGCTTGATGTGATCATTGAAACTGATATTGCCGCTGGCATCATTCTACAGTCCCTCCCTGATATATATGGGCTGTTCATCATGAATTTTCATATGAACAAGCTAGACCCTACTCTCTCTGAGCTACACAACTTAGTCAAGATGACCGAGGAGACAATGAAAAAGGGGAAAGGTTCTTTGCTCGAATTTGATGGAGTTTCTACTTCTAAGTCTAAGCCCAAGCCCAAGGGCAAGGGCAAAAGCAAGGGTAAGATTACCCAAGGGAAGAAGAAGAAGAGCCTGAAGGTAAAGGGAGGCATCAAGAAAGGTAAAAACAATAAAGCCAAGGGAAGTTGTTTTCATTGTGGCAAAGATGGACATTAGAAGAGGAACTGCCGTGATTATTTGGATATTCTAAAGGACCAACCTTTGGAAGGTATGGATCATGCTCTTATCCTTGAAACTAACTTAAGCGTCAATTCTGCTTCCACTTGGGTACTAGATTCTGGTGCGAGTTCTTATATATGTAATTCCATGCAGGATCTAAGGGGAAGCAAATGGTTGAGTAAAGGCAAAGTAACCCTGTGAGTGGGGAATGGAGCAAGTGTTGCTGCATTAGTTGTGGGGACTTACTGCTTGACTTTGCCTAATGGGAGTAGTTTAGAATTAGTAGGCTATCTTTACATTCTAGAAGTTATTAGAAACATTATTTCTATTTCCAGTTTATCGAAACAAGGTTATAATTTTGTTTTTTATGATGATAAATGCTTTCTATTTATGAATGGTGATTTTATTACTTCTGGTGTGTATGTGAATAGCTTATATTTCTTAAAATTTATTGCAAATGTTAATTTCATGGAGCATGATAGTTCAAATATGAATGCCAATAAACCCAAGAGAATAAGAAATGAAGGAAACTCTGCATATAACTAGCACCTGAGACTGGGTCATATTAGTGAGAATAGGATTAACAAGATGAGTAAGGATGTACAATTGGGTCCATTGGCTTCTATGCCCTTTCTAACTTATGAATCCTATTTACTAGGTAAAATGACCAAGTCACCTTTCACCGATTATGGTGAGAGGGCTGCAAACAGATTAAGACTAATACATAGTGATGTATGTGGTCCTATAAGCATAAATGCTCACAAAGGTTTCTCTTACTTTATTACCTTTACTGATGATCATTTTAGGTTTGGGTATGTGTACTTAATGAAGTACAAATCTGAAGCTTTTGAAAATTTTAAAGAATTCAGATATGAAGTTGAGAAACAAGCAGGTAAAAATATTAAAGCTCTTTGATCGAATCAAGGAGGCGAATATTTATCTAGTGATTTCTTAAATCATCTTATTCAAACAGGCATTCTATGACAGTGGACACCTCCTAGAACACCACAACTTAATGGTATGTTTGAGAGGAGGAATAGGACTCTATTGGATATGGTACATTCCATGATAAGTTACACTGATCTACTAATATCCTTCTGGGGATATGCCCAAAAAATTGCCACGTACTTGTTAAATAGAGTTCCCTCCAATTCTATCCCGAGAACTCCATATGAGATATAGAATGGGAGAAAACCTAGCCTTAAACATATTAAGGTATGGAGTTACACAATATATATAAAGACATATAAGGCAACCAAATTGGAATCAAGATCAATTAAATGTAGGTTTATGGGTTATCCTAAAGAGAGTTTAGGATATTACTTCTATAGTCCTGATGAACAAAAGGTGTTTGTTAGTAAGTTTGCAGTCTTTCTTGAAAAAGACTTTATTCAAGAAGGAGGCAACAACAAGAAAATAGAACTCCAAGAATTATCTGATGAGACACAAACCAACATTGATCCAACCCCTATCCATGTTGAGACAGAACCTATAATTGTACCACAACCTCTCCGTAAATCAAGTAGAGTATCTGTTGCACCTGAGAGATATGGATTTCTCAATCATAATGTAGAGGAATTGTTCCTTGGTGATAAAGAACACTCAGATGACCCCACTACTTATGGACAGGCGATATTAGATATTGATTCAAAAAGATGACTAGAAGCCATAAAATCCAAAATGGACTCGATGTACTCCAACAAATTTTGGACTTTACTTGACCCACTAGAAGGTATAGTATCTATTGGCTGCAAATGGATTTTCAAAAGCAAGATAGGCTCAGATAGAAAGGTAGAGGCCTACAAAGCTAGGCTAGTGGCAAATGGTTATCAACAAAGACATGGTATAGACTATGAGGAAACCTTCTGGCCAGTGGCAATGCTTAAGTCCATTAGGAGCTTGTTAGCTATAGCTACACACTACAATTATAAGATATGGCAAATGGATGTAAAGACCACCTTCATTAATTAAAACATTGAGGAAGACATTTATATGCAGCAACCGGAAGGCTTTATATCCAGTGGTGAAGACCACAAAGTGTGCAAGCTACAGCAGTCCATTTATGGATGTAAATAAGCTTCTCGAAGTTGGAACATCTGATTCAATGAGGCAATAAAATAATTTGATTTCCTCCAAAACTTGGATGAACCATGTGTGTACAAAAAGGTTAGTGGGAGTGTGATCACTTTTCTTGTGCTTTATGTTGATAGCATTCTACTCATTGGGAATGATATAGGAATATTATCAAAAGTGAAAGTTTGGCTTTCACAGAATTTCTCCATCAAAGACTTGGGAGAAGCATCTTACATTCTAGGAATAAAAGTCTATAGAGATAGACCTAATAGGTTGCTTGGTCTCTCCCAATCATTGTACATAGACAAAGTGTTAAAAAGGTTCAACATGCATGACTCCAAGAGAGGTATAATTCCAGTTAGACATGGAGTTAAATTGTCTAAGAACATAAGCCCTAAAACTCCAGAGGAGATTAAATATATGAAGACAATTCCTTATGCATCAGCAGTAGGAAGTCTAATGTATGCCATGTTATGTACTTGCCTTGATATTAGTTATGCTGTAAGTGTTACTAGCAGATATCAGGCAGACCTAAGTAAGAAACATTGGGAGGCAGTTAAGGCAATCTTTAAGTACTTGAGAAGAACTAAGGACTTATTCCTTGTTTATGGAGGAGCAAAGTTGGATATGGTTGGTTACACAGATTCAGATTTTCAATATGACGATGATGATAGAAGATCAACATTGGGGTATGTTTTCACCTTAATTGGTGGAGCTATAAGTTGGCGGAGCTGTAAGCAAGACACTAAAACAGACTCCACTACTGAGGCTAAGTACATTGCTACTTCAAAAGCTGCCAAGGAAGCTATTTGGATGAAGAAGTTCATCACAAAACTTAAAGTAGTTCCTTCTATTGAGTCACCATACCTTTGTTTTGTGACAACAATGGGGCTATAGCTCAAGCAAAGGAACCACGGTCTCATCAAAAGTCCAAACACATTGAGTGGCGATTCCATATGATTAAAGATATCATTGGGAGAGGTGACATCAGCATTCAGAAGATTGCATCGGTAGAGAATGTAGCGGACCCCTTCACTAAAGTTATAATCCAAGAGCAATTAGGTTTCCGCTGAAACCTGATGGGTAAGAGATGATGCTTTAGGGATAAAGAACAATCATAGGATTTCATTTATTGTATGTCACATTTATTATTATTTAATAAAGGGCTTATTCTATCATATTTATTTCATTCTTTATATTTGCATGATATATCCATATAGTTAGAGTTAAGAATATGAAACTACAATGTGTTGTGATTTTGAGACTGTATATATATCTCTATACTAAGCTCCTAAATCATTCCTAGTTAAAGGTTCATTATGATGGACAATAATAAACCATAGGACTAGCACATGTTAGGTTGGCTCTATAGGAGGATAGCTAGTCCCATGCTATTTGTGTGTAGACACTATAACCAACATGTGGCTGCCTATTAATGAATAGGTACACTGAATGTGACCATAGAATATGAGATCAACTTAATAGAGTTTTAACTGCTTATCAATCAGTTTCTCATAGTTGCAGTGGTGCAAATAATCCTTAGACCTGGGATACCATAATTGTCTTGGGTATATAGCCTTGGAAGTTTGATAACACTAAGTGTAGATTCTTATAGGGTCTACAAAGGTGTTCATTGGCTCTATTGATATATGTATGGAGGCATGTGAGTGATCAATAAGGAATCCACATCTCAGTTAAAAGGGAGAGAATGTTTCACATAGCATTCATAATATAACTCATAAAGTCCATGGCTATGGTAGGAAAGGAGTTTTCATAGTGCATCAATGAGTTGATATATATATAAATAGGTGTAAAGTATTAAACTAGGGACTTAACAGATTTCCATGTCCTATTAGTTTAATCAGAAACATTGTATAGATAGAATGATGTAATTGTAACCTTAAGCTATAACTGAAGGGTTCTTTGTTCGATATTTATTCACCTCATTGAGGACCACCCCATGAGCCATTGCTAGATGCTACTTATGGTTAGTAGAAGCCCTAATTAATATAAATGAGTTATAGTCAATTAGGGAATTGGAAAGTGTTCCATTGTCCACACCTTCTGCTATTCCTACTACTCAATGATGTGAACCCAATGGGTTACACACTAATCATGCAAAGAGGACTTTAAAGCTTTGAGAGAAAGGGTAAGATTGAATAAGAAAAGTTCTAGAGGGCTATACTTGTATTGGATATAAGAAGGAAGGGTTAAACTACAATTTTGGGAAAATAACAAGTTTGAATCCACAAAGGATTGTCCCCCTAGGGCCGGCCCTCATTAGTGGCTATATAAGCTATACTAGCATGTGGCATGTCACTTGATAATTCATTCTCTCTAAGCCCTAGCCAAAAATTAGAGTGCTTTCTCTCTCTCTCTCTTCTCTTCTCCTCTTCTAACATCAATAAGGAGAAAGCAAGGGAAGCATGAAGGCCTTTGCTAGGTGTGCATACCATTGGAGGTAGAACACTTGGGCTGTTCAAACCATTATTGTCCAGAATCAAAGCTTGAAGGAAGAAGAAGAAGACATAAGAAACTGTAAGTATTCAAACCCCACTTCTAGTTAGGGTTTATAGTTTTGTATTGAAACACAATCAAATTTATGGGCAGTGGAATTGATAGGAAATTTTTGTTATTCAAGTTATTCCGCATTCTATTTCCCTCTAGTTCAATTCCTTACATTTGGAGTTTGGGCTAAAGTTTTGTTTGAACCGGGGTCTACACATTTATTCATTTCCTCATCTTTTACTAATACTTTGGGATTGAAGTATGATGACTTGGGTTATACTTTGGAAGTAGATACTCCTCTTGGGAATTGTTTCATGACTAGTTATATTTGTCATGAATGTTGCATTAATATAGTGGGCCAGAAGATGTTGATAGATCTCATCATTTTGAATGTATCTAGTTATGATATCATCATTGGCATGGATTGGTTAGCCAATTATAGAGTTGTGATGGATTGTTATAAGAAGAAGGTAACTTTCTATAATCCCAGTAGTGAAGTTTTCTCTTTTTATGGAGATAGGCATACCCTCCATCTGGATATTTTGTTTGATATCCAGATTCGTCATTTCAAGAAGAACAGATATCTAAGTTTTCTAGCTATGAAGATGCTGAAGGTATACATCTCCACCACATTCCCATTGTACGAGAATTTCTTGATGTATTCCCAGATAAATTGCCGGGTTAACCCCCTAGGAGGAAGGTGGACTTTATCGTTGATTTGGAACCGGGTATGGGACCCATTTCTATCATGCCATTTAGAATGGCTCTTGTTGAGCTTAGAGAATTGAAGACTCGAATTGAAGAGCTCAAAGTTAAGGGTTTTATCCAGGAGAGTAGATCACCTTGGGATGCACTTGTACTTTTTGTGAAAAGAAAGGATGGATCCTTTGCCCTGTATTGATGATTTGTATGACCAGTTACATGGGCCCCAATTCTTTTCCAAGATTAACTTACGTTTTGGTTATCATCAAGTGCTTATTCGTGATGAGGATATAGAGAAAACAGCTTTTAATTCTCGATGTAATACCCTGAATATTTATTGATTTATTTTATGTGTATATTTAGTGGAATTGTACACAAGGGAATAATTTTAAATATTTTTGAGGTTAGTTGGATGTTGGGAGACATTACATTAAATTGCTTTGGATGGAAAACATGCTTAAATTGTAAGATATATATATATATATATATATATATATGTATATATATGTATGGGGAAGGAAAAAGACAAAAGAAGAAAAGAATTGGGAAGGGAGAGAGCACATGAAAAGAGAAAAAGAAAGAAGAAAGAAGAAAAAGAAGAGAAGAAAAGTCAAAAAAGGAAGAAAGTGGTGTGTGAATAGAAGAAAAGAGAAAAAAAGAAGGAAAGAAGATGGCAAGAGATAGGACGTATGGGTGGAAGAAAGAAAAGAGGGAAATAAATAGAGAAGAAGAGAAGGAGAAGAATAGAGAGAAAGGAAGAACGAGCAGGGAGAGGGAGGAAGCTGAGAGGCAAAAGGGCTAACGGTCCGTTGTCGGATCAGGGGAGTTCTAATTACACATGCGAGTATGGATTTTATATTTTTTGGAGTAGATCTACGCGTCTACATTTGTGGTTTTTCATGTATTTCACTCATTTTTGAGGTAGGGGGTTTAATTCTTGTACAGTAAATGATAATTATTTTGAAGCATATGTTAAGATTTAATTTATGCAAGGTGATAATTATTGATGGTGATATATTTGAGGTTTATGATGGTTGATTTCATTAACAGTTGGATTATATTTGAGGTTGATGATTTGGAGTTCATATTATTTGATTTATATATTATTTTGAATATATAAATGCTTGCATGTGATTTTTGAAACATTATTTAGTGTATAGGAATTGGATTTCCTACTGGGCTGTTGTTCGCTCATCCCAATATATTTTCAAGGTGATAATTGTTGGCGGCACATAGTAGAATTGGGGTCGAGATTTGGAGAGACTATTGTGTACATGTATTTATATTTAAAGCTGATGTAATTTTATTTATTTGGTTGACCAATGTATATTGATGATGAGTTTTGGGTTAACCATGGCTATCCGCAGCTGCGTAATACTCTATATTTTCAAATGGAATGTATTTTTGAAGAGATTTATTTGTACGGAGCTCATAAAAATTGTACGTGTTAATGGTTTATAAATTTTGGGGCGTTACACTCGATATGGTCATTATGAGTTTTTTGTGATGCCCTTTGGTTTGACCAATGCACCAACAACTTTTATGGACTTGATGAATTGTGTGTTTCGTCTTTGTTTGGATTAATTTGTAGTTGTATTCACTAATGATATTTGTTGGGAATTGAACTAGAGAGGAAAACTACAAAGGCGGAATTAAAATTTTCCTACGATTCCTAATCCCATGAATCCAATTATGCATAATACAAAACAAAAATCCTAACTACAAAGAGAGTTAGGATACTTACAGTTTCACAAAGTCTTCTCCTTTATGCTCCAAGCTTTGATTCTGATTTTTGCTCCAAGCTTGAAATCTGGGAAGCAATGAATGAGCAATCCAAGTGTACTGCCTCCAACGGTATCCACACCTAGCTTAAGCTTGAAGTCCTTTCCTTCTTCTTCCTTGTTGTTGCTAGAGGTGGAGAAGAGAGAGAAAGAGAGAGCCTCCTTAGGAATTTTGGCCAGCACTTGGGAGCCTTCAAGAGTGCTTTAAGTGATGATGTCATCACATCATAAAAGGCTATATATAGCCTCCACATAGGACCGGCCAAGGAAGGGATTCCAAACCCTAATGGGTTTTGTGTAATTACTCTAAATTACATAATAACCCCTCTAATTTGTATCTTATACAACCTTTCCCCTTAAGAACTCTTCTTTTATTCATTTATGCCCGTTCTCATAGACTTTCAAGCTCTCTTCAGTGTGTAACCCATTGGGTTCACATCATCAAGTAGTAGGTATAGCACATGTTGTGCACAATGGAACACTTTCCATTAGAGGGTCTAATTGAAACTCCTTTTAATTCCCTAATTGATTATAACTCATTTATATCAATTAGGGCTTCTACTAACCATGAGTAACACCTAGCATATGGCTCATGGTGTGGTCCTTAATGAGGTGAATAGTCATTTACAAAGAACCCTTCTGTTATAGTATATAGGTCACAATTACATCCTCCCATCAACACAATGTCTCCAATTAAACTAATAGGACATGGAAGTCTGTCAAGTCCTTTGTTCAATTACTTTATACTCATTCATTAATATCAACTCAATGATGAACTTATGAAAACTCCTTTCCATATTCATTCTACCATGGGCCCATAGATTTAATGACTTATATTCAATGAATGCTACATAAGACATTCACTCTCTTTTTCCTGAGAGTGATGGATTCCTTTTTGATTACTCACATATCTTCACACACATAGCAGTAGGGCTAATGAACACCCTTACAAACCCCTATTAGGATTTGCACTTAGTGTTATCAAACTTCTAAAGCTACATGTATAAGGCAACCATGGTGTCTCAAGTCTAAGGATTACTTGTACCACTATAACAATGAGAAACTGATTAATAGGCAGGTTAAAACTCCATTAAGTTTATCTCATATCTTTGGTCACATTCAGTGTACCTATTCTTATAATAGGCACCCACTTGTTGGTTGTAGTGTCTACACACAAATAGCTTGAGACTAGCTATCCTCCTATAGAGTCAACCTAACAAGTGCTAGTCTTATGGTTCATTATTGTCCATCATAGTGAACCTTCAACTAGGAATGATTTAGGAGTTTAGTACAGAGATATATTTATAGTCTCAAAATTACAACACTTTGTAATTTCATATTCTCAACTCTAACTCCATAGACATATTATGTAAATATAAATGATGCATATAAACATAATAGAATAAGCCCTTTTATTAAATCAATAACAAATGTGACATGCATAAATGAAATCAAATGATTGTTCCTAATCCCTAAACAATCATCTCTATGATTGGCTCTAGGGCATAATCCAGTACTATAGCCAATCCACCATGTATCTCATACTCATTTCCTGTCGGTAGTGATCTAACTGAATTTGGATCAGAACTTTAGTAAAGGGGTCTTATAAATTCTCTATTGTATTAATCTTCTATATGTATATGTCAACTTTTCCAATGATTTCTCTAATCACTTGGAATCGTTGCTTATGGTTTGGACTTTTAGTGAGACCGTGGATCCTAGTCTTGAGTAATAGGCCTATTGTTGTCACAAAAACAATAGTAAGGGCTTCTTAATGTCAAGAACCACTTCTAGTTCTGCAATGACCTTACTCATCCAAACATGCAGCAATGCGCTCAAATTTACAGCTCCACCATTTAAAGTGAGAACATACTTCTATGTTGATCTCCTATCATCATCGTCAGATTGAAAATCTGAATCCGTTCTACCAACCATTTCTAAGTTTCTTTCTCCATAGACAAGGCATAGGTCCTTTAGTTCTTCTCAAGTACTTAAGGATAGCCTTGATTGCTTCCCAAGGTTTTTTTTACCTGGGTCTGCTTGATATCTGCTCGTAACATTTACAACAAAACTGATATCTGGTCATGTACATAGCATAGCATATGCTTTTAGACAACTTGATTTCATGTCTAACAGGAATTAGACCTCTCTTAAAATCATGCATTTTGAACCCATTCAAAATCTTGTCTACGTACATCGATTGGGAAAGACTTAGCATCCTTTAAGATCTATCTCTATAGTCCTTTATTCCCAGAATATAGGATGCTTCTTCTAAATATTTCATGGATAAACTTTGTGATAAACAATTTTTCACTTTTGACAACATCTCTAATTTATTCCTAATAAGTAGAATGTCATCCACTTATAGGACAATAGATGTGATCACACTCCCACTAACCCTTTGTACAATCATGGTACAATAATGGGTTTTGTCTCAATAGGGACAGGGGTTGTATCAATGTCAGTTTGTGTCTCATTAGACAACTCTTTGAGTTCTATTTTCCTGTTGTTGCCTCCTTTTTGAATAAACTCTTTTTCGAGAAAGATTGCAAACTTACAAACAAAGCACCTTTTGTTCATCAGGATAATAGGCTTAGTGCCTGTTTGGGATAGCTTCAGAGTAGAATCAGAAGCTGAATCAGAAGCTGAATCAGGAGGGGGGAGGCAACTTGAGTAAATTGGCCTCAAAATCTCTTTTAGGCTTACAATCACTTTTCTCATTTTTTATCCAAACACTCTTAAAAGTGATTATGGGCCATCAGAAGAGATTTTGGGCCTCCCAGAATCTCATCCAAACAGGCACTTAGTATCCTAAACTCTCTTTAGGATAATCCACAAACTTACATTCAAGTTATCTTGATTTCTAATTTTGGTTGCATTATATGTCTCTACATATTCAATACAATCCTATACCTTAACATGCTTAAGGCTTGGTGCTTTCCCTTTTCATATCTCATATGGTTTCTAAGGGATAGCCTTGGTTTGAACTTTGTTTCACAGGTACATGGCAGTTTCTAGGGCATATCCTTAAAAGGATAATATTAGGTTGTTGTAACTTATCATGGATCGGACCATATCCAATAAGGTCATCTTCCTCCTTTCTGACACACCATCAAGTTGTGGTGTTCTAGGAGGTGTCCATAAAGAATGCCTGTTTGAACAAGATGATCTAAAAATTAACTGGTTAAATATTCGCCTCCTCGATCTAATCGAAGAACTTTAATACTTTTACTGGTTTATTTCTCTACTTCATATCTGAATTCTTTAATGTTGGGAATCGAACAAGAGGGAAAAATTGAAGTGCGGAATATAAAATTTTTCCTGCGATTCCCAATCCCATGAATCTAACTATGCATAACACAAAATCAAACCCTAACTACAAAGAGGGTTAGAACACTTACAAAATTTTTTTTTTTGTCTTCTCCTTTTTGCTCCAAGCTTTGATTCCGGATAGCGGTGAATGAGCAGCCCAAGTGTGCTGCCTCCAATGGTATCCACACCTAGCTAGAGCTTCAAGTCCTTTCCTCCTTTTCCTTGTTGTTACTAGTGTAGGAGAAGAGAGGAGAGAGAGAGAGGGAGGCTGGAAATTCTGGCCAGCCCCTTGGTGTCTTCTAAAAGTGATGATGTCACACATCATAGTGTGACTTAAATAGTCCACACTAAAGGGGCCGGCCCTAGGGGGGAAACCCTTTTAGGGTTTTGTGCAATTTCCCTAAATTGCACAATAACCCCTATTGTTTATATCAAATACAAACATGGCCTCAAAGAACTATTCTTTATGCACTCATACCCTTTCTCTCATAGACTTAAAAGCTCATCTTGCATGATCAGTGTGTGACCCATTGGGTTCACATCATCAAGTAGTAGGAATAGCATGAGGTGTGCACAATGGAACTCTTTCCATTTAGGGTCTAATTGGAACTCCTTCCAATTCCCTAATTGATTATAACTCACTTATATCAATTAGGGTTTCTACTAACCATGAGTAACACCTAGCATATGGCTCATGGTGTGGTCCTTAATGAGGTGAATAGTCATTTACAAAGAACCCTTCTGTTATAGTTTATAGGTTACAATTGCATCCTTCCTTTAACACAATGTCTCCAATTGAACTAATAGGACATGGAAGTCTATCAAGTCCCTAGTTCAATTACTTTATACTCATTCATAGATATCAACTCATTGATGAACTCATGAAACTCTTTTCATATTCATCCTACCATAGCCATGGATTTAATGAGTTATATTATGAATGCTATATGAGACATTCTCTCTCTTTTTCCTGAGAGTGATGGATCCCTTGTTGATCACTCACATACCTTCATACACATAGCAGTAGGGCCAATGAACACCTTTGCAAACCCCTGAATAGGATTTGCACTTAGTGTTATCAAACTTCTAAAGCTACATGCATAAGACAACTATGGTGTCTCAGGTCTAAGGATTACTTGTACCACTATAACAATGAGAAACTGATTGACAGGCAGGATAAAACTCCATTCAGTTTATCTCATATCTTTGGTCACATTCAGTGTACCTATTCTCGTAATAGGCACCCACTTGTTGGTTGTAGTGTCTCCACACAAATAGCTTGAGACTAGCTATCCTCCTATAGAGTCAACCTAACAAGTGCTAGTCCTATGGTTCATTATTGTCCATCATAGTAAACCTTCAACTAGGAATGCTTTAGGAGTTTAGTACAAAGATATATCTACAGTCTCAAAATTACAACTCTTTGTAATTCCATATTCTCAACTCTAACTCCATGGACATATTATGTAAATATAAATGATGCATATAAACATAATAGAATAAGCCCTTTTATTAAATCAATAATAAATGTGACATACATAAATGAAATCAAATGATTGTTCCTAATCCCTAAACAATCATCTCTATGATTGGCTCTAGGGCATAATCCTAACATTTAAACCTTTCAAATGTTTTAGATTTGTACTTCATTAAGTATACACACCCAAACCTAGACTGAATCATCAGTAAAGGTTGTAAAGTAAGAGAAAACTCTACATACATCATTATGTATTAGTTCTCATCTCTTGTTCTCTTGGGTTTATTAGCATTCAATGTAGAACTATCATGCTCCATGCAACTAACATTTAGTTTAGAGCATGATCCATACCTTCCAAAGGTTGGTTCTTTAGAGTATCCAGATACTCCCGGCAGTTACGTTTCCAGTGTCCGTCCTTGCTGCAGTGAAAACAAGTTCCTTTAGCTTTGTCGGTATCACCTTTCTTGATGCCTCCCTTCAGCTTTAAGTTTTTCTTCTTCTTCCCTTGGGTACTCTTACCCTTGCCTTTTCCTTTGCTCTTGGGCTTAGGTTTGACTTTGGAAGTAGAAGCTCCATCAAATGTGAGCAAAGAACCTTTCCTTTTCTTCATCGTCTCCTCAGTCATCTTGAGCAAATTGTGTAGCCCAGAGAGAGTGGGCTCAAGCTTATTCATATGAAAATTCATAATGAACAGCCCAAATGAATCAAGAAGGGACTACAGAATAATGTTTGAACACATATCAGCTTTAATGATCACCTCAAGCTTCTCAAGCTGCTCGATATGGTTAATCATCTTCAAGGTGTGATCAGTCATGGATGAACCCTCGTTCATCCTTGCCTTGAATAGATCCTTGACAACATTATATTTAGTGGTCCTACTTTGCTCTCCATACAACTCTTGTAAGTGGAGAAAGATATCGGGAGCGCTACTCATGGACTCATGTTGCTTCTGAAGCTCAGGGCTTATAGATCCCATCATATAGCATCTTGCCTTTAGGTCATCGTCCATGCGCTTCTAATAAGCGTCTTTCTCCTGCTAAATGTTACATGTGTCAACAGGTTAAAATTGATCATAAGAAGCTTTTTGGATAGCTGCAACCTTTACCACCACTACAATGGAAGTGGGAGGAGATCAATATGGATTTCATCAGTGGTTTGCCATGTACTCAGAGAGGCCATGACACCATTTGGGTAGTAGTGGACTATTTCACTAAGTTTGCTTATTTCATAGTAGTACGGTTAACTGACTCAACTGAGAAGTTAGCTCGATTGTACATTAAAAAGATTGTACGTTTCAATGGAGTTCCCAAATCGATTGTATCTGATCGGGATCCCCATTTCCTTTCCAAATTTTGGCAGAGTTTGCAGAGGGAGTTGGGTACTCAGTTGCACCTGAGTTCAGCCTATCATCTACAAAGAAATAGACAAACTAAACGAGTTAATCAGATCTTAGAGGATATGTTGTGAGCATGTATTTTGGACTTCAAGAGTAGTTGGCATGAACACTTGACTCTAGCAGAGTTTTCTTACAATAATAGCTTTAAAGCTACTATTCGGATGGCATATTTTGAGGCATTGTATGGGAGATCATATAGATCCCCCATGTGTTGGGTAGAGATTGGTGAAGGAACTTTACTTCGACCAGAATTGATCCAGGAGACCACAAATAAAGTCAAACTTATCCAAGAGCGACTCAAGACAACTCAAAGTAGGTACAAGAGCTACGTTGATAAACGAAAAACACCTTTGACCTTTCAACTTGGAGATTTTGTGATGTTGAAAGTGTTACCCTGCAAGGGTGTGTTTCATTTTGGCAATAAGGGAAAGCTTGCATCGTGTTGCATTAAACCATTTAGGATCATCGGCATGAGGGGACTTAATGCTTATGAATTAGCATTACCATCATAGTTTGGTAAAGTGCACAATGTAATCCACATGTCCATGTTATGCAAATATGTTCATAATCTGTCCCATGTGATTAATTGGCAAGATATTAAAGTTAAAGAAGATTCCATGTGTCCATGTTATGCAAATATGTCCATGATCCCTCCCATGTAATTGATTGGCAAGATATTGAAGTTAAAGAAGATGCCACCAATACAGAGTATTCAATCTGGGTTTTGGATTGTTGTGAGAAGGTCTTACGGGGCAAGACTATCTCTTTGGTGAATATTTTATGGAACCATCATGATGAGGTGGAAGCTACTTGGGAATTGGAGTGGTTCATGCATGAAACATATCCTTATCTGTTTGAAAATTGAGGTAAGATTTGAATTTGAAGATGAATTCTCTTTTAGGATGGAGGAATTGTAACACTCGTCCCATTTAATTAAGTTTAATTACATGTTTAGTTAGTAATTTGTCAGGTAAGACTTGCATGTACGGTACACGTGACTTTTGGACCACTATTTATAATGCATGATATGAGGTTTATTATCATTTTGCATCATATGCATGTTAGAATGAGCATGGATAGCATTTGAACACGTTTCGGCTTGTTACTTGGCGAATTCAAAGACTGATCGATCGAGCCTTCAGGCCGATCGATCAGACTCGATGAATCAGAGGTACCCTGGAAATGCTGATTTGCTACTGCCTAAGCCGATCAATCAAGCCCTCAACCCCGATCGATCGGGTATTGCAGATTTTTGAAATTTTTTTAGAAGCATCAAATGACGCATGTGCCCTCAACTTACCTTATAATCCTCTTGGCCCAATATCTTCACCTTATTTGCTGTATTTTGAGTTCTAGAGAGAGAAAGAGAGAGAGGAGAGAGAAAAGGCTTGTTTGGAGAGAGAAAATTGTGTTTTTGGCTTGCATATGTGGGTTTCTCATTCTCTCGCTTCTCTTTAATGCTTAGGGAAGCTTCCTAAGGGCTAGATTTGTCTTCTACCACATTTGGTTTGTAGATCAAGCTTGATTTGAGGAGCTTGGAGTTTGTTCTTGCATTCTAAGCTTAGATTCAACCCTCCCATTACATTTTCTCCACATTTGGTGCAATGTACTTAAGGTAGGTGTAATTTTCATGGGGTTTAACCTTAGGGATGATAATGGGTTAGGATATAAGCCCATATATATTGAATAAAAACATATATTTGTGCTATTTATGAGTTTACATGATTTTTGAGGATATTATTATGTATATTTTGTAATGCATGTATTAGGGGTCTAGTTTACATAACCCTATTTTTAATAATATTATATTTGGGAGTATTTGGGTTGACATACTTGTTATATTTGAGTTATTTTGGCTGTACATGCTATGTAAATTATTGTTGGTCTATATTTTACATGTTTTACATAGCCCAACATGTTGTATAATTATGGAATAATTATATATTGTCAATTCCTAAATAGATTGACATGCATAGAGATTTATATGTTTTCTCATCACATTTATTGGCATGAAATGCATGAAATGAACTTAATTAAATACTTGGTAAAAGTATTGGAAGGGGTCATTGGGTATGGTTTACTTGTAGTCAAGACTAAGCTAAGTTTTCTACTCCTTTGATCTTGGGTTGCTTGTGGTCCTAAGAAAGGTTGTGTCGCTGTGCTCCAAATTGAGATGACTTACATTCCCAAGTAGGGATGACAGTTGTAACGCCCCAAAATTCATATACAGTAAACACGTACAATGTTTTTATGAGCTCTGTACAAATAAACCTTTTCAAAAATAAATTCCTTTTGAAAATACAGAGTATTGCGCAGCTACGGATAGCGATGATTAACCCAAAAACTCATCATCAATATACATTGGCCAACCAAATGAATAAAATTACATTAGCTTTAAATAAAAATAAATGTACACAATAGTTTCTCCAAATCTCTACCCCAATTCTATTACGTGCTTCCAATAATGATTACCTGAAAATATATTGGGGTGAGTGAACAACAGCCCAGTAGGAAATCTAATTCCTATACAATAAATAATGTTTCAAATATCACATGCAAGCATTTATATATTCAAAATAATATATAAATAAAATAATATGAACTCCAAATCATAAACCTCAAATATAATCCACTAATCAATAATAATTCAATTCCCAAATATATTGGCCTCAATAAAATCAACCATTATAATCCATGACATCAAATAATATCACCATCAATAATTATCACTTTGCATAAATCAAATCTTAACATATGCTTCAAAATAATCATCATTCACTATACAAGAATTAAACCCCTACCTCAAAAATGAGTGAATAAAATGATTATCGACAACTGTAGACGTGTAGATCAGCTCAAGAAATACAAAATCCATACTAACAGAAGTCAAATTGGCGCTCCATGCTCCGGCCAGTAACTGCCGACCCACTTCCTCTCTTGGCTTCTCTCGGCTCTTCCTCTTCTTCTCTTTCCTTCTCTATTTATTTCTTCTCATCTTCTCTATTTCTCCCTTCTTTTTCACATCCTTTTCTCCTTTTTCTCTCTCTTCATTTACTTCTTCTTTCTTCTACACCTACCCGCCATTTTTCTTTCTTTCTTCATTCTTTTCTTCTCTTCTCACGCCACTTTTTCTTCTTCTTTATTCTGTTTTGACTTTTCTTCTCTTCTTTCATCTTTCTTTTCTTATCTTTTCTGACTTTTCCTCCACCGTACAGGTGGTTATTTCTATATATATATATATATATATATATATCACTATTTAATTATCTTTTATCTTCTCCACCCAAAACAATTTAATGCAATGTCTCCCAACATCCACCTGACCAAATCTTCATTCTCTATATAAAATATTTAAATTTATCACTCTATGTACCGAATATACACGTGAAATAATAAATATTCGGGGTATTACATTCCACCACCCTTAAAAGAAATTTCGTCCTCAAAATTTGAATAGCCTTAGATCAAATACTTATTAGTTATACCACTACGCTTCTGCTGCAAAACTCTGATTTTAAAAAAGCTCATAAATAAAACAAAAATTTTCCATTCTCAAGAAAACAATTTTTCTAAAATAGGTATTGTATTTTCTCATCAATAATTTCAAAATAAACCACAGTACCCCACATGGTACGTATTAACTCAACCATTCCACTCATATTAAAAAAATACCTTCATTTTTCCTAGATCTTGGACTTGTCCGCTTCTTATGTGAAATACGTGACTCATCCCTTAGCTTCATCCTCACCCTATTGAGCCTATTGGGATTGTTGGGATTGTTGGTTCACTCAACCTCACCCTCACCCTCACCCATCTTGGGCCTATTGGGACTGTTGGTCCTATTGGGACTATTGCCACATCATCTCCCATCCAAAAGTCAGAGTCGTCCTTAGTTCTGATAACCAATTGTAACGCTCCAAAATTTATATATAGTAAACATGTACAATTTTTTTATGAGCTCTGTACAAATAAACCTTTTCAAAAATAAACTCCTTTTGAAAATACAGAGTATTGTGCAGCTGTGAGTAGCGATGGTTAACCCAAAAACTCATCATCAATATACATTGGCCAACCAAATGAATAAAATTACATCAACTTTAAATAAAAATAAATGTACACAATAGTCTCTCCAAATCTCGACCCCAATTCTATTACGTGCCTCCAATAATGATCACCTAAAAATATATTAGGTGAGCCAACAATAGTCCAGTAGGAAATCCAATTCCTAGACAATAAATAATATTTCAAATATCATATGCAAGCATTTATAGATTCAAAATAATATATAAATCAAATAATATGAACTCCAAATCATAAACCTCAAATATAATCCACTAATAAATAATAATTCAATTCCCAAATATATTGGCCTCAATAAAATCAACTATCACAATCCATGACATCAAATAATATCACCATCAATAATTATCACTTTGCATAAATCAAATCTTAACATATGCTTTAAAATAATCATCATTCACTGTACAAGAATTAAACCTCTCTACCTCAAAAATAAGTGAATAAAATGATTATCCACAACTGTAGACGTGTAGATCGGCTCAAGAAATACAAAATCCGTACTAACAGAAGTCAGATTTGAGCTCCATGCTCCGACTAGTAACTGCCGACCCACTTCCTCTCTCAGCTTCTCCCTACTCTTCCTCTTCTTCTTTTTCCTTTTCATCTTCTCATCTTCTCTCTTTCTCCCTTCTTTCTCATGTCCTTTTCTCCTTTTTCTCTCTCTTTATTTACTTCTTCTTTATTTCTTCTATACCTACCCACCATTTTTCTTTCTTTCTTCCTTCTTTTCTTCTCTTCTCACGCCACTTTTTCTTCTTCTTGATTTTGCTTTGACTTTCCTTTTCTTCTTTCATCTTTCTTTTCTTATCTTCTCTAACTTTTCTTTCCTCCATCGTACAGGTGGTTATATTTATATCTATATATATATATATATCACTATCTAATTATCTTCTCCACCCAAAGCAATTTAATGCAATGTCTCCCAACATCCAACTGACCAAATCTTCATTCTCTATATAAAATATTTAAATTTATCATTCTATGTACAATTCCACTGACTATACAAGTAAAATAAATTAATAAATATTTGGGGTATTACAACAGTTGTGTCATTCTGTTGGAGGTTGGGTTTAAATCCTCCATTTCCGCATGAAGACTCCTACGGGAATGGTTAGTAATGATGGAATATGTTAAATGGACATGAGTTGCATATCATTTATAGCATTCATGGAAATTATTGTATTTTAAGCATGATTTAATTTAGCTATATTATCATGCTTTGGTTAAATTCATATGAAAATTATATCTACTAAGTTTTATATTCACCCCTATATTTTACAAAACCTTTTCAAATGAGTTTATAGTTGAAGAGACATCACCTTGAGCTAATGAGGTTGAATTAGCACAGATATCTGTGCTAATTTATTTTCTGGACAATTTTATGAACTTGAAGAACTTTAATACTATAGATATATTAATTAATGCTTTGTATTCGGCCAATGGGCACTAAACTTGTTATAACTTATGGATTCTAATATTTAAATTTCGTAAGTCTCTTTATATGGTTTATTTTAGCATGTGATGATTCCATGGATTGATAACACGAAGTTTTTATGAATATTTTACAAGTTTTATCATGATATGTCCCATTTATGAATGGGTCATGTCGAAATTTTTATTGAAATAATGGATTTTCTAACACGTGCCATCCACATGTTTTCTAAATGATTTTCTCTAATTAAACTAGATCTATTATAATTTATCATGGCTTATATATTTGGGTCATAACACATGCCTTCACACATGAAGTAGTACGATCAATGAACACCCTTAAAAAGCCCTATTAGGATATACAGTTAGTGCTATCAAACTTCTAAAACTCCATGCATACGACAACTATTGTGTGTCAGGTCTAAGGATTACTTGTACCACTGCAACTATAAGAAACTGATTAACAGGCAAGTAAAACTCCATTCTGTTTATCTAAAAATACTTTGGTCACATTCAGTGTACCTGTTCATGTAACAAGCACCCATATGTTGGCTTTAGTGTCTCCACACAAATAGCTTGAGACTGGCTATCCTCCTATAGAGTCAACCTAACATGTGCTAGTCTTATGGTTCATTATTGTCCATTATAGTGAACCTTCAACTAAGAACGATTTAAGAGTTTAGTACAGGGATAAGTTTATAGTCTCATAATCACAACTCTTTGTCATTTCATATTCTCAACTCTAACTCCATAGACATATCATGTAAATATAAAGAATAGAATAAACATGATAAAATAAAGCCCTCTATTAAATTAATAATAAATGTGACATACAATAAATGAAATACTTTGATTGTTTTTTATCCCTAAAGCATTATCTCTATGATTGGTTGTAGAACATACTACTAACAATGTGCACCCCTTTGCTTTGTAATCCGTGGTGAGCTTTTCTTTTTAATTTATGTTATTATAATGTTTTCTATTATCTTTGTATTGCATATAGGAAAGTCCTTGAGGCTATTCAAGGCAAGGTAGAACTCACAATTGTCACAAGTTTGTGGTTGACACGCTTGTGCGACCAAATCCTTGGAAGATCAATTTTGGAGGAAACAAGTAATGACACCCCTAATCATTAATAATAATAAAAAAAAGGTTTCAATTCAAGAAGAATTCTAAATATTTTACATTAATTTATATCATAAAAATCCATAAAAAGTATCCCAATAGAAAACAAATAATCTAATTTCTTTGTTTAACAAAATAATTTCCCTATGGAATTTGTTTTTTCTTTTTTTTTTTTCATAAAATTTTTCATGCACCTAGTGCACTGCTAATAAATTAAAAGGTTGAATGAATTGTGTATGTTCAATTTTTAAACATTATAAAAAATTTTCTCTCTTACTTTCACTTTTTTTTAAATAAAAAAAAAAAGAATTAATGTAAGCCTTTTTAGCTCAGCCTATTTGACCTATTTTCCTCCTCCCAATTGTTTTTATATTGGATATGTCTTCACTTTTTTCAAACGTTCTTCTTCGACGAAAAGCAATGTTTATATTCCTCCTCTTACAAAGATGAGATCTTGGATTTAAACTCACTAACTACTATTTTCTTCCTTTTTTTGAAAAAAAAAAAAGATATAACATTAATAATTAAAAATAATCTTCCTGAATTACTAACCATAACCTTTTAGGAAACCTATTTTCCCAAATACACATATCATCATAGTTGTATCTTAAATTAGCAATACAATTTGCCACTCTATTAGCTTGCCTAAATACATGTCTGATGGCCACCTGATCAAATCTCAATAGTAAGCTCTAAATATCTTGGACAAGGTTGGTGATGCTTCAATGATATTGGTTAATAGTGAGCTCCAAATATCCTGGACAAGGTTGGTGATACTCCAATGATATCGGTTAGTACCACAGATAGCATTAATTACCAATTGAGAATCACCTTTAATTGGAAGCTGCCTAATACCTTTTTGTTCTGCCGTAGCTAACCCATTTCTAAGAGCAATGTATTCTGCCACTAGAAGTGATGCATTACCCAAATTCACTGATGCTAGCACCATTATTCTGCCACAATCATCCCAAATTACAAATACCCTGGTAACTTTTTTCTTATCGTGCTTCTCCGATCCATCAAAGTTAAGTTTCATTCACTGGGAGGTACTATCCCAAGCTATAGACATGCAAAACAAATAAGAAGTTTGGACTACTATTTTCTTCTTTAATATACTTGGTATACTATTCTTCTTATCTCTAGCTTATCTTATCTAATAAAATAAAAAAATAATAACAATAAGCAGCAGTGTTAGAGTGAAGGTCAAACGAGGAATTAAGATGAGTTAAAAAGTAAGAATTATTAATAGGGAGCAAATGAGAGAAGGAAAACGAAGCTTAATGGAACACAAAACAAAAAACAAAAGAAGAAAATTTTTCCTTTTTTCTTTTTGGAGAAGGACAACAAATGATGGTTGATAAGGAGTGGGTGGCGATCTTAAGCCTCGACCAAATGAAATTAGGAGAGACCTTGTGTGTGAACGTCATCGTGGAAGGGAGCATAAAACGACGCTCCTCTCCCCCACTTGAATCTGGGAGTGCGCACCACGTGTCGACTTCCCAACTCCCCACCCCTGGAACTCCCAAAACGACTCCTCCTGTCATCTCCTCTAGATTTTTTTCTTTAAAAAAAAAAATAATAATAATAATAATAATAAAAAACAAATGGTCATCACACATTGCACTCCCGTCATAGACTTACGGTGCATGCTTAGTATATTCTCTCCTTATATACGATTACTTTGAAATTTGACATGCATAATGTTAATAGTTAGAATATCTAATCGAACAGTTGAACTAAGGAAATATGATTTTTACATAAAACTGTTAAGGGGTGTAAATGTAAAAAGCTTTAAATAAGATGTTAATGGATTTCTCCCTATATATAGTTAGGATTGAGAGACACAAGTTTTGACATAAATTTTAACACAAATTTTTAACTGCTTTATGTATGACACATATTTTATGAAACATACCGCTGAATTAATGTGGAGCATCTATACCAAAAATCAAGTTGATTCAGGATTAAGAGTTACTTCATCTATAAATGTGATATTTTTATTGAGTCGAAATGTAGGTTTTTGGATCGGATCGATGGCAATAGATCTCGGATTAACTTAATTTTTGGTATGCATAACCTAAATAGGAAAGCCATATAATTCAACGATAGGTTTCACAATATCAGTCGTAGATAGAGTTATGAAGACTTATGTCAAAAGTCATATCCTAATCCTATATATATATATATATATATATATATATAAGATGATGATCAAATGAGCATGTGCTAATATTAATTATATTAACACCCGCATTAGGAGTTGTATCTCATGCATTAGTGGGTTACGGGGTAAATTGAGTTAATACACAAGGTATAACCCCAATGCATAGTGTTGATATAACTTATATCAATACGTGTTGACCTAATTGAAAGTGTATATATATATATATTATGAGCAGTACGTAGTCTGTGTGATGCGTGTAATAAATCCATTTTATCTGTTCAATTGATATGGTATTCAGTTTAGTCTATTCTATGAATACTTTATAAATTGTGTGGTCCATCACAAATACAAAAATATAAAAATCAACTTAATCATTTGCATTAACTACTCATCTACTAATTCGTGAGAGAAAAAGAAAAAAGAGAATGTCTTGAATTAATATTTTCTTTTTAATCACATGATTGGTATTTTTTTCTTCTTTGATTTTCTTAGATTTTTTAATAATTAACATGGTGATCATAACTAGCCAAGATGGCCAAAACTATTGTCACCATGCTTTTAATATTCTTACATTATTTGATTTTCTATTTCTCTTTGTTTCTTTATTTGTTTTCTTTGATTTTCTTACCTTATTTAATTAAGGCCATTCTTGATAAATGTGACACATGGCAGCCTCTCTGTATTTAAGAAAAAAGGCTTGAGAGACATGCCATGTGGCACACTCCATTTTATGACTTTTATATAATAATATAGATAAAGATATTATTATTATATATAAAAAAATGTATCACGTGACAGTCTCTCAAACCTCCCCTCTCTTAAATATTGAACTATTGAATTGCCACATGTCATCTCTCTCGAGTTAAATTTGGAAAAATCCAAGTATTCCTTAATTTGTTTGGTGGGAAAATAAATGTGGTAGAAAAACCACCAATCATGTGATTGGCAACACATGATTTAACTTATATAGCTACACATAATTACACAAAAGTAAAATGATATTATAGTATTATTACATAATCTGAAAATATTATATACTATTATGCACATCACGTGGATCAATGCCCAAATACATATATATATATATATATATATATATATATATATAGATACATGATAATGATCAGGTGTGCGTCTACTGGTATAATTTATATCAATACTCGCATTGGGATTGTATCTCGTGCATTAGCGGGTTACGAAGTACATTCAACGAATGCATGCATAGGATACAAACCCCAATGCATGGTGCTGATATAACTTATATCAACACCCGCATTAGAAGTTGTATTTCGTGCATTAGTGGATTACGGAATACATTGGGCCAATGCAAGGGGTACAACTCTGAATGCATGGTACTGATATAACTTATATCAACATGTGCTAACCTGACCAATACTGTATAAGTTGTACAAGTCATAAGTTATATATAACATGATGATTAGGTCGGCACATGTTAGTTTGTGCCTAATTTAAAAAGGTATGAGTTAAATATAAATGTTAATTTTGGATTGAATAGTAATCAATCTCGGATTAACTTGATTTTTTGCATGGATCATCTACATGGGAAGGATACTTAATCCAATGGTTGGTTTTGTAAAATATGAGTCACAAGTAGTGTTTTAGAATGAATCTAATGAAAAGTTGCATCAAGTGCACCCGATATTAAAATAAATTATATCTATATATATATATATATATGGATCTGCTCTCATCAATATGTGTTGATTGATTTTTTTTATATCTGCACCACACATTAGAGGCTATGCCTTGGATATAGATGGATTGACGCGTGATGTAAGTTATATCGAAACCATGCATTGATAATTATATCCCATAACCAGAGTAGGCAATTTCAAGAATAATTCCATCTTTAAGCCATAGAGACTCCGTGTAATGTGGGGATGATAAATAAAAGAATTGAAAGGACGTGGGAATGATAAGGAATATGTCAAAAAGCCAGGGCACAAGTGGAAGTAAACACTTTACATATGAAAAAGGAGAGAAAAAACTAAAAATAAAAAGGTGATGGCAAAGGGATACACTAAAATAATAGGCGCACCCAGGCTCCAAGTAGCCAAGACTCCAAGCTAGTCTATACAACAAAGAAAAGGCGGGCTCCACCGCCGGACCCATACACTTCATCTCGGTGCTCTTCCAAAATATATATTAATTAATGGACAGATATTGGAATCCGATTGATGGGTTCTTACTTTAATCATTATTTAGTTAATAAGAAATATAAAAAATATATACATGTAGAGAAAAAAGGAAGAAAGAATATTAGGGAGAGACTTTGCTTAGCATCCAACTTTCCCAACCTTTTATTGAATATTAAGAGATATAATAGCCTGCAATGATACAATGGTCATATCGAATTTCGGCGATACGAATGTTGAAAACTACAGTGAAAAACTATAGCAATGTGGAGGGAATAAAAGAATCAGCTGGCTTTCCAAGGAAAAGAACCTCAGCTTTCACTTTTATTTACTCTTATTATCTAATCTTTAGACATATTCAATTGACCCCTCAGCTTCCACGGCTTTCTTTTTCGTTTTTCCCTTTTTTTCTTAAAGATTATTCTTCTATCGCGAATAGGGAAACATAAATGCTCCCCACGCAGGGGAGGGCCCACACTTACCATTGGTGGGGCCATGGCAACCCCAAAATATATTTTATAATTTTTACAATGTGTTTAATTCGATGAAGTGACACCCTAAAATTTGATAAAATTAGCACGTACAAATTTATTTCTCCACCCACACGCATAATACAAAAGCATATAAGTTCTAGTGGCATGTATTTATGTTAGTATGGAGGTAACGACTCCAAACAAAAAATTCTAGTTCCACTCTTGTCCCATGGAGGGTTTTTTTTTTTCTTCTTAAAGATTATTCTTCTATCACCAGGGAGCATGAACGTCCATCCTAATCCTATGCTTTGAAAATTAAAATCACATGATTCTAATCTTGACTGGGGAAAAGAATAGACTCACACACGAGCACCTGTTCTTGTTTTTTCACTTTCCTTTGCTTTTAAGAGCACTTTGTAGTCTGTTCATTTCCAGGGACGTACAGGAGCACCTATTCTTGTTTTTCTCTTTCCTTTGCTTTTAAGAGCACTTTGTAGTTTATACGTGCCCAGGTTCACAGGGTTTCCTTCTTTCCTACATTATTATCAATTTTTTTTTTTCTTGGTGTAAAAGAATATAATGAGTACTTAGATAGGTGACTCCTTTTGGTGTAAAAGAATGGGTATTTTTATTAAAAGAGAATCAACCTCTAAACTTAATACTACTTGATGTGGGGGAAAAATACCACCTATTATAAGAGTGACATGTAGACTCGAGAGAACTAACTAAGAACCCTCTCATAATAAAGGAATTTCATTATAAAGTAAATTAAAGGGATTGATGTTGTCACTTACTAATCAAGTCCTATCAAGACTCTAGCTTTCTAATCTGATGAGGATTAGGACATCCGCTATAAATAGAGAGCTGGATACCACACAAGGTACGTTTAATTCATATACAGCTCACGTTATCTATTCCATACTTATTCTCAAGTCACTGACTTAAACATCGAAAGGGCTCCCGCCTACCACCTACTGGTTGTCTGAGTCTAGCTTATTTTGCTTGTAAGATACCCGAGGAAGATGTGAGGATTACATGCGGATATGAATTATTGGTACCTTTTTGTCATCAACACTACCTAAACCTTTACCTACCTAATTAGTACCACCACTAAGTCACAAATTACCCATGGCACCTAGGATAGTAGGGTTTGGGGACGATGTAACTCCACCATATTGGTTGCAAAAGCCTATTGTCATCGATCTGAAAATATTAGACTAGAAATCCGAGTCCTCAAATGAAAGAACTGCACGGTTCTATCAGCCATTATATTTCCATTACTTCATATGTAACCTAATCAACCTATGGCCTATGGACTATGGTTTTACCAAAAGAGAAACAACCAATAAAAAATGCAAAATGCCACTAGTTAAGTGTGAAGTATTGTTATTACCGAGAATTATTATTATTATTGTACCAAAAAAAAATTTTATTAGAACCAAATCAAACAACTAACTAGCACTACTACATAAGTCAGTCTTAGGAAAACTCAATGATAGCCAAATTATAACGACTGGGTGGCCAGTATTAATGCAGTAGGAGGAAATCAAACAAAATAAAAATAAACAGTCATTGCGTGTTAGCGTGCACATATATAGAGCACCTCACACCTCCAAGTATGTAGCTCCAGGCCTCAATATGACAAGATAATTCAAGCCTAAATTCTTCGCCAACTTTGAGCAAACCAAAACATGATCCGAGTTATAACATAAGCTTTGCACTCCTTCTCTAGTTTTGAATAGATTCAATCCATTCATGGTAATTAACCAAAACATTTGACTTGCAACACAAGCTAGCTTGACGCAAAATAAAAGGGAATATGTCAATGTGATTGAGATTAAAAAAATAAAAATGGGGGAACTTTCCAATGACTTAACATTTTAATGAACCTTTTATTAGACCCACAGTTCAAGTGGCCCAGACATGCAAAAGAAAAGAGAGATTTTGGTGTGGTTTCTCATTTCTCCTGTCTCAAAGTTTCACTACTTTACCTTGTTCTCATTTGAATTAGAGGGGCCATCCATCATTGTCCTTTAAAAAATTGAAAAGTTGGCCAAAAAGAAGGGAGAAAAAACAAAAGGTTAAGCTTTTGAAATTTAAAATTGACTTAATACATCTAGTATGAGCTGATATATTGAATTGAGCGCAAGAAACAACAATATAGTATTTGACAAACTGGTACATAATTTTTTTTTTTTAATTATTTTTATTTTTAAATAAGGACGGTTATTGGTTAAAATGGTAAACTCTAGTTAAAAGGAACATGTTATATATTCAAATTTGATATATAAATATATATCTGAGTGACATTTTTGACATGTATATCAAGAGAGGCTACAAGTGTCATTTCATTGTTTTAAGAGAGGACATGGAAAGAATTAATGGTCTAACAAAAAGAACAATATTAATATACACGGAAGTCATTTACAATTTCAGTGAAGTCCAAGGGCCACTTGCAGAAAGACACTATAAATTGAAATAGTAACATGCTTAGTGTGAAAAGGTGGGAAGCACCATCATTGTCTACTAGGCAGTACCCAACAATTCCAATTCTTTCCATTTTCACATGCACACAATATATGTTTGTAGCACATAAATCAAACAAAATCCCACCAAACATGGTCTATGATCCCTAAACCTTGAGGTATTGTTATATTAGCGGTCCACACTCCAGAGCTCCCACTTGCTTCATGATTTTTAGTACTCAGTGTGCATCATGGTGTTTTCTTAACCACATTTGCAGGTAAATAATCTCGATCATATGAGTGGCATGTCTCTCATTTTCCAATTGTCATTGTTTGATGACAGTTGCATGGACATCCATACACTCGCAGTCACCTTAAGAAAATCCAAAAGAAATCAATAGGGAATTAAGAACAAGCATCAAAGGATGAGAGAGAGAGAGAGAGAGAGAGAGGGATGCCAATCTGATAAAGGGGAGAGAAACTCCAAAAGGGATCAGTATAAATAATGGTTTAGCATTAGTGATAGAATAATATAAGGGAAACGGTGGGATCCCACCACGGACGCTAGGCCTACATCATAGAGCCTTAGCACACAGGAGACATCCTCGTTTCGGTGGCTATGTTATATATTTATATGTGTTGTTCAGTTCACATAGGAAGCCAAAGTTAAAAGGAACTTCTTAACTTCTCCCTTCACCCACTCACCACCAACACCAAAACAGCAACATCAGTTCATCTTGGTCATGTTCCTTAACTGCATAGCGCCAAAACCAGAAAATTGCAGCAGCAACCCCATGGAAGATCTGTCAAAGATGTCAGACTCCCAGAACACTGTCCTAGCCTACCCTGTACAATCCAATTCACAATCTGTTCTACAACTCACCATGTACCCTATAATTCTCAAGGTCTCTCTCTCTCTCTCTCTCTCATGGCAAATCGAAAAAATATTTGTTGTGTTTCACTTTAGGTAGTATTAGTAGTAGCATAAAGAAGACTTTTCAAGGTTTTTTTTTTTTTTTTCATACCAACTATTCTTGTTTTTTGTTGTCGTTGTTTGTATTAATATTATCATTATTGGTTGTAGTAGTATTATCATTATTTATTATTGTGTGTTTCTATGCAGTTTGAAGAGGTGGTATACAAAGTTAAATTGGAGCACAAAGGATTGTTGTGGGGCAATACATGGAGCACTAGAGAGAAGACCATACTGAATGGGATAACGGGTGTGGTTTGCCCTGGAGAGATTCTGGCGATGCTAGGCCCATCAGGTAGCGGCAAAACCACCCTCCTTTCTGCCCTCGGAGGCCGTCTCTCGGGTAAGTTATCAGGAAAGATCACATACAACAGTCTGCCTTTTTCTGGTGCCATAAAACGACGAACAGGATTTGTTGCACAAGATGACATTTTATACCCTCATCTCACTGTTACTGAAACCTTAGTATTCACCGCACTACTAAGGCTACCCAAGAATTTGACCTGGGATGAGAAAGTACAGCACGTTGAGCGAGTTATCACTGAGTTGGGTTTAACTCGGTGCCAGAACAGCATGATAGGGGGCCCACTATTTAGAGGAATATCGGGCGGGGAGAAGAAGAGGGTGAGTATAGGTCAAGAAATGCTAATCAATCCAAGCTTACTATTGCTAGATGAGCCCACCTCAGGTTTGGACTCGACCACAGCTCAACGGATCCTGACCACAGTTAAAAGACTTGCTAGCGGTGGTCGAACCGTCGTCACCACCATACACCAGCCCTCAAGCCGGCTCTACCACATGTTTGATAAGGTTATCTTGCTCTCCGAGGGCTGTCCTATCTACAACGGTCCTTCATCAGCAGCCTTAGAGTACTTTTCCTCTATTGGATTTTCCACACCTATTAATGTCAATCCAGCCGATCTCTTACTCGATCTTGCAAATGGTATTTGATGTTTCTGCTTTTTAATTTTTATATATCTATATATATATAGAGAGAGATGTATGTATATATATATATATTTAGCCGAATTATTGGGGTCTTTTTTCTTTTATTTGAGAAATTTAAACTATAGATGCCATATGAAAGGAGGGGAAGCTGTCTTTTTATCTATTCATTTCTTCTGTTTAATTTCTTTCACATGACATAGAGATATCACTGTGGGCTATTCAAAAGTGGTGGTTATAATTGTACCTTTATATTAATGGAATTTAATGAGACCCCACCCCAAACTCCCCCACGTTCAGTTTGGTTTGCCATAGGAAATTAACTTTATTATCCTCATCTCTCATTAGGCTAATATTAACAGAAACAAATCAAAATATGTAAATTATGAAGAATCTAGCACATACTGCAGACAATAACATAACAGTCATACTTCTTTTTATGTTAATCAGAATAGAATAGGAATTTTTATTTTTATTTTTTTTCACTTTTATAATTATACTGCAGAGAATAACATTGTTTATTATCTATATATATATATATATATATATATATATATAATTTTTTTTTTGGGGGGGTGGGGGGGGGGGGGGGGGGTGCTATGCATACATTGTCGTGACAATTGGAGAAACTAAAAATTGCAGGAATTGCCCCTGATTCCAAGCAAGCAACAGAGCAAGGTGAGAATATAGAACAGGAGCAGAAGTCAGTGAAGGAAGCTCTCATCTCTGCTTATGACAAGAACATATCTACGAGGTTGAAAGCTGAGCTCTGCAGTTCGGATGTCAATAACTACTACACCAAAGATGCTTCCACAAGTAAGCTTTCTATCTTCTCCCTCTGACTGATAGCTGTTAAACACCATTGAAGTTGTGTCTCAATCCCGTGTAGAAGCAAAACAATCATCACCCATTAGTTTTAAATGTCTTCCTTTTTTGTCTTTTCTTCCACTACTAATTTTTGGCTAACTTAAAGTGTTTTGCGCTATGCAGGAAATCACGTCAAGTCAGAGCAATGGTGCACGAGCTGGTGGCATCAGTTTAAAGTGCTGCTTCAGAGGGGGCTGAGAGAACGGAGGTATGATGCCTTCAACAGGCTAAGAATCTTCCAAGTGATAAGTGTCGCCGTACTTGGTGGACTCCTATGGTGGCACACCCCAACATCTCATATTGAAGACCGTGTAAGAACTTCCTATACTCGTACAATATTATATTGATAAGAAGATGACCAGGGTCCTAGTGGTACACTAGAATTCTGGTATATAATTCATACAAAGGATTTAATCTGCGACTAACTTTTGTTACAATTCAGTGCCACTCCTTGATTGATCTTTCACAGTCCATATTTTTTCTCCTGTTTGGTGCGCACTACATTCCATAATTACAAAACCTTCTCCTACATTAACTTTCTAGTATTTTGATGGAAATTCAGAAAAATAAAATAAAATAAAATAAAAAATGAAAAGGAAATCTTCTCGGGGGATCCCATTTTTATATTGTACAGGACCGGAATTGTTGCAAGATCAAATAATTTTGAGACCCTGATTTCTCTCACATGTGATATTTGCTTTATTTGAATGCAGATCGCTTTGCTCTTCTTCTTCTCTGTTTTCTGGGGCTTCTACCCGCTGTATAACGCTGTATTCACATTTCCCCAAGAAAGAACAATGTTGATCAAGGAACGATCATCTGGAATGTACCGTCTCTCCTCCTACTTTCTTGCCAGAACAATTGGAGACCTGCCACTGGAGCTTGCACTCCCAACTGCCTTTGTCTTCATAATCTATTGGATGGGTGGGCTCAAACCCGATCCCATGACTTTCATCCTTTCCCTTCTTGTCGTACTTTACAATGTTCTCGTCTCTCAGAGTCTTGGCTTAGCCATCGGTGCCATACTTATGGACATAAAACAAGCCACTACGTTAGCCTCGGTTACAACACTAGTCTTCCTCATAGCCGGTGGATACTATATTCAACAAATCCCTCCCTTCATAGTTTGGCTAAAGTATTTGAGCTATAGCTACTATTGCTACAAGCTTCTTCTAGGGGTTCAATACACCGAGGACGATTATTACGAATGCTCAAAGGGAGTTTTGTGCCGGGTTGTGGATTATCCAGCCATCAAATCCGTGGGTCTGAACCATTTGGGGGTAGACGTGTCCATTATGGCTCTGATGTTGGTGGGTTATCGGCTTATTGCTTATATGGCATTGCATCGGGTGCGGGTGAGGTAAAATTGACAGACAGCCCATTTTATCAAAGAAGGCTGTTTGAAGAGTTTTCTCTTTCTTTAACTGAGGAATAATATTAGATTTAGATGGAGATCAAGCTGTCAAATTTTTTATCTTTCCCTCCCAAGAGTTGGATGCATGTACCAGCCTTTCGGTGTTAGCAGAGATAATAACTAACCAGGAAATTCTAGTTTCTTTGTTTTTTAGTTTTTTTTTAGTTTTTTTGGCAGAATGAATGAATGAATGAGATTCTGAATAGACTGACTATGCATTACAAAAAGATCGAGGAAAGGAAAAGAATGCACGCAATTCCCATGATGGGAAAAAGGAAAAGAAAAATACCAGAGCTTGAAGCCCACTAGTACTACACTAACGCAAAACTAGATTCTGGATCTGTATGGGGCTTTTGGAACCAATATTTGCTTTAACTTAATTACATCCTGCAAGTGCATTAACAATGAGAAAACATTACTTATCAGAAAAGTGAATAGTTTAGAAAGCACATGATAGTGATGACAAAGGATCCAAGCAGTGGCTTTATATTCAATTTTCTTTTTCCTATTGTATTTTAATATTTTATAATACCAACTGAGAGATTCAGTTTGATTTCAATCTTCTGGTCAAGAGTTCAGAGCTTTTCAGGGGCTAATGAGACATACAAGAGCATCTCCATTAATTATATTTCTCTCTGTCAACCATGTGAAACTCCATCCAACAATAATATTATGATAACAATACATAAGAAAGTTTTAAATACTAATGAGTTGTGAAGATAGTCTTAAGACAAGTGTGCTGGGCCTCAATATGCAATTAAAGATCAAATGACTCATCAAAGCCATAGAGCATAAATGGACATAAAAAAGAACCAACTCTCACTACAAAGTAGAAAAATCAAGTGAAGACATATTGTTCTATGTGTGAGAAAATTAGGATTCAATGTAAGCTTGATCCCATTTAATGCTCACTTTTCTATTCAGGGCTTTAGGTTCATGCATTAATCATTTTACATAATAATTGAACCTTTTTTTTTTTTTTTTTTTTTTTTTTTTTTTTTTTTTCATGTTTAGAGTCTTTAGAAATGATCTCGATTATGATTGGACTTAATCTTTCAAAATCAATGAATTTACTATGCAGAGCTTTCAGACGTCTAATTTAAGATTAAGACGTTTGAAACTGATTTAAGACGTCTGCTTTAAAGCTTAAGATGTCTGATTTATGAGTACCCTATATTAGACCCTCTCTGAATTTCTAAGACACCTAAATAAGACATTTAGTTTTGGGTTTAAGATGTCTGAAAACATTTAAGACGTCTGAAATACTCATGAACAGTAACTCTTAAAGACCTAACTCAGACCCATGCTTTATCTATCCTCTGTTTTTTAAGATGCCTAACTAAGACGTCTTAAACTAGAATCAGATGACTAAAATTATTTTCAAACGTCTAAATTTCTCGGGCTGACACATAATGGCTAGTTTTTTAAATGATCTTTTGAGTAATAAATGCCCACTAAACTCTAATTCCCTGCATTTAATGAACCCAAATGGTCATATGACCAATGGGCTATATCTCATTTATGTGCATTCATTGATTATACACCAAGATCATTCATTACAAACCCTAATTCTCTTGTGAGCATTCATTGAGATTCAATCACTAGCTGAGTGTGCAATTAATTGATGTGTATTTATTCTTTTAAGAAAGCTTCCTTAGCACAAAAACAAACTCTATTCATCTTGTATTAAAGGGTTGTGAGAACCCCCAATTTGTAGCACTTGGAGAGTGCATTTGCGCAATTGTTAGTGAAGAACACTTGTATATGTAAAGGTTTGATCTTTACCCGCAAGGAGAATGGTGTAGTAGATTGGTGAATCCTCAAGAAAGCTCTTGAGGCGAGGATGTAGGCAGAGAGACCGAACCTCATTAATATCATTTGTAATCTCTCTTTCTCTTAATCTCCTTATTGATTATCTCATTGCTTGTTCTTAAATTTTTTCTTACTTGTAATAAACTGATTTTTAGATTGCAGTTGAGTTCATATTTAGCCAATAACCCTATTCACCCCCCTCTAGGGTTGTTCATTGGGGACAACAATTGGTATTAGAGCCTAATCTCTTACATTTGACATATTTGTCTTAACATATTTGTCTTGTGAGGAACGATATAGCTAACTATATGGGTAATAGATTTATCGAGGGACAATCATCCAATAGACCACCTCTTTTCAATGGAAATGCCTCTATGTATAATTTCTACAAAATTAGAATGCAAATATTTATTCAATCCAATAGTTATGAGTTATGGAATATCACATCTAAAGGCCCTCTCATTGCCATTAAGGAAGTTAATGGTGTTACTCTTTCTAAAGTTCCTATAGAATATACTAGTAGTGATCATAGAGCTCTTAAACTTAATGCTAAAGCTATGGTCTTATTATATTGTGCCATAACTAATGATGAGTTTAGCAAAGTCTCTAGATGCACTAGTGCCAAAGAGATATGGGGCACTTTAGAGGTTACCTACTGAAGGTACCCCTCAAGTTAAAGAGGCAAAAATTGTAACACCCTCATCATTAAATTAGTTTAATTACATGCTTAATTGGTGATTTGTCAGATTATGACTTGTATGTGCGATACACGTGACTTTTGGACTGCTATTTATGATGAATGACATGTGGTTTATTGTTATTTTGCATCATGTGCATGATAGATGAGTATGAATAGTGTTTGAACACATTTCGGCTCGATACTAGACGAATTCAACTGAGGCCAATCAATTGGGCCTTGAGGCCGATCAATTGGAGGTAGCTCAGAATAGCCATTTGGATTCTACCATGGTTCGATCGATTAGACCTTAGACCCCAATCGATCAGGAATTGCAGATTTTGCAAATTTTTTTAAAATGCATCAAACGACGCATGTACCCCTTAGTGGTTTTAAAACCACCTTAACCCAACCCTAGCACACCCATTCAGCCATTTTACACTTACAAACATAGAGAGAGAGAGAGAGAGAGTGAGATAGAAAGAGAGAGAAAAGAGAGAGAGGAGAGAGATACAAGTTGTTTGGAGAGAGAAAAACCCATTTTTCTTTTGCATGTATGGGTTTTCTATACTCTCACCTCATTTTAATGCTTCGGGAAGCTTCCTAAAAGCTGGATTCATCTTTTACCACATTTAGTTTGTAGATCAAGCTTGATTTATGGAGCTTAAAGTTTGTTCTTGCATTCTAGGCTTAGATTTAACCCTCCTAACACATTTTCTCTACAATTTAGTTGCAATATACTTGAGGTAGCTAGGTGTACTCATGGGTTTTAACCTTAGGGATGATAATGGGTTAAGATATAAGCACATATATGTTGAATAAAAATGTATGTTGGTATTATTTATGAAATTACATGATTTTAGGGTGTATTATTATGTATATTTTGTAATGTATGTACTGAGGGGTCTAGTTTACATAAGCCTATAATTATGAATATCACATTTGAGAGTATGTAGGTTGAAATATATGTGGTATTTTTGTATATCATGAGTATACATGCTATGTAAATTCTTGTTGGTCTATATTTTACATGCATTACATAGCCCAACATGTTGTATAATTATAGAATAATTATATATTTTTGATTTCTGGATATATATTGACATGCATATGAAATTATATACTTTTTCATAGCATTCATTGGCATAAAATGCATGAAATGGAAATTAATAAATACTGGGTAAAAGAATTGAAAGGGGTCATTGGGTATGGTTTGCTGACGGTCAAGGGACTAACCTGTGTATTCCATTCCTTTGGTCCTGAGAGCTTTCCAATTCTAGGTAGGAACCCTTGTGTTCTTGAATTGATGCCACTTTCTAGTCCCAAGTGGGGACCCTTGTGTGATTCTCTTGGAAGTTGGGTTTAAATCCTCCGTTTCCGCACAAAGACTCCTGCGGGAGTGGTTGGCAATAATGGATTACGTTAAATGGACATAAGTTGCATATCACTCATGGCATTCATGGAAACCATTGTATTCTTAAGCACAATTGATTTTGGCTATATTATCACGCTTTAGTTATTTTTATATGAAAATTATATCTACTGAGTTTTATACTCACCCCTATATTTTTTACAAACCTTTTCAGATGAGTATATAGTTGGGGAGACATCACCTTGAGGTGATTAGCTGCAATTAGCATGGATAATTATGCTAATTTATTTTTCTGGACTATATTTATGGATATTAAAGAATTTTAATATTATGGTTTTGTATTAATTAAATACTTTGTATTCGTCCAATGGGCACTAAACATGTTATAACTTATGGTTTGTAATAATTTAATTTTGCAGGTCTCTTTATATGGTTTGTTTAGCATGTGATGATACCATGGATGGATGATAGGAAATTTTTATGAATATTTTACAATTTTTATCATGGTATGTCCCATTTACGAATGGGTCATACCGAAATTTTTATTGAAAATACAGGTTTTCTAACACTTGTCATCCATGTGCTTCTTAAATGATTTTCTCTAATTAAACTAGATTTATTATAACTTATTGCAGCTTATATTTTTGGGTTGTGACAATTTTTTTTGGTATCAGAGCTTGCTATTAGATCTATATGGGAGTATACTTGTATAATTATAATTAACATGTAGGGATAATAACATATTGATTGAGAACTTTGTTTGTATAAGTAGAGAACCTAGAAACATGTTAGGTTACATATGTTGAGTAATTATTGGATATTGATAACTTAATGTACACTTGGTATAATAATACACACTAGAGAACTATTTTCTATCTGTGGCACATATGATAGTTTGTTCATGTCTATTAGAATTTTGAGAAACACGCGTAATAGCCACAGTGCTATTGAGGCTCAGGCTCAAGCTAAAGTTGAAGATGAAGAACGGTCATGAGCTTGATGCTCAAGCCAATGCCCAAGACCCCCATAGGCTCCACCTAGGGAGCAAGCTGCAAACCCTCCACCTTCACAGGGTAACTTTAATCCAGCGCAGTTGGATGCTTTTTTTGCTGCTATGCATGGGTTGCAGGCTAACTTAGCCGCTAATGTCCCTCAAAATCAGGACCCAGAGTTGGTTGAGTTGACTCAAAAGTCACTGTTGAGAAAGGAATTCTGTGAAGTCAAACCCTCTAGGTTTGATGGGAACTATGACCCAACTAAAGCTGATAAGTGGATCCGCAGGGTGAAAGCTGATTTGAATTTGGCATGGATACCCAAGCCTTATTGGGTAGAATTTGCCTCCAGCTTGTTCATTGACATGGCTAAAGATTGGTGGACTAGTCAAGGTTCACAAGCGGAGTTGAGAACTATAACTTGGGAGCAATTTGAGTCCAAGTTCAATGATAATTTTTATCTAGAAGCATTTGAGAACAACAAAATCGGGGAATTGACGAATCTGAAGCAAGAGGAGATGACTGCTCAACAGTACACCTCCAAGTTTGTAGAATTGTGTAGATTTTCTATGAGAATAAATAAGGATGAGAAAGAGAAGTGCAAGAGATATGAATGGGGTTTGAGACATACTTTACAAGGTAAGGGGAATCATTTGATGATAAATGATTTCAAGAGGCTTGTGAGCTCAATGTTAGCTGCTGAAGAAGAACACTTGGGTTACAGGGAAGATAGGGCTCTGGAGCGAGAGCGCAGAAAGAACAATCCACAACTACACAAGGATAGTGCTAGTGGTTCTAGTATAGGGAAGAAACCACAACAGTAGGGTGGAGGTTTTGGAACTAATCCTAATCTCCGACCTAAGGGGATTCAGTTCAAGTAGCCACAACTAAGAAGGAACAGTGGCAGTAGCAGTTCTAATGGTAGTGGTAGGAACCATAAGACTTATTTACTATAAGCAAAAGGGGCATATTAAGACTAATTACCCATTTTTTACTGGAGGTTCATCATCTTCTCAGCAAAAATCTGTGAATTACTCGTTACCATATTTCTCCCAATAAGGATTTAGTTATTAGGGACAACTACAAATGCCTATGCATTCTCAGGCCTATTTTATGCCTCCTCCTTATTATAGACAATAACATATCTCCCAATCATATCAGCAATAGTATCAGCCACCCCAATACCCCACAAACTCTATATCAGTCACCGCTATAACAGCAGCAACAACCACAAGGATATGGACAACAATATCCGAACCGCTAAAGACGTAGTGGAGGTAGTGATGGAAGAGGTTAGGGTAATTGCCAGCGTAAGAGAGTGTTTGCTATGCATCGCTGGGAGGAAGGAGCTTCTAATGCAGTAGTTGAAGATACATTTCTAGTCTTTGGAGTTTGGGCTAAAGTTTTGTCTGACCCAGGGTCCACACATTCATTCATTTTCTCATCCTTTGCTAATAATTTGAAATTAAAGTTTGATGACTTGGGTTATACCTTGGAAGTAGATACTCCTCTTGGGTTTTGTTTCATAACTAGTGATATTTATCGTAAATGTTGCATTAATATAGTGGACTAGGGGATGTTGATAGATCTCATCATTTTGAATGTATCTGGTTATGATATCATCATTGGCACGGATTGGTTAACCAATTATAGAGCTGTGATGGTGTTACACCCCATTTTTGCACCACCTTAATAGGGTTTGTCATCTCATGTGGGTTTTTGTTTTATTTTCGAGTCAAGTCACTTACATTAGGTTTTTAGAGTCTTAAGGATAATGGGTATGAATTTTGGTTCAATTTAAAGTTGATCTAGAGGGTTAATAAGAGCTTTTGTGACATGAGGGGCATAATCATCTTTTAGGTTATAAACTTTTCATTTGACCTTGAAATGATCTCCAAATTGTCAATTGGAGTTCATATTGGTGCATATGAGGTATTTATAGGTTCAAATTGGTGAATTGATGGATTAGTGTTAAAATGGCTCATAATGGTTCAAGTTGGTTAAAAGACCCATTTCAGGGTTGGCTCAATTCGGCTCTCAATTACCAACCAAATTTTTTTAATGTTACTTTAATTAATCTTTATTTTATTCTCAAAAGTGTTTTGGAATGTTCAATTTTGGTTTGGAAAGTATTTGGTTCGATCCTATGCGCATACTTATGCTTTGCAATAGTAGTGCATAACGATTAACTACTTTTATAAAACCTAAATATGCACCCATGGTTAGTGGTTTTTGCCCTAAAATGTTTAAAATTGTATTCCACATCAAAACACGGTCGTTTTGGCTTTTATTTCATCAAAATTATAGTTAATTAACCTCTAAAACACTTTTGGAAGGAAAGAAGTCCAAAAAAAGGGAAAAACTAAAGATAGGCTCGGGTGACCACCCAAGCTTGGGCGGCTAGCCGCCTAGCCCCAGGTGGTCACCTGAGACCACTTCCCTATTTTTGCTGAATCTTTTCCTATTTTGACGGAGTTGGACTTTTTTGAACGAATTTCCTTCTTATTTCTTTGGTAACTTTGAGTTCCTTAAGCCCCAAAGGAGTCTATAACAACCCTTGGCTTAATTTTTAGGGTTTTAATCCCAGCCATTGATTTACCCTACCTAAACCCTATAAATACCCCACTATGTTTCAATATTAGGAGAGTAACTTCTATTCATTAAACCTAAGTTCTAAGAGAGAGTAAAGAAGAGAGTTCTAAAGGAGAGCTGGAGTCTTTGTTAGAAGCTTGAAGAGAGTTGTTTCAAGTTTTTCACAAGAGAAGGAGAGAGTCTCTACAATAATAAAGAAAGCTTAACCTAAGGTATGACGCTATCTCTATGGTGCTGAAATTAGGGTTTTCTTTAGGATAGTCCTATTGCATGCTAAAGTTAGGTTTTTTGTTTTTAATTTTTTTTTTAATTTATCATGTATTAATGCTTTAGTTAGTTAATATACATGATTTAAATGTTGTTCATGGTTAATTTTGCATGCTTTAGAGTTATTCTATAAGATTTAATGCACAGTTGTGATTCTAGGCCGGTGTGAATCACGGGTTTCGATCGGGGGAGGAAACCCTTCTTTTAAAAAAACTGGTAGATATTTAAATGAATAAAAATCTAGATTTTAAAAGGTTCACAAAAACAAACAAACAAGGAGTCGCCACCTCATTTTTAGGAAAAGAGGAAAACCATAAAAAACATATTTTAAAAGATGACCTTTGAAAACAAACCACACGACTCTGATCTAGGAAAAGCAAGTCTTACAAAACTAAGAGAGGATTTGGAGACTAAGTTATGATGTGGGAAGGTTTTAGGAAACATCCTATAGGCACCCACATCGCTCCAAAATGGGTCTCTGAATTTATATGGGCTTTTTCAATCACTTATTAATTAGTCACCATGCATATGTAAAGAATCATCCTATAAACCATCCACATTCATCCATGAACATCCATAAAGCATATAAACATCCATAAAGCATGCAAACATCCATGAACAAATAGGAGAGATATGGAAAGCAGTAGAGAGATAGAGAATAAGAAACAGATCCATCCTACTCTTCTAGCAATCACATGTGATGGATAAATGAACAAACTTGAGTCCATCCTACTCCTCAAACAAATATGTGATGGATAAATGAATAAGTATGGGTCCATCCTACTCCTCTAACAAATATGTGATGGCCAATTGGGTAAAAGAAAAAGAAAAACCTAGGATACTTAGTATCCTAGGGTGGACTTGAACATCAAATGAGTGCTTCCAGTATCTTACATACAAAGATGCAAAGATCAAAGTCCACGTAGTTCGATTGAGAAGAGGGTTACTCCTTTTACAATGAACTATAAACCCTAGGTTTCCAACTTAAGAAAATTTTTAAAAACTTAGGAGTTTCCAAAAATAGTTTGAGAAAAAGTAGGTATTTGAGAAAGAATAGAATTCTAACTCAAATAGAGTTTCAGAATGATTTGAATTCAAAAGAGAATAGAATTCTAAATGAAATAAAATTTTACAAAAGTTGGAAACTTAAGACTTCTAATCCAAAGTAAAGACAATAACCCTGGGGGGAGAAAGAGAACAATTCACACAAAACTTACCATGAACCACTTAGTATATGCCAAATATCCTGAAACATCGAGAAAACACCAATTAATCACCCCATGTATGCTATAGGGCAATTATCATGCTCAAATCATCCAATATTATATCCAAATAATCATTAGAAGACCTAAATCAAATCTGAACAGAATACTAAACATGCATATAATGGCTTAATACTCATGCAAAGGACAAAAATCAAAACAAGAGAGAAAACCTAATATGCTCCTATATGCTCTAAACACCCTAACATGCATAAAACTATCAAAATCATGCCAAATATGAATTATTATGATGAAAATATCATATAAAAATCCAAAACATGAAGAGAAAATAATAACTAAAGCCTTAGATAAACACTTTATGTAAGCTAGTGAATTAATCATTCTTACGGCGAGCTTTCTTAAGAACTATCCTAAGATAATTCTACGTAGAAATCACTCCATATGAATGATTTCTTCAAATATCCTACGTAAAATATATGTCTAAGAATGGAAATAAACTCATAGCGCACTTAAACACATTCCAAAAAGCACCTATGCACAGCCTTCACCCTTTAAGGACAATAATTATCCTCTAAAGGGATAATCATCCATACACCTATGAAGATGAAGCTTAGACAACAAGTGTCCTATACAAAAGATGCTTAAAATCATACATATAATTGAACCATGAAGAGAAAACAAGCCAAACAAACCATCAAAATTTCAATGCAAAGTGCACCCCCTATACTAGAGAGAAACTAATCTAACAGCAAACAATTCACAATTCCTACTTCACTAGCATGCTTTTCAATCATATGAATCATAAATTAAAGAGCCTACATGCTTCCCAACTCAATAACTAACCATGACTATGCAAAGAAGGGAGTAGAAGAAGAGAGAAAAGTAGAAGAAAGAGAATAAGGATGTATAGAAAGCTTACCTTCAAAGCGAGAACCTTGCTATGTTCCTCCTCCATTTTAGACTTGATTGCCTTCTAGTTCCTCTTCAAAATTGCAGTAGAAAGTCTCCTCCAAGTGATATGGGTGTGTGCAAATTCGTTCTCTCGAGCTCTCTTATGAATATGAAGTGTCAAAAGTCCCCTATGCTGATGAATGAGCCTCTATTTATAGCCAACCAACCATATGAACCAATGGTGGAGATTAATTCACCATAAAACCAATCTAGGGCTGTAATTAAATCCCCTAGATGTTGGACAACTCAAAACCACATCCAAATAGGTTTAGAATACCTTTGGAAAGCAGAAATTCATAGTGGAAGAGTCCTAATCCATTAAAAACTTAAAATAGGACAAAACAGGATAGATGCCTTGGGTGACCGGTTGGGGTGAACCGGTTGGGGTGAACCAGTCACCCGAAAGGGAAGTCAAGTTTCCAAATTTTTGAGGATTCCTAACCCGGTATAGACTCCTAACTTCAAACAGACATAGATTCTTCAATTTAACTCCAATTTAAGTGATTCAAAAGCCAAAATTTTAAGGATTCAATGTAGATTAAGCCTAGAATATTCTTGGACCAAAAATGCCTTACCACAATCAAGTGCCTGGGTTTTCATGAGGTAATTAACTGAAAAAAGGTCAATTAGCCATAGGGTAATATGGTGAACCAATCCAAAACCTACCCAATAATCAAATTGGCACTTCAATTAGACTCATTTCATCATTTTAAGATCAATGGAATAATCCGGAACGAGTTTCGATGTCAATTGGAAAATAAACGAAGTAAAAGATGAAATTGCCCTTAAGTCGCAAAAATTCTAATTAACTATCCAAACCTATCTGAAATTGAACCAAGTTTGACACATATTCAAAATGATCCTAGAAACTAAATGCAAGTGATGGGACCCAACAAAGAAACAAAAATATGCATGCAATGATGACCTATTCTTCTAAGGCTTAAAAGGGCAAAAGTGTCCTTTAAGGCTTAAGGACTCCCAAATGCTTCTAAACCTAACCAAATGCTATCATGAACTTATGGGGGTGAAAATGGGGTGTCTACAGGTGCCCCTCATTGGTGGATTTTGCTTCACAAACGACACCAATGTCAGAAAAGACAACCCATTTTCACAAGAAAAGGGTAAAGAACCAAATATTGAATTTCATCAGCAACTATTGGGGAAATTCATAACCACTATAATGTATGCTCACCTGCCGGGTGAGAACACAAAATAAGGGGTGTGTGTGACTACAAGAGCCATTTAAACACACGGTACTTTCAGTATGCCTATTCCTTCTAATAGGACACATATGCTTCTATAATGTACGCTTATTCTTTCTAATGAGGATATGCACAAAACAGGGGGCGTGTGTGACCACAAGGGTCATTTAAACACACTATACTTTCATGTGCCAATTCTTTATAATAGGGACACACATGCTTCTATAATGTACGCTCATTCCTTCTAATGAGGACACATACAAGATAGGGGGTGTGTGTAACTACAAGAGTCATTTAAATACACTATACTCATCAAACAAAATCATGAGGCTTTAATTTTAACAACTTTGTTAAAATTAAGCGAGGGCAACCAAATCACTGTGCTATAATTTCCTCAAGAAATTAAATAGCAATCCAAAACAAATCATGTATGTGACTCATGTTGGGAATCGATCAAGAGGGAAAAATAGAAGTGCGGAATATAAAAATTTTTCCTATGATTCCACAGCCCATGAATCTAACTATGCATAACACAAAATCAAACCCTAACTACAAAGAGGGTTAGAACACTTACAGAATTTTTGTCTTCTCCTTTTTGCTCCAAGCTTTGATTCCGAACAGTAGTGAATGAGCAGCCCAAGTGTGCTGCCTCCAACGGTATCCACACCTAGCTAGAGCTTCAAGTCCTTTCCTTCTTTCCCATGTTGTTGCTAGAGTAGGAGAAGAGAGGAGAGAGAGAGAGAGGGAGGCTAGAAATTCTGGCCAACCCTTGGTGTCGTCTAAAAAGGTGATGATGTCACACATCATAGTGTGACTTAAATAGTCCACACTAAAGGGGCCGGCCCTAGGAGGGAAACCCTTTTAGGGTTTTATGCAATTTCCCTAAATTGCACAATAACCCCTATTGTTTATATCAAATACAAACATGGCCTCAAAGAACTATTCTTTATGCACTCATACCCTTTCTCTCATAGACTTAAAAGCTCATCTTGCATGATCAGTGTGTGACCCATTGGGTTCACATCATCAAGTAGTAGGAATAGCACGAGGTGTGCACAATGGAACTCTTTCCATTTAGGGTCTAATTGGAACTCCTTCCAATTCCCTAATTGATTATAACTCACTTATATCAATTAGGGCTTCTACTAACCATGAGTAACACCTAGCATATGGCTCATGGTGTGGTCATTAATGAAGTGAATAGTCATTTACAAAGAACCCTTCTGTTATAGTTTATAGGTTACAATTGCATCCTTCCTTCAACACAATGTCTCTAATTGAACTAATAGGACATGGAAGTCTGTCAAGTCCCTAATTCAGTTACTTTATACTCATTCATAGATATCAACTCATTGATGAACTCAAGGAAACTCTTTTCCACATTCATTCTACCATGGCCATGGATTTAATGAGTTATATTATGAATGCTATATGAGATATTCTCTCTCTTATTCCTGAGAGTGATGGATCCCTTGTTGATCACTCACATGCCTTCATACACATAGCAGTAGGGCCAATGAACACCTTTACAAACCCCTGAATAGGATTTGCACTTAGTGTTATCAAACTTCTAAAGCTACATGCATAAGACAACTATGGTGTCTCAGGTCTAAGGATTACTTATACCACTATAACAATGAGAAACATGATTGACAGGCAGGATAAAACTCCATTCAGTTTATCTCATATCTTTGGTCACATTCAGTGTACCTATTCTCGTAATAGGCACCCACTTGTTGGTTGTAGTGTCTCCACACAAATAGCTTGAGACTAGCTATCCTGCTATAGAGTCAACCTAACAAGTGCTAGTCCTATGGTTCATTACTGTCCATCATAGTGAACCTTCAACTAGGAATGCTTTAGGAGTTTAGTACAGAGATATATCTATAGTCTCAAAATTACAACTCTTTGTAATTCCATATTCTCAACTCTAACTCCATGGACATATTATGTAAATATAAATGATGCATATAAACATAATAGAATAAGCCCTTTTATTAAATCAATAATAAATGTGACATACACAAATGAAATCAAATGATTGTTCCTAATCCCTAAACAATCATCTCTATGATTGGCTCTAGGGCATAATCCTAACAATCTCCCACTTGCACTAAAGCCAATCGACCATGTATCGCATACCTATCTTCTCAAGATGTTGGTCTTAGACATAACCAATTATGTTTTAAAGCTTTAGTCAGTAGGTCTACAAAAACTTATGTAGATACTATCTTCTGTAATGTATCTATTACCTCTTCCAATGATTCCTCTAATCACTTGGAATTGTTGCTCTATGTGTTTGGACTTTTGATGAGACCGTGATTCCTATACTTAAGCTATAGACCCATTGTTGTCACAAAACAAGGTGTGGGCAACTCAATGGAAGGAACAACTCCAAGTTCTAAATGAACTTATAGATCCAAACAGTCTCCTAGACAATGCGACAATTAATTCACCCTTAATAATAGAATCCACCGTATCTTTCATACAGTTCTTCCATTTAGTATTTCACCAACTAAAGTGAATATAAAATATTCCCCATATGGATTATATCCAAATCCATATACCCATCTACTATGAGTTTACAATTTCCATATACAATCCAATATTCCAAATTTGAATTGATTGATAACTATTTGTAACAATTACAACATAATAGATACTGTGAACCCCGAAATTGGGCCCACAAGGGATTGAAAAGCAAATGGGTTTTGAAAACAAAAAAGGGAGTCGCCACCTTATTTTTTAAAAGAAACAAGGAAAACCCTAAAAATAGTTTGTTTTAGGAAAACAATTTGAATGACTCCATAAAAAAGGAAAGGCAAAAACCAATCTTTTGGAAACCAAAGAAATCGGGGATTTGGAGGCTAAGTTATAACATGGGAAGGTTCTAGGCAAAGCCTATAGGCACCCATGTCACCCTTTCGGTCTCTCAGTTCATTTGGGCTAAATCAAGATCTTTCCATACAAAAATCAGCAAGTATATCATCACAAGATAGCATGCATATCATATATTTCATTCATCCATCCATGCATAATAAACACATAAAAATAGAAAATAAAGAAAAACAAAACAAAACAAAAAGAAGCCTAGGATGCTTGGATCCTAGAACGGACTTGAGCCTCACGAAGAGCGCCTACGTACCATGCAACGAAATACATGGATCAAAGTCCACGTAGTTCGATTAGAACTAGGGTTAAAACTTAATATAAACCTATGGTTAAAACCCTAGGTTTCCTTATTTGAAAAAGAGTTGAATATAATAGATAAACCAAGTTTGAAATTAAGAAAATTCCACAAAATGGAAACCTTGATAAAAACAGAATTTTGTTGGTTAAGGAAACCCTAGATTTAAACCATAGACTTGTATTAAAGATTAACCCTAGAGAGGGAGAAGGGAAAGAGTTAAGGGAGAGAGGTGAATTGGGGCACCTTCATACCCACTTACCTGAGCGCAATAGCTCCAAGCATTAGCCATTTCAAGCATTGGCAGCCCTATTTGCCATGGGACAAATACCACACCTATTTGCACCCTTACACGTGCTCAAAACCATGCAAATACAATGATATGCAAATCTGGACAGAATAGTATTAAGGCCTAAAATCATCTACTAAGCATGCTAACAGCAAAAAACAGCAAACTTTCATAAGCCCTAACACAATCCTAGAACCATATTATGCATAAAACCCTAGAAATAAACTAATCATGCATGCAAAAATATCATATTTACTCCATATGAAAAACATACACAGCAAACATGAAGAAAAACCAATGAAAAGACCTACTTTAACATGCTGTATAAAAACAAACACAAAACAAAGACTCTAAAACCCTAAACTCACAAACATGCTTGAAAACATACAAAACAAACTTCACACATACTAAAATAAACCTAAACAGAACCTAAATCATGCATATTAACTAACTAAAATAGTAAAACATGATAAGAACCCTAAGACTAACATGCAATAACACTAATCCTAGCACAAGAACAACAGGAGCACAAGAATCAAACCTATGCTTAAAAAACCTAAAGGACAGCCCTAAAGCATGCTAAAATTATGATAAACAGTAGATATTCCATGTATATTAACTAGCTAGAGTGTTAATACATGATAAAAAAGCTACCTTTAACATGCAATAGGCCTATCCTATATGAAAACCCATATTCAGCATAAGAAGGAGTAAGGCATACCTTAGGAAGAGGCTTCCTTGTTGCTGTAGAGACTCTCTCTTCCTCTTATGGATGACTTGAACCAATGTTCTCCAAGGCTACAGCAAGAACTCCAGCTCTCCTTCAAGTCCTCTCTTATTCTCTCTCTAACACTTAGGTTTTTAGGCATAAAGTGGCTCCCTTTGTGCTGAAGCATAGGGGGGATATTTATAGAGTTTCATTAGGATTAACCAATGGCTAGGATTAAAACCCTAAAAATTAATCCAAGGGCTATTAGAGACCCCCTTGGGGCTTAAGTAACTCAGAAGTTACTAAAAATTAGAAGGAAACTCGTCCAAAAGAGCCCTTGTACGTCAAAATAGGCAAGAGTCCGCTTCAGCAAGGAATCATAATGCAAATAGGAAAGTGGCCTCGGGTGACCACTCAAGGTTGGGCGGCTAGCCACCTGGGCCCAAGCGGCTAGCCGCCCAGGCTTGGGTGGTCACCCGAGCCCACTTCTGATTTTTCTCCTATTTTGCCTCCTTTCCCTTCTAGAAGTGTTTTAGGGGGCAAATTAACTCCGATTTTGATGAAACAAAAGCCAAAACGACCGTGTTTTGATGAGGAATATGTTTTTGAACATTTTAGGATGAAAAACACTAACCATGGGGGCATGGTTAGGTTTGAACAAGGCGGTTAACCACTATGCTCTACCTTTGCTAAGCATAGGCATGCACATAGGGTCAAACCAAACACTTTCCATATCAAAATTGAACTTCATAAAACACTTTTGGGAGTAAAATGATGACTAATGAAAGTCAATTTGAAAAGATTTGGTTGGTAATTGTGAGTCAATTAGAGCTAACCCAAAGAAGGGTCAATTAACCAACTTGAACTGTATTGAGCCATTTTAATCCCGAGCCATTGATTTATCAAATTGACACTAGAAATACCTCTTATGCATCCATATGAACTCCAATTGACAATTTGGAGATCATTTCAAGGTCAAATGAAAAGTTTGGGACTTAAAAGACGATTATGCCCCTCAAGTCACAAAAGCTCTTATTTTCCCTCAAGATCAACTCCGAATTGAACCAAAATTCATATCCATTGCCCTTGTGACTCTAGAAACCTAATGCAAGTGACTAGACTCAAAAACCAAACAAAAACATGCATGAAATGATGAGCCCTAGTAAGGTGGTGCAAAAATGGGGTGTGACAGAAGCCCCTCATTGGCGAACAAGTTACACTTGTGAACCAATGATAAAGAACAACCCATTTTTGCCAAAAAGCCTGGAGAAATCACATACTGATACCAACAAGGATAGGAGGTTGAAAACCTGAGACTGAAATAAGGAAGTGTACTCAAGTCATGAGTATACTTAAACCACAGGGGTTTAATGATTGACAAGAGAAGCATATTCAAGCCACTACGAATGAACATACTTTTGAAATGGAGAAATATATTCTAGTCACGAATATATTTAACCAAGTGATTGAGAATGGAATCTGAGAAGTATACTCAAGTGATGAGTGTACTTTTGAAATGAAGAAATATATTCAGGTCACGAATATATTCAACCAAGTAATGAAAAGAGACTGAGAAGTATACTCAAGTGATGAGTACACTTTTGAAATGGAGAAATATATTCAGGTCACAAATACATTTAACCAAGTGATTGATAAACATCTGAGAAGTACACTCAAGTGATGAGTATACCATTGAAATGGAGAAATATATTCAAGCGATGAATATATTTAACCAAGTGATTGAAAGAGACTGAGAAGTACGTTCAAGTGATGAACATACCTTTGAAATGGAGAAATATATTCTGGTCACGAACATATTTAACCAAGTAGTGAAAAGAGGCTGAGAAGTATACTTAAGTGATGAGTATACTTTTGAAATGGAGAAATATATTCAGGTCACAAATATATTTAACCAAGTGATTGAAATAAACTGAGAAGTATACTCAAGTGACGAATATACCATTGAAATGGAGAAATATATCCAAGCGATGGATATATTTAACCAAGTGAGTGACAAGTATGCTCAAGTGATGAACACACCATTGAAATGGAGAAATATATTCAAGCGATGAATATACTTAACCAAGTGATTGACAAAGACTGAGAAGTATACTCAAGTGATGAGTATACCATTGAAATGGAGAAATATATCCTAGCGATGGATATATTTAACCAAGTGATTGACAAGTATGTTCAAGTGATGAACACACCATTGAAATGGAGAAATATATTCAAGTGATGAATATATTTAACCAAGTGATTGACAAAGACTGAGAAGTATACTCAAGTGATGAGTATACCATTGAAATGGAGAAATATATCCAAGCGATGGATATATTTAACCAAGTGATTGACAAGTATGTTCAAGTGATGAACACACCATTGAAATGGAGAAATATATTCAAGTGATGAATATACTTAACCAAGTGATTGACAAAGACTGAGAGATATACTCAAGTGATGAGCATACCTTTGAAATGGAGAAATATATTCTAGTCACGAATATATTTAACCAAGTAGGTGACAAGTATGTTCAAGTGATGAACATACCATTGAAATGGAGAAATATATCCAAGCGGTGGATATATTTAACCAAGTAATTGACAAATGATCTGAGAGGTATACTCAAGTGATGAGCATACCTTTGAAATGGAGAAATATATTCTAGTGATGAATATATTTAACCAAGTGATTGACAAGTATGTTCAAGTGATGAACACACCATTGAAATGGAGAAATATATTCAAGTGATGAATATATTTAACCAAGTGATTGACAAAGACTGAGAAGTATACTCAAGTGATGAGTATACCATTGAAATGGAGAAATATATCCAAGCGATAGATATATTTAACCAAGTGATTGACAAGTATGTTCAAGTGATGAACACACCATTGAAATGGAGAAATATATTCAAGTGATGAATATACTTAACCAAGTGATTGACAAAGACTGAGAGATATACTCAAGTGATGAGCATACCTTTAAAATAGAGAAATATATTCTAGTCACGAATATATTTAACCAAGTAGGTGACAAGTATGTTCAAGTGATGAGCATACCATTGAAATGGAGAAATATATCCGAGCGATGGATATATTTAACCAAGTAAGTGACAAGTATGTTCAAGTGATGAACATACCACTGAAATGGAGAAATATATCCAAGCGATGGATATACTTAACCAAGTAAGTGACAAATTATCTGAGAAGTATACTCAAGTGATGAGTATACCATTGAAATGGAGAAATATATCCAAGCGATGGATATACTTAACCAAGTAAGTGACAAGTATGTTCAAGTGATGAACACACCATTGAAATGGAGAAATATATTCAAGTGATGAATATATTTAACCAAGTAAGTGACAAGTATGTTCAAGTGATGAACATACCATTGAAATGGAGAAATATATCCAAGCGATGGATATATTTAACCAAGTAAGTGACAAGTATGTTCAAGTGATGAACATACCATTGAAATGGAGAAATATATCCAAGCGATGAATATATTTAACCAAGTAAGTGACAAGTATGTTCAGGTGATGAACATACCATTGAAATGGAGAAATATATCCAAGCGATGGATATATTTAACCAAGTAAGATAGAAAATGAGGATTTGAAACTGAGAAGCATATTCAAAGGGTGAATACACTTTTGAAATGGAAGAACATATTCAAGTGATGAATATATTCGACCAAGTGGGATAAAGAATGAGGATTTATGATCAATTTATCAAGATAGAACAAGCATGGTGCAAGAGGAAAGTGACTTAACACATTGTCACTTGAGTTGGCATGGCACAGGGGAAATATATTCAACCCTTTTGAACATAAAATCAATTCAAAGAATTGATTTCAAGGTGAAATTTGATTGATTTTAAGCTCAAAAAGTGTTGAATATCTCATTTGGAAGAAGCTTTAATCACGCGCCAAGGCAAGACAAAGCGAGGGAGAAAGCCAAAACAAGGTGGCTTGGGTGACCACCAGGCCTCAGGAGGCTAGCCGCCTAGGCCCTGGTGGCTAGCCGCCCAAGGCTTGGGTGGTTACCCAAGCCATGTGCTGAAAAATCTGGGTTTTTAAAATGCAAGGGGCACTATTCATACCCCCCATTCAACCCAACCCGAAAATTGGAGTTTCTCTCTCTAGGAAGCATACCCCATTTTGCAAAATCAATCCAATACCCAAAAGCAATCGAATCCACACTTCAAGAGGGATTCATACACATGAAATAGCATCATTAACACCCAATTTCACATCAAAAACAAGAAATTTGCAGCACTTTGCAAATCAAAAACCCATTAAACCCATTTTTGCTCAAAACAAGCTAGTTCATCCACTATGGATCCAAATGAAGACTCCACTTCAAAGTATCCATTCCTTGAATCAAAGAGTAGATACAAGGCACCAATATATGATGTTCCTCAAGGGAAATTGCTCCTAGAACTAAAGAATCATCTCTCCTTTATCCATTCCAAGCAAGAGGTAAGCTTACCCATTTTGAACTTTTCTTTGAAATTTTCATTTTTGTTGATTGAAATGCATTCCCATGAACTCTCTATGAGTATTCCTAGCAATGTTTGCAATGCCCATTGATTTTGGCAAGGATTGGATGTGAAAAGAATTCAATTTGAAAACTTGGTGAATAGTGCCCACCAAGTGTTTGATAAAATGCTTGAATGATGAAAATTCATCCAATCTTTGTAAAATTGATGTGTATTGCAAGGAAAAATCATAGGCATTCATTTCTAATTGATTTTAGAAACAAAACCAAGCATTTTCATGAACTTTGAAAAACAAAGTTTGCTATATTTTTGAAAAACCCATGTTTTCATGAACAAGGTTTGATTATTTTTTCCTCAAAAAACCACTTTGGAAAACAAAGTTTGCTTACTATTTTCTTTGAAAACTCCATGTTTCCATGGTCTTGGAATGCATGGTTTGCCAATGATCATGAGTTTGAAGAATAAAACCGTTGTTTTCATAAACTTTCAAAGCAAAGTTTACTTGTTCATGAACTAAAAGACTTAGTTTTTGGAAAGCCAATTATCAATGCTTGCATATGATTTTTTTATACTAACTAGGTGAATAATTCTTCTTGATTAGCCCAATTTCCAAGACCTACGCACAAGGTCTTCGATAAAGAATCTTATTGGGTGGTGGAAGCATATGGAACACACCCAACCTTCCGCAAGAGAATCCATTAAGAAAGCAGGTTTTGGTTGGTTTCTTGACTCCCTATGGGATGAACAGTGGGATAGGCAAGCCCTCCTTGCCTTAGCTGGATTATGGTGGGATACCACCAACACCTTCCACTTCAGTTTTGGGGAGATGACCATGACTCCTAAGGATTTTTCAATTATCACCGGTTTAAGCCTCAAAGGAAAGAGGTTGGAATTCTATGGGGATGCCAACACAGATAGTGCTCATCTCCTCACTATGTTGGGGATGGATATTGAGGCGGGTTCCCGCGGTGTTAGGAGGACATGGCTATTCGAGAATTTTGCCAATCAAGTAGAAGGTGTGGGAGTGGCTCCCGAGTGCATAGCTAGGGCCTTCATGATCTATATGCTCTCCTGCACTCTCTTTGTTGGTGCCAATGACATGGCACAACTGGGCTATCTTGCTTCCATAGTGGATGTGAACAAGATGGGGAGGTATAATTGGGGAGGGGCAGCACTAGCCACCATGTACAGATCCATGTTCGACATGTCTCGAGGTGTTTCCAAGAATTTTGGTGGGCTCCCATTTGTTTGGGAGGTAAGTAAAGATGTTTAATTTTTAAATTCCTCTCAAACTTGACTTAATTTTAATGCTTTTCTTGAATTTTGACAGATATGGTATTATGAATACCTGGGACTGTGCCGCCCCGCCCTGGATAATGAGATACAAGAATGGCCTATACTTGGGAACTATGCTCCCAACAAGATAGTTGTGCGTGCCCCCAATAAGCATGACTACGCCCATGCAAGGGCATACTTGGCGAGCCTAAATGCTGACATGGTAATCCACCTTCCTCATTCTTTTCTTTTATTCATTTTTTATTATCTTGCTCATCATTTTCTCAAATTCAACAAGTAGAGTGGAGCCCATGGGGACTGTGGGAAGGCAGGCTGCCTAGGAGGTGTGTGTCCTGTTTGGAGTTGACTGGGAAGAGGGTACTCTTTGAGGGTCCCTCAGGGCGATACTGGTATTTAGGGGAGCGCGTCCTTAGGCAGGTGAAAGGACGAGTGGATGCCGCTCTTACCCCTGTCTTGCCTCCCATGAACATGAGGCACACTGACTCTCTGGATGGGGATGAGCTGATGGAAGCTCTGATTGGATGGGATGCTGAGGAGTTCACCTCGCCCAATACCGACTACATGACTTTCTGCAACCAATTCCTGATGCGCCCTAGAGTCATTGGCTTCCCACCTCAAGGGGTGAGTTTCTATCCCATTTTTTCAATTATTGATTTATACAAGCACTCCTCTTAAACAAATTATCTATTGTAGGGCCGGCGAGCTCGTGGACATAGTTCCACAATAGCGTCCTCCACAGGCATGACTCATGGGGATGAGGATTATGAGATGGGGGGAATGGCACAGCCACCTCTCCCAGTACTCGACTGGCAAGTGAACCTATTGTTGGGAATCTAACTAGGGAGGAAAACTACAAAGGGCGGAATTAAAATTTTCCTACGATTCCCAAACCCATGAATCCGATTATGCATAATACAAAAACATAAACCCTAACTACCAAGAGAGTTGGGATTACTTACAGTTGATTAATGTCTTCTCCTTAATGCTCCAAGCTTTGTCTTCTCCTTTTTGCTCCAAGCTTTGTCTCCGGACAGCGGTGAATGAGCAGCCCAAGTGTGCTGCCTCCAACGGTATCCACACCTAGCTTGAGCTTGAAGTCCTTTCCTTCTTCTTCCTTATTGTTGCTAGAGGTGGAGAAGAAAGAGAGAGAGAGAGGGAGAGCTGTAATTTTCAGCCAGCCCTTGGGGAGGAGTGATTGTGATGATGTCATCACCTTATAGTGGGCATTATATAGCCCACTAATAGGGCCGGCCAAGGGGGGATTCCAAACCCTAATCTAATTTGTGTAATTACTCTTAATTACACAATTAGCCCACTAGTTTGCATCAAATACAAATTAGCCCCTTAAAGAACTTTTCTTTAATCACTTATACCCTTTCTCTCATAGACAATCAAGCTCTCTTAGCATGATCAGTGTGTGACCCATTGGGTTCACATCATCAAGTAGTAGGAACAGCACAAGTTGTGCACAATGGAACACTTTCCATTAAGGGTCTAATTGAAACTCCTTTCAATTCCCTAATTGATTATAACTCATTTATGTCAATTAGGGCTTCTACTAACCATGAGTAACACCTAGCATATGGCTCATGGTGTGGTCCTTAATGAGGTGAACAGTCATTTACAAAGAACCCTTCTGTTATAGTTTACAGGTTACAATTCCATCATTCCATCAACACAATGTCTCCAATTGAACTAATAGGACATGGAAGTCTGTCAAGTCCCTCGTTCAATTACTTTATACTCATTCATTAATATCAACTCAATGATGAACTTATGGAAACTCCTTTCCATATTCATTCTACCATGGGCCCATGGATTTAATGAGTTATATTCAATGAATGCTGTATGAGACATTCACTCTCTTTTTCCTAAGAGTGATGGATTCCTTGTTGATCACTCACATGCCTTCACACACATAGCAGTAGGGCCAATGAACACCCTTACAGACCCCTGAATAGGATCTGCACTTAGTGTTATCAAACTTCTAAAGCTACATGTATAAGACAACCATGGTGTCTTAGGTCTAAGGATTACTTGTACCACTATAACAATGAGAAACTGATTGACAGGCAGGTTAAAACTCCATTCAGTTTGTCTCATATCTTTGGTCACATTCAGTGTACCTATTCTTATAATAGGCACCCACTTGTTGGTTGTAGTGTCTCCACACAAATAGCTTGAGACTATCTATCCTCCTATAGAGTCAACCTAACAAGTGCTAGTCCTATGGTTCATTACTGTCCATCATAGTGAACCTTCAACTAAGAATGATTTAGGAGTTTAGTACAGAGATATATTTACAGTCTCAAAATTACAACCCTTTGTAATTTCATATTCTCAACTCTAACTCTATGGACATATTATGTAAATATAAATGATGCATATAAACATAATAGAATAAGCCCTTTTATTAAATCAATAATAAATGTGACATATATAAATGAAATCAATTGATTGTTCCTAATCCCTAAACAATCATCTCCATGATTGGCTCTAGGGCATAATCCTAACACCTATGCAATGGGTTGGAGTTCATGAAGACTAATATTACTCACCCTACTTTTGACGAAGTCCCCAGGATTGACCCGAGCTATGAGCATGTAAGCTCTAAGCCTTTTGCTTTCCTGAAAACCTCTTTCATCATTTATTAACCATGTTAATCTTTTAGGTTCCCCGAGAGTACGCACAGGAGTGCCTTGAACTCAGTGAGGGATTAAGGCGGGACCTTGTTAGGATGAGTTTGGCGAACCCTGTGCTAGAAGGACGACTGAATCCCACTGTAAGACATTCCCTTTGTTCATTCCAATCCTAGGAGTTAAAGGCATAACCCTTCTTTATTAATTGATTTCTTTGCAACAGGTCTCCACACTACGTCCACCACAACCAATGCCACCCCAAAGGAATCCTCATGCTGGTCGTGGTAGAGGCGAGTCAAGTAGAAAGAGAAGAACCACAGGAGATCATTAGCTTAGCTTACCCTCTTGCTTTGTAATCGAATGAAACATCTTTCTTTATGCTTTGTAATCTCTCTCTCAACATTTGCTTTGGTACTTTGTATGAGACTTTTGGAATTCCATGGTGGTGATTTACTTATGTTTTTGTGCAAAAACAAGCTCAAAATAAGCTTCCCAAGGTCACATAACCATATAGGGGTCAAATTAGGTCAAAAATAGGCAAAACTGGGCAAAATAGGAAAACGGCCTCGGGTGACCACCCGGGGCTGGGCGGCTAGCCGCCCAGGCCTGGGTGGTCACCCGAGCCCGAAGCGGAAATCCCACTTTGAATAGGAAACTTCCTATTCTGACGGGTTTTTTCCTATTTGAACTTGGATTTGTGACCTTTTCCCTATAAAAACACATCCAAGAGGTTCCTAAACCTACTTGTATTCATTCATTAGAAATTATGGAGGCTCTAGACAAATTTTTAGGAGGGTTTTTGAGATTTATGAGTGCTGAAGCAAAATCTGAGTTCAAGTGCTTTGGCTTGGATCCATTGCTCTCCTTGAGGCATGTAAAGCTTGAAACGAACCTCTTGACTGCTGCTACATATTTTTGGGATCCCCAAATTCATGTGTTCCGCTTCAACTATGAAGAACTGTGCCCAATCATGGAGGAATTCTGCGCGTTGTATGGAGTTTCACCGGTAGGTCCTTTCATTCTCCCTACTCCTCGCCCAAGCTTCCTTACTTCTTTCTCCAACATACTTGGGATTCACCAACAATATGCCTCTACGTTTGTAAAGGACCATATGGTAGACTTGATGAAATTGGCAACCTCTTTTTTGGCTTATGATAGTAAAGGTATTATGAAATTTACCTTTCCTATTAAGCATGCACTTGCCTTTTGCCTCATTGGTCGTTTCCTTATTTCAACCGGTTTTCCACATGTTCCCATACAAATCTGTGAGTTGATTCCTCTCCTTGCCAAAGGCCATAACCTGATTCCCATGGTATTAGCTGAAACCCTGAATGGTTTGGACAAAACTCATGAGGACCCAAAAGTTCCTTTAGGAGGTAGCCCCATTTTGTTGCAAATGTGGTTGCTTGAAAGGCTGAATTTCTTATCACCCACTGTCATTACACCATATAAGCCCCAGCATTACTGCCTTCACTGCATTGAGTTGCCTGGAAAGTTCTCATTAAGGGATTGGCTAGGTTACTTCCAAACCCTTTCATGAAGGAATATCAAGTGGTTCGTCTTCATATGGGGCTGCAGTGAACGAGTGCTTCTACGAACTTCTGGATGTGCAATGGTGAGACTCATAGGACTGAGGTCTACTTCTTTCTATTGGCCTTCAAGGGTTCTTCGTCAGATGGGTGCCATGCAAACCATACCCACTTCCTTGAAAGGTGACTATCCTGTGGTGCCTGCGGGTCTTTCTGTAGTGACTTGGGCGAAGGATCGATGGCCTAGCAAGCTGACACTAACTCAAGTTACGAATACTGATGGTCCATATATGATGAGCCTCGAGTACAAGGAATGGTTGAAAAGCAATTTGGGTGAGAGAGAGACTACTCGAAGAGAAAGGATCTTTGGACTTATCAAGAATAACGACCTTGGACCTTATAGAGAAGATATTATGGAGGCAGTGACAGCAGCTTACGAACACGACTTGAGGAAGAAAAGAAGACACGAAAGAGAGAAGCAGAAAGCTGAAAAGCGAGCTACAAAGAAGCCCAAGAAGAATTGAAGACTCAATAGAATAGGATATTTATGGCACTTTTATAGTTCTTTTACTTAATACCAATAAATTGCTATGTCAATCAATTTTAGTTTTGAATAAATTGCCACATATCTCCATTATAGTTCTTTTACTTTTATAGTTCTTTTACTTAATAAATTTGAAAAAATCAAATTTGGGATTTTGTTGTTTGATTTAGACCGCACCCAAGGTAACCTTATGGGTTGCCTACATATCTCCATTATTTTTCTTCTTTGCTTTTTTTTTGTTTTTTGTTTTTTTTTTTCGAATGGAGAATCAGGTCTTACGTAGTTCTCATGCCTTAACTTTTGCCTAGGCCGCCCTTACGGGTTTTCAACCTAGCAGGCCTCAAACATGATATTTCTTTAATTGATCCAAATTAGTTGGACGAGCGAACTCAATTCCATCTAAATCCATGAGGCGAATAGCCCCTGCTGGCAATATTTCTTTGATAATGTATGGTCCACCCCAACTTGGCTTGAATTTTCCCCGCGAATCGAACACTGGAGCTCTGATTTCTTTCAGCACTACATCCCCTTTCTTTAGACCTCGATCTTTGACATGCTTGTTGAATGCTCTGGCAACTCTCCGTTGATACCCTTGAACATGATACAACGCCCTTAAATGCCTTTCATCCAGCAAAGCTAACTCATCATAACGGCTCTTAACCCAGTCCACTTCTGTTATCTGGCTCTCCACGGCAACCCTTAGTGAAGGAACCTCCAATTCAACTGGCAACACAGCCTCCATTCCATAAACTAGAGAGTAAGGGGTAGCCCCTGTTGACGACCTTATTGACGTTCTGTAACCCCATAGAGCCAACGGTAACTTCTCATGCCAGTCTGTGTGTGAGTCTGCAGTCTTCTGCAGTATCTTTTTGATGTTCTTGTTAGCCGCTTCCACTGCTCCATTAGTCTGAGGACGGTATGGTGACGACAGATGGTGAACTATGCCATACTTTTGCAAGAGCTCATGGGTTTCTTTCTGAAAGTACTGGCCATTGTCTGAGATAACTTCATGCGGTACCCCATATCGATAGATGATGCTATGCTGTATGAACTGTGCTACCTTCTTGGAATTCAAGGTCTTGAAGGACGCTGCTTCCACCCACTTAGTGAAATAATCGATGGCAACCAGGATGTATTCATGCCCATTTGACGCCTTTGGCTTGATTTGTCTGATGATATCTATCCCCTATACTGCGAATGGCCATGGTGATGACATACTTGTTAAAGGCATAGAAGGCAAATGTTGTCCACTAGCGAACAGTTGGCATTTGTGGCACTTCTTGACATGTGCGTGGCAATCTCTTTCCATGGTAGACCAATAATAGCGTAGCCTCATGATTTTCTTAGCCAACATATAGCCATTCATATGCGGAGCCCCTATCCCTTCATGGATTTCTTTAATCAGATGCTCGGCTTCCACCTCGGTGACACACAGTAGGTGGATCCCGTCGTATGATCTCCGATATAGCTTTCCTCCACAAAGTACATAGTGACTCGCCAACCGCCTTAGGGTTTTTCTGTCGATACGAGATGCTCCTTCTGGGTACTCCCTTTCTTCAATGAACTTCATTATGTCATGGAACCACGGGTGGCCATCATTTACTTCTCCTCCTCGGATTGCACAACAGTACACAGGCTTGTCTCGGCATTCTATCACCAACGGCTTCACATTTCCCCCTTCAGGTATCTCCACCATGGACGCTAGGGTCGCCAAGGCATCGGCGAACTGGTTCTTGTTTCTTGACAAGTAGTTGAACTCTATCTCTGAGAACTCCTTGGTTAGAGCTTCCAGGTAGGCATGGTAGGGTAGCAGCTTCTCGTCTCGAGTTTTCCATTCCCCTTTTATTTGACAAATGATTAGCGCTGAGTCCCCGAACACTTCCAATTCTTTGATCCCCAATTCAAGTGCGGCTTCCAATGTTAGGATACAGGCCTCATACTCAGTAATGTTGTTGGTAGCTTCAAACCCCAACTTGACCACCAAAGGTGTAAATGCCTCTTCAGGTGAGACCAGTAGGACTCCTATCCCATAACCTTTCTTATTAGCTGCCCCATCGAAGTATACTCTCCAAGTTTTTCTACCAATCTCTAGCACGTCCTCATCTGGGAATTGATCGTTAAACGGAGCAGATGATGACACCGGACAGCTGGCTAGGTAGTCTGCGATGACGCTTCCCTTGATAGACTTCTGATTCACGTACTTGATGTCGAATTCATTGAGGAGAATTGACCATCGAGCAGTTCTAAATGACAATACCGGCCTTTCTACCAGGTACTTCAACGGGTCCATGCGACTTATCAAGAACACTTCAAATGACATCATGTAGTGCTGGAGCTTTTACGTCGCCCATACTAGTGCCACACAAGCCTTTTCAATGGCATTGTACTTCACTTCATAGTCCGTCATTTTCTTGCTTAGGTAGTAGATGGCATTCTCCTTTGTAGACCCTTCGAGATATTGAGCTAACATAGCTCCCGTTGCGGTTTCGGTGACCGTTAAGTATAACAAGAGCGGTGCACCTTGCCGTGGGGGAACTAAGATTGGAGGATTGCTCAAGTATCTCTTAATGGTCTCAAAGGCCTCTTGGCATTCTTCATTCCATACTTTTGGCACACCTTTCTTAAGCAATTTGAAGATTGGTTCGCAAACCATGGTCAAGTTGGCGATGAATCGGCTTATGTATTGAACCCTTCCCAAGAAACCCCGGATCTGCTTCTCAGTGCTAGGCGGCTCCATCTCCACAATAGCTTTTATCTTTCCTGGGTCCACTTCGATGCCCCTCTGAGTGATCATGAATCCCAATAGCTTGCCTGCGGTGACACCAAAAGCACAGTTCTGTGGGTTTAAACGGAGATTGTACTTCTTAGCTCGCTCTAGGAATTTCTCTAGTGCTTTGAAATGCCCTTCTCTATCCACGGACTTCACGATCATATCATCGACATAAACCTCGACTTCCTTATGGATCATATCATGCAATAAGGTCGTAGCTGCTCTTTGGTAAGTAGCCCCAGCGTTTCTTAAGCCAAAAGGCATTACCTTGTAACAGTACGTTCCCCATTGTGTGATAAAGGCTGTTTTCTCCATGTCTTGAGGCGCCATCTTTATTTGGTTATACCTAGAGAATCCGTCCATGAAGGAGAGGAGTGCATGCCCCACTGTGCTATCTACCAACACGTCGATATGTGGTAAAGGAAAGTCATCCTTAGGGCTCGCGGCGTTGAGATCTCAGAAATCGACACACATCCTCACTTTCCCATCTTTTTTAGGCACAGGCACTATATTTGACAACCACTCGGGGTACTCCACAACTTGGAGGAAACCCGCGTCTAGTTGTTTAGTTACCTCTTCTTTTACTTTTAGAGCCCATTCTGGTTTTAATCTTCTGAGTTTCTACTTTACCGGCTTCGTTAGGGAATTGGTGGGGATATAGTGTTGCACAATATCAGGGTCAATGCTAGGCATGTCTTCATAAGACCATGCAAAAGCCATAATGTTGGCTTTCAAGAGAGAGATCATCTTTTCTTTTTCAACGGGGGAGAGGGTTTTCCCAATTTTAACTATTCTTGGCAATTCATTCGTCCCTAAGTTGATTGATTCCAATTCATCCATATTAGGTTCGGTGACGCCCCTTTTCCTTTGCTCAACGAGCTCCGGGGGGACATCATTCCTAGGATCTATATCCATGCCATAAACATCCATAGAGGAGAGAAAAGAGACACTGCATATAGAAAGAAAACACACTTTATTGACTAGGAATAGTAGGAATGACACACAAAAGAAGGAAAACGAACAAATCTGTATCAATACTATGACTCCACAAAGTGAGTTAAGTAGATACATCTTATTGAATTAGGGAAATATTACTAAGCTAAGACACCTACAAGCTGCTATCAGGTAGGCCAAGATCTTCTTCTTTATGGAGCTCCGCAATGACACCACATTCAAGGTACCAATTCAGGAGTGGCATGGTAACGTGGCTAATGGACGAACCCTGGAGTTCTTCAATGGTCGAGTCTTCCACAATGAGGATCATATCTTGGAACATTTCAGCCATAGCCCCTGCATCAAGGTTCTCTGCCCAGTCTTCTTCTTTCCTTTCCCAGAACTCATCATTGATGGCTTCATCATCCACCATTTCAGTTGTGATTGGATACCATTCGGTGAAGAAAATTTCAAAACCCGAAACTCGGATCTTGGTAGCTTGGTCAAAGGTGGGTTCTGGAAACCCGCAATATAGAAAATCATCTCCCTCTTTGACGAAGTAACCATTCAAAGTAGGTCAGTATGGCGAGATCCTCAGGTCTGGCACCCTTCCCTCAACTTTGGCTCTTACTTTCTCTTTATTCCTCTTCAACATTTCCGCATGATCATTTCTGGAGGGCTCATATCCTAGCCCGAAGGTGTATGAGGTCACACGGCTTTGAATAGACGTAGGGATCCCTTGTTGGCGACGCCCTAGCCCCATGCCTGGAAAGAAGCTCATTCTTCTCATGATCTCACCAACGTGCAAGTTGCCATGGGGGCAAAAGTCCAAGGGTATTAATTCACCCTTCTCGAGCTCTTTCTCAATGCATTGGACATAGTCAAACCCAGATAGTGGTACTGCTGCTGATTCAGGTTGTATCTCACATATAGGTACGCCTGCGAGTTTCAATTCATAGTCCCCTTGAAGTGTTACTATGGCTCCTTCATGAGGAAACTTCACCTTTTGATGGAGTGAAGATGGCACAGCCCCAGCGGGATGGATCCAAGGTCGGCCCAACAGCAAGTTGAAACATGACTGTGAACCCCGAAAATTGGGCCCACGAGGGATTGGCGAAAAGATTTGGTTTGGTTTGAAAAAGGAAAAGGAGTCGCCACCTTATTTTTTAAAGGAAACAAGGAAAACCCTAAAAAACAGTTTTGTTTTAGGAAAACAAAATAATGACTCCACGTTTAAAAATGGTAAGGCAAATGATCTTTTGGAAACCAGAGAAATCGGGGATTCGGAGGCTAAGTTACGATATGGGAAGGTTCTAGGCAAAGCCTATAGGCACCCATATCGCCCTAAACGGTCTCTTAATTTAATTGGGCTAAATCAAAGTCTTAATCACACACAAATCAACAATTATCATCACAAGACAGCATGCATATCATTCATTCATTCATCCATATAATCAAGTAAATCAAAGAAAAACAGAAAAAAGAAAGAGGGGGAGGAGAAAACCTAGGATACTTAGTATCCTAGGGCGGACTTGAACCTCATGAAGAGCGCCTACATACCATTTATGGAAATACATGGATCAAAGTCCACGTAGTTCGAAAAGGAATAGGGTTATAACCTAATCAAGGCCTATGGTAAACCCTAAGTTTCCTTTCAAGTAAAACATGGTAAGTTTCCAAAATAAATGATTCTCAAAAGGTTTTTGGTAAAATATGGAACTTTGATCAGAAATGGAAACCTTGATTCAAAAGGTATTTGTTATTGAAAGGAAACTATAAGGATTGCCATGTTCCCCTATTAGGAAATAACCCTAGGGGGGAGAAAGGGAAAGTTTCAAAGGAAGGAAAGAAGGGTGAATTGGGGCACCTTCATACCCTACTTACCTTAAGCGAAAGCAACCTGTCAAAGTAACCACCCTATTGCATAGGGTAATTACCTTATTTGTAAGATTTCATCTTACAATAGCCAAAATAACCACCCCACATTAGTGGGGTAGTTGCACCTGTTGTACCTGTCAAAGCACCTGCAATTTCCATGCAAAACATACCAAAAATACCAACCAAACAAGCTAGATTCCAAATCAAGCCATTATCATGCCCAAACATGGGCTAACACATGCTCAAAATATCATATCAAGGACAAATAACAGATCTGGACAGAATTAAAATAAGGCTTAAAATCAACCACAAGTCATGCAACAACATGAATCATAAGCTAACAAAAACCCTAATTCAACCCTACATGCAATGACATGCAAAAAACACTAAAATCCACTACTATGAATGCAGAAAAATATCATGGTTATCAAATATGCAGCATATATATATCAACTATGAAGAAAACACAAAGAAAAACCCTAAGCTATCATGCTAGATGCAACTTTCCTAATTCAAGGATGAGTGAAACCCTAGAATCATAACTGTGCTCAAAATCACATAAAATAACTCCAAATCATGCAAAACTCATCATGGACATCATTCTAATCATGCATATTAATCAATAGAAGCATCAACACATGATAAAACCACAAGCTTGCACATGAAATATAGCTATTCTAAGTAAAAACCTAATTTCAGCACAAGAGAAACCCTAGAATTGCAAACATGCATTAAATCACATGGAACAACATCCTAGCATACTAAACAGCCCATAAACATTATCCTAATCATGCATACTAACTAATAGAAGTAGCAAAACACAATAAAAACACAAGCTTCAATATGCAAAAGTGTTACTTCATGTAGAAAACCAATTTCAGCACTAAGGAAACCCTAAAGTCCCAAACATGCAGTAAATCACATGGAATAGCATCCTAGCATACTAAACAGCCCATGAATATTATCCTAATCATGCATACTAACTAATAGAAGCAACAAGACATGATAAAGACACAAACTTGAACATGAAATAATGACTATTCCATGTAAAACCCTAGAAAAGACTCTAAAAAACCCTAAAAACACAAACACTCATAAAACCACATAGAATGACATTATATCATGCAAAACCAGCCATAAACAATATCTTAATCATGTATTCTAAGCATTAGAAGCATCAACACATGATAAAACTATAAGCTTTTAACATGAAGTAATGCAAAGCTATGCAAGAAACCTTAGTTTGAATGAAAGAGAGAAAGGGGGAAGGATATACCTATGGTGGCTGCTGTAGAGAGTCCTCTTCCTCTTATGTCCTGCTGGAAATTCCTTCCTTCAAGCCTTCAAGCCCAACTCCAGCCCTCCTTCAAGCTTTCTCTCACACTCTCTCACTCAAAGTTTAGGTTAAACTACCCTAAGGATGGCTGCCATAGCCTCCAATGTGCCTCTCACTTCAGAAATTCTCTCCTTTTAAGTGCCCCCCTATTGCTGAAGTATAAGGGGGTATTTATAGGGATTGAGGGAAAACCCTCAATGGTTGGGATCAAAACCTTAGGGATCGATCCAAGGGCTCTTAGAGGTTCCCTTGGGGCTCAAGTAGGTCAAATAGGGCTGAAATTAGGGTTAAATGGCGACTGGAGGCGTGCAAATCCGAGAAAATAGGATGGGAGCCGCGTCAAAGCTCAAAATAGGAAAGTGGCTCGGGTGACCACCTGGGGCTGGGCAGCTAGCAGCTTGGGCCCAGGCGGCTAGCCGCCCAGGCCTAGGTGGTCACCCGAGGCCCTGTCAGCTTATGCCTATATTTGACCCTTTCGGCTTCCAAATGTGTTTCAGGGCTCAAATCAACTCCGATTTTGACAAAACGAAAGCCAAAACGACCGTGTTTCGAAGGGGAATGTAATTTGAGTCACTTGAGGGCAAGAAACCCTAGCCATGGCTGCATGGTTGGGTCCTACAAAGGTGGTTAACCGCTATGTCTCACCATTGCTTAGCTTAGGTATGCACATAGGGTCACACCGAATGCTTTCCAATTCGAAATTCAACCTCCCTAAACACATTTGGGGATGAAATTAAGACCAATCAAGGTCAAATGAGTAGTCATAGAGTGAAAATCATGAACCAATTCAGGCTAACCCGAAGTAGGTCTCTTAACCTACCTGAGCCATATTGAGCCATTTTAATCCCGAACCATCAATTCATCAAATTGAACCCATAAATACCTCAAATACAACCATATAAACTCTAATTGGCAACTTGGAGATCATTTCAAGGTCAAATGGAAAGTTTGTGATCAAAAAGACGATTATGCCCCTCAAGTCACAAAGGTTCTTATTAACCCTCAAGATCAACTCCAAATCGAACCAAAATTCATACACACCATCCTTAGGACCCTGGAAACTCAATGCAAAAGACTAGACTCAAAAAGGAAACAAAAAGGCACATGCAATGACAAACCCTAGCTAAGGTGACAAAAATGGGGTGTGACAATGACGGCACATCCAACACTTGGAATTCCACCCTAAATTCAGTGGGTCCCATGATAAGAGGCAAAGTAACTACCCCTATTACTTCTCGGTGGGTGTTGTCATAAGCTCTTATGGTCTGTCCAGATGGTGTGAAATCGGTGGGTCCCAAACCTAAGACAGTGGCAGTTCGGAGAGGACATACATTCAGTGCAGACCCATTGTCAATAAGGACGGTGGGAACCCTCTTCCCCATAGTGTCAACGGTCACATAAAGAGCTTGAGAATGGCTTAGCCCGCTTTTGGGTAGGTCCACATCGGTGAACACGATGGTTGAGTTCTTGGGAGTTGGATTCACCAAATGTACCAGTCCCTCGGGGATGTGTCAACGGGCACTTGTATCTGATTCAGCAGTTTCAACACGGTCTGTCTGTGCTTATGCGAGGCCATGAGTAAGCCCCAAATAGTGATGTTGGCATTGGTCTTTTTTAGCTGCCTAAGCACCTCATCCTCTTCTTCTTGCAAGCTAGGACGCCTCTGCCCTTCCAAATCTTCCAATGGATTTTCAGACTCTAGGTGGGGAGGCTTGAAATGACGACCCCCTCTGGTTACATGATCCAGCTCATCATCACTAGCCCATATATCATGGACTTCCTCGAAGTCATTCATTAAGTGATCCCACTCTATCATGTCAATGCTCTCCATTTTTGTCGGCAAGTCATCCCAACCTGTAGGGACTATCGACTCATCTGATGTTGGACTTGGGCTTGAGTACAGCATATAGTAATCAAATTTCCCTGATGATTCACCTAATAGGCCAATCTGAGGATCCCCTGCTTCATATCTTTCTTTCAGCTTTTGTTGGATAGATTTCTTTGGCAACAACAAAACCTTTTGGTCAATGAGGTCTTGAATGATCTTCTTTAGTATAGAACAAGCCTCAATGTCATGGCCGGGTGCACGATGGTATTGGCAATATTGGTGAGGGGTTGAGGGCCTTGGCTTTGGTGGAAGTGGCATGATAAGGCTGTTATTGCGGCAAATGGTGAAAAGATGGGTTAAGGTCATGGGGAGTGGAGTGTATTGTCTTATGGGACGGCGAGGGCGAGAAGATTCAACCCCAATGGCATTTATGGTGTTAGGTGGGGGTGTGTTGTTATGAGATGGGAGAGGATTACGGGTGACATTTGGACGGGTTGGTGGTGAGATGACTTGTTTGTCAATGAGGTCTTGGACTTGATGGCGAAAGCGAACACAACGGTTGGTGGCATGGCCTTTGGATTGGTGGTACTTGCAGTACTCATTCTCGTTGTAGTTCTTGGGTAAGGGATTTGGTGGAGGTCTTGGGTCGAGTGGCTTCAATAGGTCACGGCTTATGAGCTTTTCAAGGACTCTTTCGAGTGGCATGAATAGGTCGGTGAAATGGCGAGGTGGGTTGACATCATTGAGAGAGAAGGGTTGGATGGGTTGAGTTATGGTGTTGACCTCGGCATTGTTCTTCCCAGTAAAGTTTATCTTGCGACTCCTCACTTCCTCAGTTTTGATTGTCCCATCATTGATAGCATCTTCAACCTGCGTGCCAGCCCCTATGAGAGCTTTGAAATTGGGGAAATAGTGGGCAAATAAGTGCTTGTGATACACGGGCAGCAAGTTCTTAACCACCAGCTGAATTTCGTCCTCCTCATTTGGCCTATCCGTCATTCTCGACGCCTTTTGTCTCCACCTTGTAATGTAAGTGGAGAAAGTTTCATGAGCCCCTTGCTTGGTAGTTTCCAGGTCCCTTCGAGTAACATCCACCTCTATGTTGTACTTGTAGTGCTCCGAAAACTCATTGCATATGTCTTCCCAAGTCCGGGTTCTATTCTCATCCAAGGACAAGAACCATTTCAAAGCGGAAGTGGCCAAGGTTTCATGGAACATTTGAGCTAACAGCTCGTCGGTGGCCCTTCGAGGGTGCATAGCCCGCACATACATCTTCAAATGAGTTTTAGGGCAACCTATCCCATCGAACTTTTCTAACTCCGGCATCTTGAATTGTAATGGAATACGAGCCGTTGGAAACAGAGATAAAGTCCGCACATCAACCATGTCATCAGCCCTACGAATTCCTTTTATAGTTCTCTCCAATGCTTCCACCTTGCTAGCTAACACGGAATCACTGCTGGAACCTTTCCCCTTGGCTTCCCCTTCTAGGTTGGTGACCTCAGGTTTCGAGCTACTTTCCCCCCTTGTCTCGGTGTTCTCATTAGATTGAGGTCCCTCTTCGGTGCCAGCCCCATGAGGTATACCCGAGGAATGGGCCTTAGAGCCATTTTGTTCAAGATCCGCCATCTTCTGTTGGTTCTCTTGAGCCATTTTCAATGCGGTATCGGATGTCTCGGCGGTATGGTCAAGCTTGGCCATGATGGCTTTCAGGCAAGCCTCAAGGTCAAAGTGCCCCTCATTAGTTCTTTCATCGGCCATGTCTGTATGATGGGTAGACTCAACACTCACTAGACGCCCTTGCGGATTGCGGATCCAAGCCAGCACGTCTATGGATAAAAAAGTTTTAACCTTTAGCCTAAGGACTTGTCCTAAACCTCCATCTTTTCCTTAACGAATTCGGTTTCTACACCATGTTCAATTAATTCACTCCTTTTATCCAATTACCTTTACAAGGGTCATGGATTAAGAGTATGTTTAAAAGAATAGGGTATAGAGTCCTTCAATTAGGTTTAATTAATCCCCTAGGACTAGCACATCACAAACATAGCTTTACATCCTATTTCCTTAACTTATTCCTCCTAACCCTTGACCTTAACGAAGGTTAGGGTTTAAAGGTCTATGTTAAGGGCATAAGATATAAAGCCTCACACCACAAACACGGCATAGCATCATTACAAACAATTGTGGGTGCATAAAGGTGAGACCATAGTGTCCTACAAGGCCCACTACATAAACTAAAAGAGGGTAGGCTGGGGTCCTTCACTTGCTTGAGCAATCCTTATACCTAACCACATGTGGCATCAGGAACGCCGCGTGGGTCCAGCAGTACGTGATTAACTCATTTAATATACCCAAGGGCAAGCCCAAAGGTACTAGGCAAGAGAGGTTGATAGCTTTTGCCCCAACACTTGGAATCAGGAAAACCAAGGTTGAAACTAAGCCGATCGTTGGCAAGGATACATCGAGGGACATCGATCCTAGCATGCAAGAGTTTGCGCACACAATGCAATAAATGAAAGCACACAATCAAGCGGATGCAATGTGATTGATTTTAATTAAACATAAAAATTAACCTAGCCCAATTAAACTTTATAGAGTCTAGCCCACAAGTCCCCAGTGGAGTCGCCAAACTGTGAACCCCGGAAATTGGGCCCACGAGGGATTGAAAAGAAAATGGGTTTTGAAAACAAAAAAAGGAGTCGCCACCTTATTTTTTAAAGGAAACAAGGAAAACCCTAAAAATAGTTTGTTTTAGGAAAACAATTTGAATGACTCCATAAAAAAGGAAAGGCAAAAACCAATCTTTTGGAAACCAAAGAAATCGGGGATTCGGAGGCTAAGTTATGACATGGGAAGGTTCTAGGCAAAGCCTATAGGCACCCATGTCACCCTTTCGGTCTCTCAGTTCATTTGGGCTAAATCAAGATCTTTCCATACAAAAATCAACAAGTATATCATCACAAGATAGCATGCATATCATATATTTCATTCATCCATCCATGCATAATAAACACATAAAAACAGAAAATAAAGAAAAACAAAACAAAACAAAAAGAAGCCTAGGATGCTTGGATCCTAGAACGGACTTGAGCCTCACGAAGAGCGCCTACGTACCATGCAACGAAATACATGGATCAAAGTCCACGTAGTTCGATTAGAACTAGGGTTAAAACTTAATATAAACCTATGGTTAAAACCCTAGGTTTCCTTATTTGAAAAAGAGTTGAATATAATAGATAAACCAAGTTTGAAATTAAGAAAATTCCACAAAATGGAAACCTTGATAAAAACAGAATTTTGTTGGTTAAGGAAACCCTAGATTTAAACCATAGACTTGTATTAAAGATTAACCCTAGAGAGGGAGAAGGGAAAGAGTTAAGGGAGAGAGGTGAATTGGGGCACCTTCATACCCACTTACCTGAGCGCAATAGCTCCAAGCATTAGCCATTTCAAGCATTGGCAGCCCTATTTGCCATAGGACAAATACCACACCTATTTGCACCCTTACACGTGCTCAAAACCATACAAATACAATGATATGCAAATCTGGACAGAATAGTATTAAGGCCTAAAATCATCTACTAAGCATCCTAACAGCAAAAACAGCAAACTTTCATAAGCCCTAACACAATCCTAGAACCATATTATGCATAAAACCCTAGAAATAAACTAATCATGCATGCAAAAATATCATATTTACTCCATATGAAAAACATACACAGCAAACATGAAGAAAAACCAATGAAAAGACCTACTTTAACATGCTGTATAAAAACAAACACAAAACAAAGACTCTAAAACCCTAAACTCACAAATATGCTTGAAAACATACAAAACAAACTTCACACATACTAAAATAAACCTAAATAGAACCTAAATCATGCATATTAACTAACTAAAACAGTAAAACATGATAAGAACCCTAAGACTAACATGCAATAACACTAATCCTAGCACAAGAACAACAGGAGCACAAGAATCAAACCTATGCCTAAAAAACCTAAAGGACAGCCCTAAAGCATGCTAAAATTATGATAAACAGTAGATATTCCATGTATATTAACTAGCTAGAGTGTTAATACATGATAAGAAAGCTACCTTTAACATGCAATAGGCCTATCCTATATGAAAACCCATATTCAGCATAAGAAGGAATAAGGCATACCTTAGGAAGAGGCTTCCTTGTGTTGGGAATCGAACAAGAGGGAAAAATACAAAGTGCGGAATATAAAAATTTTTCCTACGATTCCACAGCCCATGAATCTAACTATGCATAACACAAAATCAAACCCTAACTACAAAGAGGGTTAGAACACTTACAGAATTTTTGTCTTCTCCTTTTTGCTCCAAGCTTTGATTCCGGACAGCGGTGAATGAGCAGCCCAAGTGTGCTGCCTCCAACGGTATCCACACCTAGCTAGAGCTTCAAGTCCTTTCTTTCTTCTTCCTTGTTGTTGCTAGAGGTGGAGAAGAGAGAGAGAGAGAGAAGAGAGCCTCCAAGGGGCTGGACGGCTAGGGTTTATTGTGCAAGCCTCTTGTGCCATGTCACACATAAGTGTGACTTATATAGGCACCCCACTAAAGGGGGCTGGCCATGGGGAAGAAACCCTAATAGGGTTATGTGTAATTACTCTTAATTGCACATTAACCCCTATTATTTGTATCAAATACAAATAGGCCCATAAAGAACTATTCTTTATTCACTAAAACCCTTTCTCTCATAGACTTTAAAGCCCTTCTTGCATGATCAGTGTGTGACCCATTGGGTTCACATCATCAAGTAGTAGGAATAGCACGAGGTGTGCACAATGGAACTCTTTCCATTTAGGGTCTAATTAGAACTCCTTCCAATTCCCTAATTGATTATAACTCACTTATATCAATTAGGGCTTCTACTAACCATGAGTAACACCTAGCATATGGCTCATGGTGTGGTCCTTAATGAGGTGAATAGTCATTTACAAAGAACCCTTCTGTTATAGTTTATAGGTTACAATTGCATCCTTCCTTCAACACAATGTCTCCAATTGAACTAATAGGACATGGAAGTCTGTCAAGTCCCTAGTTCAATTACTTTATACTCATTCATAGATATCAACTCATTGATGAACTCATGAAACTCTTTTCATATTCATCCTACCATGGCCATGGATTTAATGAGTTATATTATGAATGCTATATGAGACATTCTCTCTCTTTTTCCTGAGAGTGATGGATCCCTTGTTGATCACTCACATGCCTTCATACACATAGCAGTAGGGCCAATGAACACCTTTGCAGACCCCTGAATAGGATCTGCATTTAGTGTTATCAAACTTCTAAAGCTACATACATAAGGCAACTATGGTGTCTCAGGTCTAAGGATTACTTGTACCACTATAACAATGAGAAACTGATTGACAGGCAAGATAAAACTCCATTCAGTTTATCTCATATCTTTGGTCACATTCAGTGTACCTATTCTTATAATAGGCACCCACTTGTTGGTTGTAGTGTCTCCACACAAATAGCTTGAGACTAGCTATCCTCCTATAGAGTCAACCTAACAAATGCTAGTCCTATGGTTCATTACTGTCCATCATAGTGAACCTTCAACTAGGAATGCTTAAGGAGTTTAGTACAGAGATATATCTATAGTCTCAAAATTACAACTCTTTGTAATTCCATATTCTCAACTCTAACTCCATGGACATATTATGTAAATATAAATGATGCATATAAACATAATAGAATAAGCCCTTTTATTAAATCAATAATAAATGTGACATACATAAATGAAATCAAATGATTGTTCCTAATCCCTAAACAATCATCTCTATGATTGGCTCTAGGGCATAATCCTAACACCTTGTTGCTGTAGAGACTCTCTCTTCCTCTTATGGATGACTTGAACCAATGTTCTCCAAGGCTACAGCAAGAACTCCAGCTCTCCTTCAAGTCCCTCGCTCTTATTCTCTCTCTAACACTTAGGTTTTTAGGCATAAAGTGGCTCCCTTTGTGCTGAAGCATAGGGGGGTATTTATAGAGTTTCATTAGGATTAACCAATGGCTAGGATTAAAACTCTAAAAATTAATCCAAGGGCTATTAGAGACCCCCTTGGGGCTTAAGTAACTCAGAAGTTACCAAAAATTAGAAGGAAACTCGTCCAAAAGAGCCCTTGTACGTCAAAATAGGCAAGAGTCCGCTTCAGCAAGGAATCATAGTGCAAATAGGAAAGTGGGCTCGGGTGACCACCCAAGGCTGGGCGGCTAGCCACCTGGGCCCAGGCAGCTAGCCGCCCAGGCTTGGGTGGTCACCCGAGCCCACTTCTGATTTTTCTCCTATTTTGCCTCCTTTCCCTTCTAGAAGTGTTTCAGGAGGCAAATTAACTCCGATTTTGATGAAACAAAAGCCAAAACGACCGTGTTTCGATGAGGAATATGTTTTTGAACATTTTAGGGTGAAAACCACTAACCATGGGGGCATGGTTAAGTTTGAACAAGGCGGTTAACCACTATGCTCTACCTTTGCTAAGCATAGGCATGCACATAGGGTCAAACCAAACACTTTCCATATCAAAATTGAACTTCATAAAACACTTTTGGGAGTAAATGATGACTAATGAAAGTCAATTTGAAAAGATTTGGTTGGTAATTGTGAGTCAATTAGAGCTAACCCAAAGAAGGGTCAATTAACCAACTTGAACTGTATTGAGCCATTTTAATCCCGAGCCATTGATTTATCAAATTGACACTAGAAATACCTCTTATGCATCCATATGAACTCCAATTGACAATTTGGAGATCATTTCAAGGTCAAATGAAAAGTTTGGGACTTAAAAGACGATTATGCCCCTCAAGTCACAAAAGCTCTTATTTTCCCTCAAGATCAACTCCGAATTGAACCAAAATTCATATCCATTGTCCTTGTGACTCTAGAAACCTAATGCAAGTGACTAGACTCAAAAACCAAACAAAAACATGCATGAAATGATGAGCCCTAGTAAGGTGGTGCAAAAATGGGGTGTGACAGATATCAGGTTCAATACATAGTGTAGAATAAGGCTTCTTAACACTTTAAGAACCTTACTTGTGTTATCATAGGGCACATGCCCTTGAATAATGAATTCTTATTTGAAGTAAATCAGACCTCCCTTAGAATTCTCCATGTTGAACTCCTTCAACATTTCAACTATGTTTGATGATTTGGAGATACCTAGCAATCTATATGATCTATCTCTATAGATCTTATTGGATGCTTCTGCCAAATCTTTCATGAATTAGTTTTTCTCCAAAAACTAAAACTTTACATTAGATAACATTCATGTATCATTCATAATGATTATGATGTCATCTATACTTAGGATAAAGAAAAACGATCGCACTCCCACTAACCTTTTATACACTTATAATCCATCTATACAATGAGAGAAATCAAACAATTTGATTACTTCAACTTTATAGATGTTCTAATTATGAAAACCTTGTAGTCTATTAATAGACTTCTATAACTTACACACTTTTATGGTTTTTCACCATTTGATATAACATCCTTATATCCTTTTTGACATATCTCATATTCAAAATGTGTGTTTATAGATAACAAGATCCAAATGGATTTCAGCATAACTATTATCAAACAAGTTTCTTTATAGACAACTTTTTGCCTATGTTGAAAACATTCTTAAATAGCCAAGCCTTTTAGGTCTCTACCTATCCATATTGGATTTAATGACTCTTAGTCATTTCTCGAGTTGATGTGAAACATCATCTAGTCATAATCAATAGGATTATCTTGGTGATCTTTATCACCAAAGAACAAAATTTTCACATTCTAATAGAGATACAATATCTCTCTTATGTTAAGAAATATCCAATTTGATCTATGAAAAGATTGTAGTGTAGTTAAGGGTTTTGTCTTAACAGAGACAAGGGTTGGATCTTTGTTCGTTTGTGGCTTTACGGACAATTCTATAAATTCTATCTACTTTTGCATCTTTCTTGAATGAACTCTTTCTCAAGAAAATCCAGCAAACATCCTAATGGACAACTTTTGTTCATTAGGGTAATAGAAATACTATCCCAACCACTTTTGGGATATACCACAATTCAACACTTACTTGACCTTATTTCCAGATTGTCTACATTATGTTTCCAGACAAACGTAGCACAAGCCCGGGCCTTAACTTCTTTAAGTTGGGTTTCTTCCCATATCATATCTGATATAATTGGGACAAAACTGGAGTGAACCCTAAATTATCAATATGTAGCAATTTTAAGGTATATCCTAGATGGATACATTAGTAAAACTCATCATGGATCAAACCATATCTTAATAGGGTTCAATTCGTTCTCTTAGATTCACCATTGAGCTATGGTTCTAAGATGAGTCTACTGTAATTGAATGCATGCTCTACATGACTATATACATCACAATGCATTAGTCAAATTATAAATGTAACTCTTTCACTTCACCAAGTAAAAGATGGGTTTGGTCATCTCATAACCAAGTCATAATCGTTACATTTAAATAAGAGTCTCTACATCTCTTGCATTCTCAGAATACGTTGCATTCGCTCTAATTAGTCATTTAAATTCAGAAATCAAATTTCTAGAATGTCTTAAATGACCTAGTTAAGAAATAAGTTCCCAAAATTAATCTAGCAACTCTTGCTCTATTAAAATTTTTAAAGGTAACTTATTATCTACTTAACTTTCTGCTTCGATTTAGATTACACTAGAATCCAAAAACCAAGAAGCAGAACTAATCAATAATTTAGTTTAGAGCATGAACCAAAACTTCAAAAGTTTGGTTCTTCTAGGAAGACTAATTCTTTATCAAGTTCCCTTTACAATACCTTATGTTTACTACAAAATAATCATATTTCTTTGTCTTTGACTTTTCAAGATTTGATTTCCTCTATGCTTCCATTTTAAATCACATCTAGCTTCTCAAGCTATTCTATGTGATTAATCATTTTTCAAAAGAATGATTATTAATAAAGAACTTTTATTACATCCTAGTCTAGAAGAAGTCCTTTATAAGTACTATACTTTATAGTATTATTTTACTCACCATACAACCTTTGTATGTGATGTAGGACATCAAAGGCATTTGCATTGACTAATTTTGCTTCTGAAGCTCATTAGTCATTAATACTATCATATAGCATGGCAACAAGATGCCAATTGCGCATAGTGTCATTTTCTTCTTAGGATGTTTTATGGAGGGCCTTTAATAAAAGGCCTAATAGCATATAAACAATCTTTTGAAATTGAGAACAATTCTCAATTTCCTAAGTCAATCAAAGAAATCGGGTTTAGTCAAACTATCAATATCCTATATATTAGGAAATAGGGGTTTTGAGGTGAGTAATTAGGTAATCTACATAAACAAAGAATTAGATTTCATTTTTATCCATAATGATTCGGTCTTTAATCATATGGTACCTCCCACTATTTTATCAAATTCCATACACCCTCTAATGGAATTCGAGAATCTCATTCCTAATGGGGATTGGGGTCCCACTATGACCTAGAAGCCTCACATGTTAGTTTCTTGGCTTCTAACCCACAATAAGAAGACAACTCTTTGTCTCTTGCTTCATAAGCAAGTTCCAATCATTTTGCCTCTAGGGAACATACACCTCACATGTTAGTTTCTTGGAATACTTCCCTAGTTAAGTTAAACCCATCATTCACACACGTATGTTTCGCCAAATATATACCTCACATGTTAGTTTCTTGGTATATACCAGTTTAGGCACCCCATGATATCTCATATGTGATAGTTTCAAGTAATGTCTTTAACATGGGTAGCTCCTACATGTCTGCAGCCAGGTACCCACATTAAGGGACGTTTGATGATCCTATAATGATGGAAGGTAATGAAGAATTCATTCCCCAATGACTTCTCCATTTTCAACTTAATATTAAATAAGAGGGGTTTTAAAGGGTCTCATCAAATTAACATGCATCCTATGTATCAAAATTTAAACATATAAATTATGCTATTTATAATCATACATCTCATGTTATTATAAATCATACATCGCATGCTATTATATATCAACATATATAAAGTACCATATTTTGATATTAGTCCCTAAGTGAATAGGTAACATACACCAAACTATGGTATTGGAGCTAATACTATTATCTCATAAATTAAAGCTCCCACTATGATGATTATGGACTTTGAGAGGATTCAATCCAAGCCAATAGATTGAATCCAAGGTCTAAGGTGGGTGTAGGTGATTGTAAAATAAACCATTCGTAACATGCATGCTTTCCTGAAAAACTTCTCTAAGCTTTCAAGTCCTTCAATCTGCTCCCTTGGCTTGATGGTCTCCACCATTGGCTTGTTGGTCTCCACCATTGGCTTGTTGGGCTCCTTTGGGTCCACCATGCTCCTTAGTGCGCTCTCGATTACATAACATTTACATAATATATAGAAAGGGATACATAAGGGGAATGTGGGGTACATAAGAGAATGATAGAGAGAGAGGGAAGGTGGCATGCAAGCCCCAAATAATAAATTACATCACCATAATAAAATTACAACTCTTGAAAAATTATTACAACCCATTCATAAGATGGCCAATCACAATTGGTTTAAGGGGTATAGTCCATAATCATCATCCAAACACATACATACAATCTCATTGCATAATGTAAAGAAAAACTGTAAGCATTAAAACATATGGGCATTATGGTAATTCTCTTGAATGATTTACATTAATCTCATTAATGCATCCTAATCTTATTAGGTTTAAACAAAAATATCCAGAATTAAATAAAGTCTTAACATTTAAGACATTTAGTTTCAATTAATCAAATTAATAGGAACATATAAAGTTTCCTAAAATAACTCTAATATCCAATATTAGGGTTTCCTTATTTAAACAAAACAATTTCATTTAATTACTATATGTATTTGATACATTAAAAATCGAATTTAAAAGAAAAACAAGATTGAAGTTCTTGAAGAGGCTGAAACTGGGTTCTTGAAAAACCCAGGCTAGTTTTCTGGTTTTTGTTCATTCTCTTCCATCAAAATCATTATGAATGATCATAGATTTAATATATATATTGTATATATGTTTATCATTGATGTTGGTATGAGTTTTGAATTAAAAACAATCAAAAAGTTTGAGTTTTAAAATTTTCCAGCAAAGCAGTTTTCTGGGCAGCATGATACAGCCATGGTTATTGGCATGTATCTTCTTCATAGGAGCAAGGCAGGGCATGAAACCACCTCTATTAGAATCGTGGGACACTAGGGGATAAACCCCAAGTGGTGTGGTAGCCATTAGATGGCATCTTCTAGGGTTTTAGAACCCATTCTCTTCATTATCGTTTTGCTGAAATTTTCTGGATAATCTATTGTTAGGATTATGCCCTAGAGCTAATCATAGAGATGATTGTTTAGGGATTAGGAACAATCATTTGATTTCATTTGTGTATGTCACATTTATTATTGATTTAATAAAAGGGCTTATTCTATTATGTTTATATGCATCATTTATATTACATAATATGTCCATGGAGTTAGAGTTGAGAATATGGAATTACAAAGAGTTGTAATTTTGAGACTATAGATATATCTCTGTACTAAACTCCTAAAGCATTCCTAGTTGAAGGTTCACTATGATGGACAGTAATGAACCATAGGACTAGCACTTGTTAGGTTGACTCTATAGGAGGATAGCTAGACTCAAGCTATTTGTGTGGAGACACTACAACCAACAAGTGGGTGCCTATTACGAGAATAGGTACACTGAATGTGACCAAAGATATGAGATAAACTGAATAGAGTTTTATCCTGCCTGTCAATCAGTTTCTCATTGTTATAGTGGTACAAGTAATCCTTAGACCTGAGACACCATAGTTGTCTTATGCATGTAGCTTTAGAAGTTTGATAACACTAAGTGCAAATCCTATTCAAGGGTTTGTAAAGGTGTTCATTGGCCCTACTGCTATGTGTATGAAGGCATGTGAGTGATCAACAAGGGATTTATCACTCTCAGGAAAAAGAGAGAGAATGTCTCATATAGCATTCATAATATAACTCATTAAATCCATGGCCATGGTAGAATGAATGTGGAAAAGAGTTTGCATGAGTTCAGTCAATGAGTTGATATCTATGAATGAGTATAAAGTAACTGAATTAGGGACTTGACAGACTTCCATGTCCTATTAGTTCAATTAGAGACATTTTGTTGAAGGAAGGAGGCAATTGTAACCTATAAACTATAACAGAAGGGTTCTTTGTAAATGACTATTCACCTCATTAAGGACCACACCATGAGCCATATGCTAGGTGTTACTCATGGTTAGTAGAAGCCCTAATTGATATAAGTGAGTTATAATCAATTAGGGAATTGGAAGGCGTTCCAATTAGACCCTAAATGGAAAGAGTTCCATTGTGCACACCTTGTGCTATTCCTACTACTTGATGATGTGAACCCAATGGGTCACACACTGATCATGCAAGATGAGCTTTTAAGTCTATGAGAGAAAGGGTATGAGTGCATAAAGAATAGTTCTTTGAGGCCATGTTTGTATTTGATATAAACAATAGGGGTTATTGTGCAATTTAGGGAAATTACATAAAACCCTAAAAGGGTTTCCCCCCTAGGGCCTGCCCCTTTAGTGTGGACTATTTAAGTCACACTATAATGTGTGACATCATCACTTTTTTAGAAGACACCAAGGGCTGGCCAGAATTTCCAGCCTCCCTCTCTCTCTCTCCTCTCTTCTCCTACTCTAGCAACAACATGGGAAAGAAGGAAAGGACTTGAAGCTCTAGCTAGGTGTGGATACCGTTGGAGGCAGCACACTTGGGCTGCTCATTCACCGCTGTCCGGAATCAAAGCTTGGAGCAAAAAGGAGAAGACAAATATTCTGTAAGTGTTCTAACCCTCTTTGTAGTTAGGGTTTGATTTTGTGTTATGCATAGTTAGATTCATGGGTAGTGGAATCGTAGGAAAAAATTTTATATTCCGCACTTCTATTTTTCCCTCTTGATCGATTCCCAACAGTGGTATCAGAGCCATGATTATGCATAATACAAAATACATATGGGCTGGTAATTATGGTGTAGTTGAATAATTAAAAAAAAAAAAAAAATCTGGAAAATTTTTCTGCATAATTGGTTTTCCTCCATGGCTGAACCTAGGGTTTGGAACCCTAGGTCAATTCTCTTCTACTCCTCTTCTAATTGATGGTTAAGTGTAGCCATGGATGCAATAGGTTGCATAGGGTTTGAGTTTGGAGAAGAAGAATAAGGTAATTAGGGTTTTATTGTTTTGTATGAACCACAATCAGATTCATGGGTTGCATGGAATTGATAGGAAATTTTTGTTATTCAAGTTATTCCGCATTCTATTTCCTTCTAGTTCAATTCCTTACAACTCAAAGAGTCATTTAAACATACTATCACAATCAATTCCATCCAAATAGTCATAAGCCTTATTTTAACAACTTTGTTAAAATTAAGGAAAGCAAATATTCCAATGGCACTATAATTTCCTCAAGAAATTAATAACACTGCAAAAAAATTCTTGTATGTGACTCAAAGAGTCATTTAAACATACTTCCAAAACCAATTCCAATCAAGCATTCATAGGCTTTATTTTAACAACTTTGTTAAAATTTAGCAAGGCAATCAATCCAATTGTGATATAATTTCCTCAAGAAATCAATGGCAATGTCAATCCACCATAAAGAATCAAGAAATAACAATTTTATGATCCTTACGAAGCATCACAAGCACTCAACAAATCATCATCCAATCAACTAAGCTTTAATTTAACCCTAGGGTTAAAAATAAGCAAGAACACCCAATCAATTTCATTGTGCTATAATTTCCTCAAGAAATAAATAGCAAAGGCAATCCATCATAAGAAATCAAGGAATATAAAATTCCATGGTTCCAAACAAATACCATAAGCATCATCTTTCCATCATTCAAAGATAAGTTCTGTTAACAAAGCAAATGTTAAAGTAAGCTTGCAAATATCACCATGAGTCAACTAATAATTCAATTAGTGACCAAATCAACATCATTTCTTGCATTTCAAATTATCCATGACATTTTCTAGGCTTTTTAAGATGAATTTCATTATTAAAAAAAAAAAAAAGCAAAAGGGGCCCAATTAAGCAAAATTGTGCAAAAAATGCATAAAACCAAGGCGGGCTAGGGGACCGGTTGGTGAACCGGTTGGGACCAACCGGTCACCCAAGAGGGCCTTTTTTTTGCACTTTTTGTGGTGTTTTGGCTATAAAGCCTTGCACCTTCCCTCATTTGTTCATCCTTCTTTTGCTTGGTTTTTTTAGAGCTTCTCTCTCTAGAAACGCAACACCCAACATTTCCAAACTTCAAAATACCAAAACTTTGGTACTAAACTTGAATCATTGAGGTGAATTAACACCAACAACATCACTTTCAAGGAATCAAAACAACCTTTGATTCATCAATCATCCTTCCCAACTTACTTTTTTTTCAAATCAAACCCATTTTTTCAAGAACGCCCAACATGAGTACTTCATCAACAAACAAGTATTCAAATGCCAAGTACCCACATCATTTCCTCAAGAAGACATACAAAACTCCTCAATATGAAGATCAACCGGATAGTTTGCTCTTGGAACCCAACAATCATCTTTCCTACATCCACTCCTATGAATGAGGTAAGATAATTCCCAACTTCTTCAAGTTCACCCTTATTCTTTCATTTTATTGTTTCATTCCAAGTATTTGCTATTCTTATGAATGTAATGCATTGAGTTCTTGCTATTTTGACAACTTTTGGTAGTTTTCCATGTACAAAAAGCTTATTTTCCAACATAGGCATAACCATGCCCACCAAGTGTTTGATAAAATTCCCAAGAGAATAAAACCATTCTTTTTGCTTTCAAATAGTCAAGATAATCAAAGGTGAACTCAAGAGCATTCCCTAGAATGCTAACCCATGAATTTTGAAGTACTTTTTTTTACAAAAAACCTTGTAGGCATAACCATGCCCACCAAGTGTTTGATAAAATTCTCAAGAGAATAAAATCATTCTTTTTGCTTTCAAATGCCAAAAGTTCTTAAACAAACTATCAAAGGTATTCTCCAAGAGGTTTACCCATGAGTTTTAAAACACTTTTCTTTACAAAAACCATGTAGGCATAACCATGCCCACCAAGTGTTTGATAAACTTCCCAAGAGAATAAAATCATTCTGTTTTCTTTAAAATGCTCAAAGTACTCAAACAAAATATTAAGGGTATTCTCCAAGAGGTTTACCCATGAGTTTTAAAGCACTTTTCTTTACAAAAATCATGTAGGCATAATCATACCCACCAAGTGTTTGGTAAAATTCCTAAAGGAATAAAAAGCATTCTTTTGCTTTCAAATACTTTAGAAAATTAAAGGGAAACTCGAAGGCATTCTCTAGAATGTTAACCCATGATTTTTGAGGGCACTTTTCTTTGCAAAGAACTTTCTTTTCACATGTGTAAACTTTTGAAAACTTGAAAAACCACGAATTTAATCATTCTTGAGTTATTCTTTGAGTATAGCAAATATTTAAAATAACAATTTCCATGATTTCCTTCATTCTTTGTAGCCAAATTTTGAAGATAGAACAAGGCATACTCTTGGAGGAGTCATTGAATGGTGGTGCAAGATGGCTACATGGCAACCCGAAACCCAAAAGATTATAAATAATGCGGGTTTTGGAGATTTCTTGAATTCCCTGTGGGTGGAACCAAGAGATAGGTAACCTTTGCTAGCTCTTACTGAGTTGTGGTGGGACATAACTAACACTTTCCATTTCAGTTTTGGGGAAATGACTCTTACCCCAATAGATTTCACAGTTACTACAAGACTTTGCCCGGGCGGGAGGAGATTATCTTACTATGAAAATGCACCTAGTGATCTGTTAGGATTATGCCCTAGAGCCAATCATAGAGATGATTGTTCAGGGATTAGGAACAATCAATTGATTTCATTTATGCATGTCACATTTATTATTTATTTAATAAAGGGCTTAGTCTATTATGCTTATATGCATTATTTATATTTACATAATATGTCCATGGAGTTAGAGTTGAGAATATGAAATTACAAAGTGTTGTAATTTTGAGATTGTAAATATATCTCTGTACTAAACTCCTTAAACATTCCTAGTTGAAGGTTCATTATAATGGACAGTAATGAATCATAGGACTAGCACTTGTTAGGTTAACTCTATAGGAGGATAGCTAGTCTCAAGCTATTTGTGTGTAGACACTACAACCAACAAGTGGCTGCCTATTATAAGAATAGGTACACTGAATGTGACCAAAGATATGAGATAAACTGAATGGAGTTTTAACCTGCCTGTCAATCTGTTTCTCATTGCTATAGTGGTACAAGTAATCCTTAGACCTGAGACACCATAGTTGTCTTATGCATGTAGCTTTAGAAGTTTGATAACACTAAGTGCAGATCCTATTCAGGGGTCTGTAAGGGTGTTTCATTGGCCCTACTGCTATGTGTGTGAAGGCATGTGAGTGATCAACAAGGAATCCATCACTCTCAGGAAAAAGGGAGTGAATGTCTCATATAGCATTCATTAAATATAACTCATTAAATCTATGGGCCCATGGTAGTATGAATATGGAAAGTAATTCCCATAAGTTCATCATTGAGTTGATATTAATGACTGAGTATAAAGTAATTGAACTAGGGACTTGACAGACTTCCATGTCCTATTAGTTCAATTGGAGACATTGTGATGATAGAAGGATGTAATTGTAACTTGTAAACTATAACAGAAGGGTTCTTTGTAAATGACTATTCACCTCATTAAGGACCACACCATTGTTGGGAATCGATCAAGAGGGAAAAATAGAAGTGCGGAATATAAAAATTTTTCCTACGATTCCACAGCCCATGAATCTAACTATGCATAACACAAAATCAAACCCTAACTACAAAGAGGGTTAGAACACTTACAGAATTTTTGTCTTCTCCTTTTTGCTCCAAGCTTTGATTCCGGACAGCGGTGAATGAGCAGCCCAAGTGTGCTGCCTCCAACGGTATCCACACCTAGCTAGAGCTTCAAGTCCTTTCCTTCTTTCCCATGTTGTTGCTAGAGTAGGAGAAAAGAGGAGAGAGAGAGAGGGAGGCTGGAAATTCTGGCCAGCCCTTGGTGTCTTCTAAAAAATCATGATGTCACACATCATAGTGTGACTTAAATAGTCCACACTAAAGGGGCCGGCCCTAGGGGCGAAACCCTTTTAGGGTTTTATGCAATTTCCCTAAATTGCACAATAACCCCTATTGTTTATATCAAATACAAACATGGCCTCAAAGAACTATTCTTTATGCACTTATACCCTTTCTCTCATAGACTTAAAAGCTCATCTTGCATGATCAGTGTGTGACCAATTGGGTTCACATCATCAAGTAGTATGAATAGCACGAGGTGTGCACAATGGAACTCTTTCCATTTAGGGTCTAATTGAAACTCCTTCCAATTCCCTAATTGATTATAACTCACTAATATCAATTAGGGCTTCTGCTAACCATGAATAACACCTAGCATATGGTTCATGGTGTTGTCCTTAATGAGGTGAATAAGTATCTAACAAAGAACCCTTCTGTTATAGTTTATAGGTTACAATTGCATCCTTCCTTCAACACAATGTCTCCAATTAAACTAATAGGACATGGAAGTCTGTCAAGTCCCTAGTTTAATTACTTTATACTCAATTATGAATATCAACTCATTGATGAACTCATGACACTCTTTTCATATTCATCCTACCATGGCCATGGATTTAATGAGTATATTATGAATGCTATATGAGACATTCTTTCTCTTTTTCCTAAGAGTGATGGATCCCTTGTTGATCACTCACATGCCTTCATACACATAGCAGTAGGGCCAATGAACACCTTTGCAGACCCCTGAATAGGATCTGCACTTAGTGTTATCAAACTTCTAAAGCTACATGCATAAGGCAACTATGGTGTCTCAGGTCTAAGGATTACTTGTACCACTATAACAATGAGAAACTGATTGACAGGCAGGATAAAACTCCATTCAGTTTATCTCATATCTTTGGTCACATTCAGTGTACCTATTCTCGCAATAGGCACCCACTTGTTGGTTGTAGTGTCTCCACACAAATAGCTTGAGACTAGCTATCCTCCTATAGAGTCAACCTAACAAGTGCTAGTCCTATGGTTCGTTACTGTCCATCATAGTGAACCTTCAACTAGGAATGCTTTAGGAGTTTAGTACAGAGATATATCTATAGTCTCAAAATTACAACTCTTTGTAATTCCATATTCTCAACTCTAACTCCATGGACATATTATGTAAATATAAATGATGCATATAAACATAATAGAATAAGCCCTTTTATTAAATCAATAATAAATGTGACATACATAAATGAAATCAAATGATTGTTCCTAATCCCTAAACAATCATCTCTATGATTGGCTCTAGGGCATAATCCTAACAACCATGAGCCATATGCTAGGTGTTACTCATGGTTAGTAGAAGCCCTAATTGATATAAATGAGTTATAATCAATTAGGGAATTGGAAGGAGTTCCAATTAAACCTTTTAATGGAAAGAGTTCCATTGTCCACACCTTGTGCTGTTCCTACTACTTGATGATGTGAACCCAATGGGTCACACACTGATCATGCTAAGAGAGCTTGAAAGTCTATGAAAGAAAGGGCATAAGTGAATAAAAGAATTGTTCTGAAGGGGCTAGTTTGTATTTGATATAAACTAGAGGGCTTATTGTGTAATTAAAGAGTAATTACACAAAACCTATTAGGGTTTGGAATCCCCCCTAGGGCCGGCCCTATTAGTGGCTTTAAATAGCCTTGCTATGATATGATGACATCATCACAATCACTTCTCCCAAGTGCTGGCCGAAATTCAGAGGAGGCTCTCTCTTTCTCTCTCTCTCTTCTCCACCTCTAGCAACAACAAGGAAGAAGAATGAAAGGACTTCAAGCTCAAGCTAGGTGTGGATACCGTTAGAGGCAATACACTTGGAATGCTCATTCATTGCTGCCTGGAGTTCAAGCTTGGAGCAAAAAGGAGAAGACAAAGCTTGGAGCATAAAGGAGAAGACTTTGTTCAACTGTAAGTAATTCTACCCTCTTCTAGTTAGGGTTTTGTTTTGTATTAAGCATAATTGGATTCATGGGATTGGGAGTCATAGGAAAATTTTTATTCCGCCTTTGTAGTTTTCCTCTATAGTTCAATTCCCAACAGTGGTATCAGAGCCATGCTGATGCCTAATACAAACTGCATATGGGCTAGAATTTATGGTAAATTGATTGGTTAATAAATCTGGAATTTATGTTCATACATTAAAGCTTGTTGACTCTCATGGCCAAACCTAGGGTTTATGAACCCTAGGTTTTTTTCTCTTCTACTCCTCTTCTAAAATAAGTTTTAGAGATGCTGGTTATTCAAGAGTTGAATAGGGATTGAGTTTGGAGAAGAAGAACAGTTTTCATGATAGCCATGAAAAACCATCATCTTGTTTTGCATGCCGAAATCAGAGTTCTTCTCCAAAAGTTTCAAGCCATATATGGTTAGAAAGCTCTTCGAATTAGCTTTCCAACCCAACAAATGGTTCATCGATCCGAGTTTTGTAGTGAAAGTTATGAATTTTTTACTACAGGCTGTTAGGAAAGACAGTTTTGCTCGAGAATGATGCAACAGCCACAACTGTGAGTTTTTGATGGAGATCAAAGGCATGGCAATGGTTGCCACCACTTGGGTTATGTTCTAGACATGGTAGGGAAGGGTTCCCAAGCATTCAGATGCATCATAATTGGATTAAGATTCTAGAACAGAAGGAAGAAGAAGAAAACCACCGATGTTCGAATCTGGGTTTTAGAACCCTAGGGTTCTCGCTACTGTTATGATCAGAAACTTCTGCAAAATTGATGAATAATCATTATAGGATGATGATATATGATGTATAGATCATATTCTTTAAGTTTCAAAAGAGTCTTGATGCATAAAGAATCAAAAAGTTTGATTTCTTGGAAGAACACAGCAGGCTGTTTTTCTGCAGAAAGTCATCAATGGAGTTTCATTCATAACTTGAGTTAGGGAACTCCAAATTGCATGAAACCACTTGCATTAGTTTCCTAAGACATTTAGGATACTAGGAAAAATAATTTGGTAGCCTGAATTGATCATCTTGCTGGGTTTTAAATCAGTTTGCGACCATGGACGGTATGCTGTCAAATTCTGGACAGCCCACTGTTCTTGAATTGTTTAGAACAATTGGGGATGATTTAATCATCCAAACCACTTCAATTAGCTTCGTAATTCATGTAGGGACATGATACAAAAGCTGGTTTTGTTGGTGGAGTCAAATTGATTATGTTTTAGGAAACAATTGTGACCTTGGAGGTCCTCCCATGGTGGCGCCAGCACTGGGTTCTTGAAACCCTAATTTGTTTTGAACAAGACTGCCCTATTGGCCACTCCACATGTGTCCTAGGGCTAAGCCACGACCCTAGCAATTTTCCCCTTGGTTGTCCTTGGCTCCCCATGCTTGATGGTGACCATGGCAGTTTTGCCAAGCCATGGCAGCCCCCTGGCCAAGCCGTGGCCAAGCCATGGCAGCCCCCTCGCCTAGCCGTGGCAGCCTCCTGGCCAAGCCATGGCAACCCCATGATTTTGGCAGCAAACCTAGGGTTTCTTAGGAAACCCTAATTCCTATTAATGACAAAACCCTAATTCATTAATTGCATTAATTGAAACCCTAATTAGGCTATTAATTACCTTAATTAAAGTGTTTAATGATTGGTCATTAAATGACCAATCATGGTTATTAATTATTAGGGCAAAATTAATTGCATTTATGATGTCTAGGGTTTAGGGTTTAAGAAACCATAATTCGTATTAATTAAACCCTAATTCTATTAATGCATTAATTAATAACTAAACCTAGTAATTAATGTGTCCAACCTAGGGTTAAGTGATTGGTCATTAATGACGAATCATGATCATTAAAGGTTTAGTAATTAATCATTGGCATTTAATAGGTTTAAGGTTTAGGGTTTTAGAAACCCTAATTAGTGCATATTAATTAGGTGTAATTAAATATCCTAGGTGGCATTAATTAAACCCTAATCCTAATCATTAATACTGTATAAACCTAGGGTTTGAATGATTGGTCACTAATTGACTAATCATAAGGCATTCAATGCATTAGGGTTACATTTAGGGTTTAGAGTTAATGCACTTAGGGTTTAGGGTTTTAGGAAACCCTAATGCACTAATTAATTAATATATTGATTTTGTTTAATTTTGAAATTGATTATTTAATTAATGTTGATTAATTTTATATTGTTTTAAATGGTTTAAAACACAATTTAGGATTAAATTAAAATCTAGAAATTTTGTTTTTAATTAAATGAAATTGTTTTGTTTAATTAAAGAAACCCTAATATTTGATATTAGAGTTTAATTAGGGGACTTTAAATGTTTCAATTGATTAGATTAATTGAAATTAAATGTCTTAAATGTTAAGACTTAATTAATTCTGGAAATTGTGCATATCCTAATGAGATTAGGACACATTAATTAGATTAATGAATACCAATCAATAGAGTTACCATAATGCCCATATGCTTTATTGCTTACAGTTATTTCTTTTATTATGCAATGTGATTGTATGTTTAAGAATGGATGATGATTATGGACTATACCCTTTAAACCAATTGTGATTGGCCGTCTTATGAATGGGTTGTATTATTTTTCAAGAGTTGTAATTTAAGTATGGTGATGTAATTATTTATTTTGGGGCTTGCATGCCACCTTCTTCTCTCTCTCTCTATCATTCTCTTATGTACCTCACATTCCCCTTATATATCCCTTTCTTTAAATTATGTAAATGTTATGTAATCGAGAGTGCACTAAGGAGTATGGTAGACCCAAAGGAGCATGGTGGAGCCCAACAAGCCTATGGAGGAGATTGAAGAAGACTTTCAAGAGAGCATGCTATGTTTTGAATGAATGTTTTACGATCACCTACACCCACCATAGACCTTGGATTCCAAGCCAATAAATCCATTGGCTTGGATTGAATCTTCTTAGAGTCCATAATCATCATAGTGGGAGCTTTTAGTTAGATTAATAGTGATAGCTACAAATCCAAAGATCGTTATATGTCACCTAATAGGGACTAATATCGATAATTGGATTATATATAATGTTGTTATATTTTATTTATATCCATGAGATTTATGTTAAATTAGTTAAATTGATGAGACCCTTAAAACGCCTCTCTTTTAATATTAAGTTGAAAATGAAGAAATCATAGGGAATGAATTCTTCATTGCCTTCCATCATTATAGGATCATCTAACATCCTTTAATGTGGGTACCTGGCTGTAGACATGTAGGAGCTACCCATGTTAAAGACATTACTTGAAACTATCATATATGAGATATCATGGGGTGCCTAAGCTGGTATATACCAAGAAACTAACATGTGAGGTATATATTTGGTGAAACATACCTGTGTGAATGATGGGCTTAACTTAACTAGGGAAGTATTCCAAGAAACTAACATGTGAGGAGTATGTTCCCTAGAGGCAAAACGATTGGAATTTGCTTATGAAGCAATAGACAAAGAGTTGTCTTCTTATTGTGGGTTAGAAGCCAAGAAACTAATATGTGAGGCTTCTAGGTCATAGTGGGACCCCAATCCCCATTAGGAATGAGATTCCCGAATTCCATTAGAGGGTGTATGGAATTTGATAAAATAGTGGGAGGTACCATATGATTAAAGACCTGATCATTATGGATTAAAAATGAAATCTTATTCTCTATTTTATTTTCTATATGTAGTTCATTGAAATGGCTCACCTCAACCCGTTATCCAAAATATTGGAAACCAACCGTTTGACCGAACCAAACTATCTTGACTAGCTGAGGAACTTAAAAATTGTTTTAACTTCCGAAAAGATTACCTACACACTTAATGGCACACTTCCAGAGGCTCCGGCTGAGGCTGTAACTCAGCAGGAGAAAGACGCTTATCAGAAGCGCATGGACAACAACCTAAAGGCAAGATGCTATATGATGGCATCTATAAGCCCTGAGCTTCAAAAGAAACATGAGTCCATGAGTAGTGCTCCCGACATTTTTCTCTACTTACAAGAGTTATATGGGGAGCAAAGTAAGACCGCTAAATATAATATTGTCAAGGATCTATTCAAGGCAAGGATGAATGAAGGTTCATCTGTGACTGATCACACCTTAAAGATGATCAACCATATCGAGCAGCTTGAGAAGCTTGATATGATCATTGAAGCTAATATGTGTTCAGACATTATTTTGCAATCCCTTCCTGATTCATTTGGGCCGTTCATTATGAATTTTCATATGAACAAGCTTGAGCCCACTCTCCCTGGGCTATACAATTTGCTCAAGATAATTGAGGAGACGATGAAGAAAGGGAAAGGTTCTTTGCTCGCATTTGATAGAACTTCTACTTCCAAAGCCAAACCTAAGCCCAAGGGCAAGGGAAAAGGCAAGGGTAAGAGTACCCAAGGGAAGAAGAAGAAGAACTTAAAGCTAAAGGGAGGCATCAAGAAAGGTAATACTGACAAGGCCAAAAGAACCTATTTTCACTGTGGCAAGGAAGGGCACTGGAAACGTAACTGTCGGGAGTATCTGGATACTCTAAAGAACCAACCTTTGGAAGGTATGGATCATGCTCTAACCTAAATGTTAGTTGCATGGATCATGATGGTTCTAAATTGAATGTTAATAAACCCAAGAGGACATGAGAACTAATACATAATGATGTATGTAGAGTTTTATCTTACTTTACAACCTTTACCGATGATTTAATCTAGGTTTGGGTGTGTATACTTAATAAAGTATAAATCTGAAACATTTGAAAGGTTCAAAGAATTCAGATATGAAGTAGAGAAACAAACCAGTAAAAGTATTAAAGCTCTTTGATTAGATCGAGGAGGCGAATATTTAACCGGTTAATTTTTAGATCATCTTGTTCAAACAGGCATTCTTCATGGACACCTCCTAAAACACCACAACTTGATGGTGTGTTAGAAAGGAGGAAGATGACCTTATTGGATATGGTCTAATCCATTATAAGTTACAACGACCTAATATTATCCTTTTAAGGATATGCCCTAGAAACTGTCGCCTACCTGTGAAACAGAATTCAAACCAAGGCTATCCTTTAGAACCCATATGAGATATAAAAAGGGAAAGCACCAAGCCTTAAGCATGTTAAGGTATGGGATTGTATTGAATATGTAAATGTTAGTTGTATGCCCTACAGCCAATCATAGAGATGATGCTTTAGGGATAAAGAACAATCATAGGATTTCATTTATTGTATGTCACATTTATTATTAATTTAATAAAAGGGCTTTTCTATCATGTTTATTCTATTCTTTATATTTACATAATATGTCCATAGAGTTAGAGTTGAGAATATGAAATCACAAGGTGTTGTGATTATAAGACTATATATATATATCTCTGTACTAAACTCTTAAATCATTCCTAGTTGAAGGTTCACTATGATGGACAATAATGAACCATAGGATTAGCACATGTTAGGTTAGCTCTTTAAGAGGATAGCTAGTCTCTGAGCTATTTGTGTGGAGACACTATAACTAACATGTGGGTGCTTGTTGTATTAATAAACAAGTACATTGAATGTGACCAAAGTCATGAGATCAACTGAATGGAGTTTTACCTTCCTGTCAATCAGTTTCTCATAGTTGCAGTGGTACAAGTAATCCTTAGACCTGAGGCACCATAGTTGTCTTATGCATAGAGCTTTAGAAGTCTGATAACACTAATTGTTTATCCCTATGGAGTTTGCAAGGGTGTTCATTGGCTATATTGTTACATGTATGAAGGCATGTGTGTGATCAATAAGGGATCCATCACTTCTAGTAATAGGGAGAGAATGTTCTCATAAGAACACTCATAAATATAACTCATGTGAATCTATGGCCATAGTATGAGGATGATCATGGAAAAGGGTTTTCATGGTGCATCTTATGAGTTGATATTTTGGGTAGGTTCATAAATGTATTGAGCTAGGGACTTCACAGACTTCCATGTCCTATTAGTTAAAATAGAGACATTGTGTATGATGGAGGGATGTAATTGTAACCTTAAGCTGTAACTGAAGGGTTCTTTGTTCAATAATTATTCACCTCATTTAGGTCACACCATGAGCCATTGCTAAATGTTACTTATGGTTAGTAGAAGCCCTAATTGATATAAGTGAGTTATAATCAATTAGGGAATTGGAAGGTGTTCCAATTAGACCCTTAATGGAAAGTGTTCCATTAGGCACTCCATGTGACATTGAGTGCCACTACCTACTACTAAATGTTGTGAACCCAATGGATCACACACCAATAACCAAAGAGGGACTTAAGTTGTGAGAGAAAGGGCAAGAGTGCATAAGAATAGTTATAAGTGCCATACTTGCATTGGATGTAAATAGGAGGGGTTATTGTGCAATTTAGGGAAATTGCACTCCCACACAAAGTGGGATTCCTCCCTTGGCCAGCCCTCCTTGGTGTCTATATAAAGGCCACTAGCATGTGCCTTAGATAACATGATTTTCACTCTATTCCTCTCTCTTGGCCAAACCCTAGAGGAACCTCTCTCTCTCTCTTCTTGTTCATCCTCTCTAGCATATTCTAAGGGGGACTTAGAGAACAACTCTTGACTTTTGCTAGGTGTGGATACCATGGAGGCAGTGCACTAGTGCTGCTCATAGTTGCTCATTCAAGGACTATTTGTTGCTGTCCAGAAATTCAACAACTTGGAATTTGAAGATTTAAATCAACTGTAAGTGCTCTAACCTTTCTTCTAGTTAGGGTTTTATGTTTTGTATGAACCACAATTAGATTCATGGGCTATAAGGAATTGTATTATGATTTTTGTTTATCATTATCTTCCGCTGCGTAGTTTTTCTCTACATCAATTCCTTACAGTAGAGACATATAATGCAACCAAATTGGAAATCAAGATAACATAAATGTAGGTTTGTGGATTATCCTAAACAGAGTTTAGCATACTAAGTCTATTCTCATAATGAACAAAAGGTGTTTTGTTTGTTAGTTTGCAATCTTTCTTGAAAAAGAGTATATTCAAGAAGGAAGCAACAATAGGAAAATAGAACTCAAAGAGTTGTCTAATGAGACACAAACCGACATTGATGCAACCCCTGTCCCTGTTGAGACAAAACCCATTATTGTATCATGATTGTACAAAAGGTTAGTGGGAGTGCGATCACATTTATGGTCCTATAAGTGGATGACATTCTACTTATTAGGAATAATGTAGAGATGTTGTCATAAGTGAAAGATTGACTTTCATAGAATTTCTCTATGAAAGATTTGAGAGAAGCATCCTATATTCTAGGAATAAAGAACTATAGAGATAGATCTTAAAGGATGCTAGGTCTCTCCCAATCAATGTACATAGACAAGATTTTGAAAGGGTTCAAAATGCATGATTTCAAAAGAGGTCTAATTCCTGTCAGACATGAAATCAAGTTGTCTAAAAGCATATGCCATGCTATGTACATGACTAGATATCAGTTTTGCTGTAAATATTACGAGCAGATATCAAGCAGACCCAGATAAGGAACACTGGGAAGTAGTCAAAGCTATCCTTAAGTTCTTGAGAAGAACTAAAGGACCTATGCCTTGTCTATGGAGAAAGAAACTTGAAATGGTTGATAAAACGGATTCAGATTTTTAATCTAACAATAATGATAGGAGATCAACATCGAGGTATATATTTTCACCTTAAATGGTGGAGCTATAAATTAAAGCGCATTGCTGCAAGTTTGGATTAGTAAGTTCATTGCAAAACTAGAAGTGGTTCTTGAGATTAAGAAGTCCTTCCTATTGTTTTTGTGACAACAATGGGGCTACTGCTCAAGACTAGGATCTACAGTCTCATCAAAAGTCCAAGCTTTAAGCGGCGATTCCAAGTGATTAGAGAAATCATTAGAAAGGTTGACATATACATATAGAAGATTAATACACTGGAGAATGTAGAAGACCCCTTTACTAAGCTCTAATCCAAGTTCAGTTGGATCACTACCGACAGGAAATGGGTATGAGATACATGGTGGATTGGCTATAGTGCAAGTGGGAGATTGTTAGGATTATGCCCTAGAACCAATCATAGAAATGATTGTTTAGGGATTAGGAACAATCAATTGATTTCATTTATGCATGTCACATTTATTATTTATTTAATAAAAGGGCTTATTCTATTATGTTTATATGCATCATTTATATTTACATAATATGTCCATGGAGTTAAAGTTAAGAATATGAAATTACAAAGTGTTGTAATTTTGAGACTGTAAATATATCTCTGTACTAAACTCCTAAAACATTCCTAGTTGAAGGTTCATTATGATGGACAGTAAGGGAACCATAGGACTAGCACTTGTTAGGTTAACTCTATAAGAGGATAGCTAGTCTCAAGCTATTTGTGTGTAGACACTACAACCAACAAGTGGCTGCCTATTATAAGAATAGGTACACTGAATGTGACCAAAGATATGAGATAAACTGAATGGAGTTTTAACCTGCCTGTCAATCAGTTTCTCATTGTTATAGTGGTACAAGTAATCCTTAGACCTGAGACACCATAGTTGTCTTATGCATGTAGCTTTAGAAGTTTGATAACACTAAGTGCAGATCCTATTCAGGGGTCTGTAAGGGTGTTCATTGGCCCAACTGCTATGTATGTGAAGGCATGTGAGTGATCAACAAGGAATCCATCACTCTCAAGAAAAAGGGAGTGAATGTCTCATATAGCATTTATTGAATATAACTCATTAAATCCATGGGCCCATGGTAGTATGAATATGTAAAGTAGTTTCTATAAGTTCATCATTGAGTTGATATTAATGAATCAGTATAAAGTAATTGAACTAGAGACTTGACAGACTTCCATTTCCCATTAGTTCAATTGGAGACATTATGATAATGGAAGGATGTAATTGTAACCTGTAAACTATAACAGAAGGTTCTTTGTAAATGACTATTCACCTCATTAAGGACCACACTCATGGTTAGTAGAAACCCTAATTGATATAAATTAGTTATAATCAATTAGGGAATTGGAAGGAGTTCCAATTAAACCCTTTAATGGAAAGAGTTCCATTATGCACACCTTGTGCTGTTCCTACTACTTGATGATGTGAACCCAATGGGTCACACACTGATCATGCTAAGAGAGCTTGAAAGTCTATGAGAGAAAGGGCATAAGTGAATAAACGAATTGTTCTTAAGGGGCTAGTTTGTATTTGATATAAACTAGAGGGCTTATTGTGTAATTAAGGAGTAATTACACAAAACCTATTAGGGTTTGGAATCCCCCTTAGGGCCGGCCCTATTAGTGACTTTAAATAGCCTTGTTATGATGTGATGACATCATCACAATCACTTCTCCCAAGTGCTGGCCGAAATTCATAGGAGCCTCTCTCTCTCTCTCTCTCTCTCTCTTTCTTCTCCACCTCTAGCAACAACAAGGAAGAAGAAGGAAAGGACTTCAAGCTCAAGCTAGGTGTGGATACTGTTGGAGGCAGTACACTTGGACTGCTCATTCATTGCTGCTCGGAGTTCAAGCTTGGAGCAAAAAGGAGAAGACAAAGCTTGGAGCATAAAGGAGAAGACTTTGTTCAACTGTAAGTAATTCTACCCTCTTCTAGTTAGGGTTTTGTTTTGTATTAAGCATAATTGGATTAATGGGATTGGGAATCGTAGGAAAATTTTTATTCCGCCTTTGTAGTTTTCCTCTATAGTTCGATTCCCAACATGATCCTTACTGTCTCCTAGAACAACTTGGGGCCATTGTACCAGTTCAAAGAGGTGGGGTATGCAGGACAAAGGACACTTTCTACGACCTAAGAGAAGACAATGGAACTAATCCCTCATGCTTCGCATGAGCTTTCATGCTTTATATGCTATCTGGCGTATTCTTTGCTAGCTTTGGTGGTGTTGCTCCTTTAGGACATCTTGCTTGTATGGAAGATGTTTGGAAAATTGGTGAATACAATTGGGGCAACGCTACTCTGTCGTTCTATACAGGTCAATGAGTGACAAATCCCGTGGAGTGAGCACAAACCATTGTGGGATGTCATTCATTTGGGAGGTAAATCAATTTGCAAGCTTCCTTAAAAACATTACATCATTTTTCTTTTTCTTTTTCTTTTTTTTTAAAGAAGTCATTTTCTTGAAAACAGATTTGGTACTATGAGTATTTAGGATTTGAGTGTCCCACTGTTATTGACAACTATCCCTCATGGCCTATCATGTCAAACTACCACACTAATAACAAATGTGACTCCATGGACAATAAACACAATTATGCTCATGCTAGAGCATTCCTAGCCTACATTACTACTGACAAAGTAAACTCTAAGACTTTTATCTTTTGAGTTAAATTCTTTTCAACTCTTTTCCTTGACGCAAGTTCATGAATCAAGTGGATTGGGACCCATGGGCACAGTAGAAATATGCCCTTGAAAAGCAATGCCATAGGTGTATCGACATGACTAAGAAACAGATCCTTCTAGAAGGTCCAATGGGCCGCTACTGGTACCTTGGTGAGAGAGTGTGGCACCAAGTGAAAGGTGACATCAATGCAGCCGTGGTTCCTATGCCACCTCCTATAGGGATGAGACATGCAAATTCTCTAGAGGGACGTGAGCTAACCAAGTCCAAAAGAAGTAAGGATGCAAGTAACCTCATAGTTCTAAATGGGGACTACGAGAGCTTTTGTAGGAGGTACCTGATGCCTCCTAGGGTTGTAGGGGTTCCACGTGTAGGGGTAAGTACATATCTAAACATGCACATGCTTACAAGTGTTTCCTATCTGACTATGTGGAACTCTTTTCAGGGACGACGAGCTCGTGGCCACCATTCCACAGTGGGTTCAACCTCAGGTGTGTCGGGGGTACATGTGGATAGTGATGACAAAGGCACTATGATCGTGCCGACGATCATAGCACCTCCTGTGATGGATGAGGTTCCACATATAGATCCTCGATATGAGATTATAAGTCTCAAGATTAACTTGATTCTTTCAATCCCCAAAGATTCATTAGACACTTACTACCCAATTTCCCTTCACAAACACCCGCCGGGTATACACAAGAATGGATCAATCTTAATGCTAGCTTGAGAAGGGACATAATGAGGATGAGCCTACGCCTATCAAGGCAAGAGGCGTATAGAGAAGGCGAACACTCACACCCTGTAAGAATAGCTCAAATAAAAAACTTTTGAAAATATTTGGTTTTTTTTTTTTTTTTAAGTAGTACTCAAATCATTTATTTTCTTGGAAACTTGCAGATTGATTCATTCCCTCAGTACAACCCAGTTGTAGCTCTACCACCTCTTCCACCAACAAAAGAAACGGGTCCAATCAAGAGAAGGAAATCAACAAAGAAGTGTTGAAGAAACTTATTTTAAGTTTTTAGAAACTCAATTTAAGCATCTAGAAACTCTTAACTTATGAAATCCTTGTATTAAGCCTATAGGGGAACTTATGTCAACTTTTCAAGTTCTTGCTTTTAAAACCAAGTTCATGCACTTTCTTATCTTTGAATTATGATAAATATTCCATGTTGGTTCAATTTTATGACTCTTAGTGCAAGCTGGCCCCAATTTGAGGCCAAGATCGGACTTCCACAATAAGTGGGAATCAAAAGGGGCCAAAACGAGAAAGTGGGCCTTAATTGTTTCTCAAGTGCTTTTATGGCTAAGTCAAAGAGCAATTCTAGTAAGAAAATATGAAACCACATTACTACCCTTTTCAAGACAATCTTATGCAAATCTAATACAGTCATAAAGCCATTCTTTTTAAAACATTTCTTCTTCAAGAACACTTTTTTAATCAATAATGAGGACATGCCTTCTTAGAAAATGATATATTTTAAGAAGTCTTAATTAAACTTGTGGTTCTTTTCTAAAAGTGCGAGGATAGAGTGAATTCCTTTCTCTTCTTCTTCCTTTCTTTTCTTTTTTTCTTTTTCTTTTCTTTTTTTTTTAAGAACCCTAACTTTTGCCTAGGCTGTCTTTTCAGGTTTTCAACCTAGCGGGTTACCCTAACTTTTGCCTAGGCCGCCCTTTCAGGTTTTCATCCTAGCGGGCTCCACTTTCTTTTTTATGTTTTTTTATTTTTTTATTTTCTTTTCTTTCTCCCCATGTTTCTCGAATTCTGCGACTACTACAATGACGAAGTCCCATGCCCCTTCTATTCATGTAAATAAATCTACCCCCAAGTTCTCAAAGTGTCATGCCTGTTCTTCTTCATCAAATTCAATTTATTCTTCAACCAATTAAGACAAACAAATCATTCCATAGTTTATGGAGTCTCATGCCCGTTTCATCTCAGAACTTGCAAACTACCTCAATTATAGTGAATTCAGCCCAATGAATCTCACGGCCCATTTCTTCACTAGACAAATCAGATGATTCCATAATGACTACTATTGCCCTTTTTCCATCATTAAATCTATGATAAGAGCCTAAGTTAAGAATGGAACCAAACACAATTGACCATAGGAATAAATCATGCCCAACAATAATTCTCAAAGACGCAGTCAATGACCACTGAAGACACAAAATAAAAGAGGGAAAAAGAAAGGAAACAATGACAAACAAAGGGAAATAGGGAGAACAAAACAAAATGAAACAAGAACAAATTGGGAAGATGAAGGGAAAGAATAATCATATTAACTCTCTTAGTGGCATTTAGTATTTTAAGCTTATTAGTTCAATGAACAAAATTGCTTCTTCTTAATTCAGTAACAAAGAATAGCTTTCAATGGTTAGTTATGTGCAAAACCTCTTTCTTTTTCTCTATCTCTTTTTTTTTTTCTTTTTTAGACCGCACCCAATGGGCTACCTACGTATCTCCACTTAATCTCATGATAGCACAAAATAGTGTGAACAAACAATATACAATATTTTCTTTTAGTGGAGAATCAGGTCTTCGTAGTTCAAAACACTAATCATTCATTTTCAATGCCCTAACTTTTGCCTAGGTCGCCTTTTTAGGTTTTCAACCTAGCGGGCTTAAGCTTTACACATAACCACATAGGGACAAGCCCAACTTGTCTTGGACTCTTCTTTGTGTTCCTCGAATGGATGATGTAGTCTTCTTGATCTCAAAGTCTTCTCTTGATTGCACTTGATCCTATTTGGTGTATGTTTGATCTATCCACTCTCTTCCTTTTTCATTTTTTTTTTAATTTTTTTATTTATATATAGAAATAAAGGTAAATCATCTCTAGAAATTGAGCTTTGCAATCAAGTTCCTCTTTCGTTCTTCAAAATTCATCTTTGCAAGACTTCAGAACTTCCTTCAATGGCTTCATGTGGTAGAGTAGGAGAGTGGTCCCTATGTTTATCATTTTAAACTTTTCATTATTTGCAAGTTAATCAGTTACAGTTCATTCATTGCTCATTGTGCATGCCCCTTGCTCATTGAGTGTAGAAGGAGCTTATTGAGAAATATTTTCATGCCACTTTGATTGTTAATTGATTGATAGGAAGAATGAGATAGAAAAGCAATACTTTATTGAATGAAGAACTAAATTGAAAGCCAAACTAACAATGATAAGAGATAACAGACTCAAAGAACCCACTAACACATGAAACTCAAAAGACAAAAGAAAACTAGCAAGCAAAAGGGACAAATCCCAAATCCATACTACGCCTAAACTCTTAAGCACAAATGGCCATGATGGAGCCAGTGTAACAACAATCATTGAATGGAACCATAAGAATTGTCTCCTTCTTTTAGTTGAAACCTTCATTGGGAGCCTTAGGCTTGGCAATAATCCCCTTGTCAATAAGGTTTTGAATGGCGTGCCTCAACCTCATACAGCTGTCAGTTCGATGCCCTTTGCTTTAGTGTAATTCACAAAATTAATACTCATTGTATGAATAAGGTAAAGGATTGGGTGGTGGCTTTGGGGTGAGAGGCTTTAAGACACCATTGGTTGGTCCTCAAGTTGTAGAAGGCTTGGTCTAAAGGCATATAAAGATTGTCTAGTTAGCGACGCACCTTAGCAGGCCGAAGAAGTTGTTGGGGACTCATATCAACTATAGCCCTCTTAATAGTGGACTCATGGTTGTCATCAACTTCTGTAGTGGGATTTTGGAAAGTGGTTTGGGCTTAGGAAAATGGGTTTATAGTGGCCAAGAAAGGGTTCATGGGAGGCCTTTGAAGAACACTTGGATTGGTGGTTGGTTTGGGGAAAGTAATCACCCCACAGTCAATAAGGTCTTGAATCTCATGGTTCAACCTTGGGCATCAATCAGTGCTATGCCCCTTGCCTTGGTGAAAGTCACAATACTCATTCTCTTTAAAATGACGAGGTAATGGATTGGGTAATGGTGTTGGGTCAAGAGGTAACAATAGGCCCAAGACCTCTACTCTTCGAAAAGCATAGCTCAAAGGCATGTTGAGTTCAATGAATTGATGAGGCTTCTTCTTGATAGTTTGGGCTTTCAAATTGGCTTGACATCTCTTGAACTTCGGAGTCTTTGAATCGGGATCATGATGGTTCGCAACCTTGGATTGGGCTTGATGAATAACTTGGACAATCACATACAGCATCCCTTTAACGTCTTCCAATGTTATGTTGCTAATTCCAGCCATGGTAGTGAAATGACTTGTTTGTCAATGAGGTCTTGGACTTGGTGGCGAAGGCAAATACAACGGTTTGTGGCATGGCTTTTGGATTGGTGGTACTTGCAGTACTCATTCTCATTGTAGTTCTTGGGTAAGGGATTAGGTGGGGGTTTTGGGTCAAGTAGTTTGAATAGGTCATGGTTCACGAGCTTTTCAAGGACTCTTTCAAGTGGCATGTATAGATTGGTGAATTGACTAGGTAGGTTGACATCATTGAGGGAGAAGGGTTGAATGGGTTGGGTTATAGTGTTGACCTCGACATTGTTCTTCCCAGCAATGTTTGTCTTACAACTCCTCACTTCCTCAGTTTTGATTGTCCCATCATTGATAGCATCCTCAACCTACGTGCCAGCCCCAATAAGAGCTTTAAAATTTGGGAAATAGTGGGCAAATAGATGCTTGTGATACATGGGTAGCAAGTTTTTAACCACCAACTGAATTTGGTCCTCCTCATTTGGCCTATCCGTCATTCTCAAAGCCTTCTGTCTCCACCTTGTAATGTAAGCGGAGAAAGTTTCATGAGCCCTTTGCTTTGTAGTTTCCAAGTCTCTCCGAGTAACATCCACCTCTGTATTGTACTTGTAGTGCTCCGAGAACTCATTGCATATGTCTTCCCAAGTCTGAGTCCTATTCTCATCCAATTATAAGAACTATTTTAAAGCAAAAGTGGCCAAGGTTTCATGCAATATTTGAGCTAAAAGCTGATCAGTGGCCCTTCAAGGGTGCATAGCTCGCACATACATCTTCAAATGAGTCTTAGCGCAACCCGTCCCATCAAACTTATCCAACTCTGGCATCTTAAATTGCAATGGAATATGAGCTGTTGAAAACAGAGATAAAGTCCGCACATCAACCATGTCATCAGCCCTATGAATCCCTTTTATAGTTCTCTCCAATGCTTCTACCTTGTTAGCCAACACAGAATCACTACTAGAACCTTTCCCTTTGGTTTCCCCTTCTAGGTTGATGACCACAGGTTTCGAACTACTCTCCCCCCTTGTTTTAGTGTTCTCATTGGATTGAGGACCTTCTTTGGTGCCAGCCCCATGACGTATACCCGAGGAATGGGCCTTAGAGCCATTATGTTCAAGATCCGCCATCTTTTGTTAGTTATCTTGAGCCATTTTCAATGTTGTATTGGATGTCTCGGCAGTATAGTCAAGCTTAGCCATGATGGCTTTCAGGTAAGCCTCAAAGTCAAAGTATCCTTTACTAATTCTTTCGTCAGCCATGTATGTCTGATGGGTAGTGTGAACCCCGGAAATTGGGCCCACAAGGGATTGAAAGAAAATGGGTTTGAAAAAGAAAAAGGAAAGGAGTCGCCACCTTATTTTTTAAAGGAAACAAGGAAAACCCTAAAAATCAGGTTGTTTTAGGAAAACAATTTGAATGACTCCATAAAAAAAGGAAAGGCAAAAACCAATCTTTTGAAAACCAAAGAAATCGGGGATTCAGAGGCTAAGTTATGACATGGGAAGGTTCTAGGCAAAGCCTATAGGCACCCATGTCACCCTTTCGGTCTCTCAGTTCATTTGGGCTAAATTAAGATCTTTCCATACAAAAATCAGCAAGTATATCATCACAAGAATTGCATGCATATCATATATTTCATTCATCCATCCATGCATAATAAGCGCATAAAAACAGAAAAAGAAAAAGAAGAAAAGAAAACAAAAATAAACCTAGGATGCTTGGATCCTAGAACGGACTTGAGCCTCACGAAGAGCGCCTACGTACCATGCAGCGAAATACATGGATCAAAGTCCACGTAGTTCGATTAGAATTAGGGTTGAATCCTAATATAAACCTATGGTAAAAACCCTAGGTTTCCTTATTTGAATCAAAAGAGTTGAATATGATAGAAAGTTTGATTTTAGGAAAGAAATCCACAAAATGGAAACTTTAATAAAAACCAGAATTTTATTTATGAAGGAAACCTTTGATTAAACCATAGGATCATATTAAAAATTAACCTTAGATAGGGAGAAGAGAATGAGTTAAGAAGAAAGGTGAATTGGGGCACCTTCACACCCACTTACCTGAGCGCAATTACTCCAAACATTAGCTATTTCAGACATAAGCAGCCCTATTTGCCATAGGACAAATACTACACCTATTTGCACCCTTACAAGTGCTCAAAACCATGCGAAAACACTAACATGCAAATCTGGACAGAATAGTATTATGGCCTAAAATCATCCACTAAGCATGCCAATAGCAAAAACAGCGAACAATAATAAGTCCTAACATATTCCTAGAACCATATCATGCATAAAAACCCTAAAACATACTAACATGCATGCAAAACTATCATGTTTACTCCATATGAAAAACATATACAGCAAACACGAAGAAAAACCAATAAAAAAGTCTACTTTATCATGCTATATGAAAACAAACACGAAACAATGACTCTAAAACCCTAAACTCACAAATATGCTTAAAAACTCACAAGACATACTTTAATCATGCTAAAACCAAACTAAACAGAAATTATATCATGCATATTAACTAACTAAAGCAATATAACATGATGAAAATCCTAACTCTAACATGCAATGACACTAATCCTAGCACAAGGACAAACAGGAGCACAAGAATCATAACTATGCATTGAAACATAAAGGATAGCCCTAAAGCATGCTAAATAGTAGATAAACAATAGATATTCCATGTATATTAACTAGCTAGAGTGTTAATACATGATAAAAAAGGCTACCTTTAACATGCAATAAGCCTAACCCATATGAAAACCTAGTTTAAGCTTGAATAGAGAAGGAGAATACCTTATTCTCTCTCAAACACTCAAGTATTAATGCATAAAGTGGCTCCCCTTGTGTTTGTAATTGTTCGTGGCTCCTCAGGTCTTTAGAGTGAATCAAACCAACACGAATCCTCCTCTTTGTCAAAGTGGTATCACAGCAAAGAGATCAAAACTCAACTCAACTTTGAAAAGAAATAGAAAACAAAAAGAGAACAAGAGAAAAGAAAAGTGATTTTCGTCACTTTGCAGCAGCAGCAACTTCAATCGCGTTTTTGGGTATGAAACCGTTGGATTTGGACAAAGCTTGTGAAATACAAAGTTGTAGAGAATTGAATTATCTTTCTAACAAGACCAATTTCATCAAATTCTGACTTCGGATGAAAAAGTTATGATTAAAATACGACTGCTGGTTTTCAGAAAATCTGCTGCTGAATTATGACGAATTTCACTCCCTCCAAACCCTCTTCTCCTCTCCCTTGTTTAAAGACATTAAGAGAGTATTTATAGCTGAAATCTAGAGTTTCCCTTTCCTTCCTCGACTAGGTTTCCTTGGAGAATAATCAAAAGGTATTTTATAATGATAAAAGACTTCTAATCTGAATAGGAAAAGGAAATTGTCTTTTATAAAAATTGGGAGACTGACCGCTAACACGCATGCACATGTATCGTATGTGCGTACACACACTCATCACATACGTACACGTGTTAGTGTCATGATAAAAATGGCTAATTTAATAAAATAATTTTCTTTTCATTTTAACCAAAAATCTCATGCTGTGATTTGCACTAATTCTTCAAGGATAATCCGTAAATAACCACACTAAACTCATCATCAGGCCATATCAAAATTGAACTTCATGAAACACTTTTGAGGGTAAAATGATGACTAATGAAAGTCAATTTGAAAAGATTTGGTTGGTAATTGTGAGTCAATTAGAGCTAACCCAAGGAAGGGTCAATTAACCAACTTGAACTACATCGAGCCATTTTAATCCCGAGCCATTGACTTACCAAATTAACCTAGAAATACCTCTTATGCATCCATATGAACTCCAATTGACAATTTGGAGATCATTTCAAGGTCAAATGAAAAGTTTGGGACTTAAAAGACGATTATGCCCCTCAAGTCACAAAAGCTCTTATTATCCCTCAAGATCAACTCCAATTTGAACCAAAATTCATATCCATTGTCCTTGTGACTCTAGAAAACTAATGCAAGTGACTAGACTCAAAAAGAAAACAAAAACATGCATGGAATGATGAGCCCTAGTAAGGTGGTGCAAAAATGGGGTGTGACAGAAGCCCCTCATTGGCGAACAAGTTACACTTGTGAACCAATGATAAAGAACAACCCATTTTTGGCCAAAAAGCCCGGAGAAATCACACACTGATACCAACAATGATGGGAGGTTGAAAACCTGAGACTGAAGTAAGGAAGTGTACTCAAGTCATGAGTATACTTAAACCACTGGGGGTTGGTGATTGTCAAGAGAAGCATATTCAAGCCACTACGAAGGAACATACTTTTGAAATGGAGAAATATATTCTAGTCACGAATATATTTAACCAAGTGATGAGAATGAGATCTGAGAAGTACGTTCAAGTGATGAACGTACCTTGGAAATGGAGAAGTATATTCAGGTTACGAATATATTTAACCAAGTGAGTGACAAAATATCTGAGAAGTATACTCAAATGATGAGTATACCACTGAAATGGAGAAATATATTCAGGTCACGAATATATTTAACCAAGTAATCTGAGAATGAAATTTGAGAAGTATACTCAAGTGGTGAGCATACCATTGAAATGGAGAAATATATCCAAGCGATGGATATATTTAACCAAGTAGGTGACAAAATATCTGAGAAGTATACTCAAGTGATGAGTATACCATTGAAATGGAGAAATATATTCAAGTCACGAATATATTTAACCAAGTAATCTGAGAATGAAATCTGAGAAGTATACTCAAGTGGTGAGCATACCATTGAAATGGAGAAATATATCCAAGCGATGGATATATTTAACCAAGTAATCTGAGAATGAAATCTGAGAAGTATACTCAAGTGGTGAGCATACCATTGAAATGGAGAAATATATCCAAGCGATGGATATATTTAACCAAGTAGGATAAAGAATAATCTGAGAAGTATACTCAAGTGATGAGTGTACTTTTGAAATGGAGAAATATATTCAGGTCACGAACATATTTAACCAAGTGATGAAAAAGATGCTGAGAAATATACTCAAGTGATGAGTATACTTAATGATTGAAAAAGACTGAGAAGTACGTTCAAGTGATGAACATACTTTTGAAATGGAGAAATGTATCCAAGTGATGGATATATTTAACCAAGTAAGCTGAGAAGTACACTCAAGTGATGAGCATACCATTGAGATGGAGAAATATATCCAAACGACGGATATATTTAACCAAGTAAGATAAGAATAATCTGAGAAGTGTACTCAAGTGATGAGTACACCATTGAAATGGAGAAATATATTCTAGTCACGAATATACTTAACCAAGTAAGTGACAAGTATGTTTAAGTGATAAACATACCATTGAAATAGAGAAATATATCCAAGTGATGGATATACTTAACCAAGTAAGTGACAAGTATGTTTAAGTGATAAACATACCATTGAAATAGAGAAATATATCCAAGCGATGGATATACTTAACCAAGTAAGATAGAGAATAATCTGAGAAGTGTACTCAAGTGATGAGTATACCATTGAAATGGAGAAATATATTCTAGTCATGAATATATTTAACCAAGTAAGTGACAAATATTCTGAGAAGTATGTTCAAGTGATGAACATACCATTGAAATGGAGAAATATACCCAAGCGATGGATATACTTAACCAAGTAAGTGGCAAAATATCTGAGAAGTATACTCAAGTGATGAGTATACCATTGAAATGGAAAAAAAAAATATACCCAAGTGGTGGATATACTTAACCAAGTAAGTGACAAATGATCTGAGAAGTATGTTCAAGTGATGAACATACCATTGAAATGGAGAAGCGTACCCAAGCGATGGATATACTTAACCAAGTAAGTGACAAAATATCTGAGAAGTATGTTCAAGTGATGAACATACCATTGAAATGGAGAAGTATACCCAAACGATGGATATACTTAACCAAGTAAGTGACAAAATATCTGAGAAGTATACTCGAGTGATGAGTATACCATTGAAATGGAGGAATATACCCAAGCGATGAATATATTTTACCAAGTAAGTGATAATGAGGATCTGAAACTAGAAAGCATATTCAATGGGTGAACATGCTTTTGAAATGGAAGAATATATTCAAGTGATGAATATATTCAACCAAGTATGATAGAGAATGAGAATTTGAAACTGAGAAGCATATTCAAAGGGTGAATACACTTTTGAAATGGAAGAACACATTCAAGCGATGAATATATTCAACCAAGTAGGATGAAAAATCAAGATTTGAAATGAGGATATATGATCAATTTATCAAGATTGAACAGGCATGGTGCAAGAGGAAAGTGACTTAACACATTGTCACTTGAGTTGGCATGACACAGGGGAAATATATTCAACCCTTTTGAACATAAAATCAATTCAAGGAATTGATTTCAAGATGGAATTTGATTGATTTTAAGCTCAAAAAGTGTTGAATATCTCATTTGGAAGGAGGTTTGATCATGCGTCAAGGTGAGACAAAGCGAGGGAGAAAGCCAAAACAAGGTGGCTTGGGTGACCACCAGGCCTCGGGAGGCTAGCCGCCCAGGCCTGGGTGGTTACCCGAGCCCGAAGCGGAAATCCCACTTTGAATAGGAAACTTCCTATTCTGATGGGTTTTTTCCTATTTGAACTTGGATTTGTGACCTTTTCCCTATAAAAACACATCCAAGAGGTTCCTAAACCTACTTGTATTCATTCATTAGAAATTATGGAGGCTCTAGACAAATTTTTAGGAGGGTTTTTGAGAGTTATGAGTGCTGAAGCAAAATCTGAGTTCAAGTGCTTTGGCTTGGATCCATTGCTCTCCTTGAGGCATGTGAGGCTTGAAACGAACCTCTTGACTGCTGCTACATATTTTTGGGATCCTCAAGTTCATGTGTTCCGCTTCAACTATGAAGAACTGTGCCCAACCATGGAGGAATTCTGTGCATTGTATGGAGTTTCAACGGTAGGTCCTTTCATTCTCCCTACTCCTCGCCCAAGCTTTCTTACTTCTTTCTCCAATCTACTTGGGATTCACTCACAATATGCCTCTACGTTTGTAAAGGACCATATGGTAGACTTGATGAAATTGGCAACCTCTTTTTTAGCTTGTGATAGTAAAGGTATTCTGAATTTTAGCTTTCCTATTAAGCATGCTCTTGCCTTTTGCCTCATTGGTCGTTTTCTTATTTCCATTGGTACTCCACATGTTCCCATTCAAATCTGTGACTTGATTCCTCTCCTTGCCAAGGGCCATAACTTGATTCCCATGGTGCTAGCTGAAACCCTGAATGGTTTGGATAAAACTCATGAGGACCCAAAGGTTCCTTTAGGAGGTAGCCCCATTCTACTGCAGATGTGGTTGCTTGAAAGACTGAATTTCTTGTCACCAGTTGCCATTACACCATACAAGCCCCAGCATTACTGCCTTCGCCGCATTGAACTACCTGGGCAATTTTCATTGAGAGATTGGCTAGGTTACTTCCAAACCCTTTCTTGGAGGAGTGTCAAGTGGTTTGTATTTATATGGGGCTGCAGTGACCAAGTGCTTCTGCGGACTTCTGGATGCGCCATGGTGAGACTCATAGGACTGAGGTCTACTTCCTTCTATTGGCCTTCAAGGGTTCTGCGTCAGATGGGCGCCATGCAAACCATACCCACTTCCTTGAAAGGTGACTATCCTGTGGTGCCCGCGGGTCTTTCTGTAGTGACTTGGGCGAAGGACCGATGGCCTAGAAAGCTGACACTGACTCAAGTGACGAATACTGATGGTCCGTATATGATGAGCCCCGAGTATAAGGAATGGTTGAAAAGCAATTTAGGTGAGAGAGAGACTACTCGAAGAGAAAGGATTTTTGGACTTATCAAGAACAATGAACTTGGATCTTGCAGAGAAGATATTATGGAAGCAGTGACAGCAGCTTATGAACATGACTTGAGGAAGAAAAGAAGACATAAAAGAGAGAAGAAGAAAGCTGAGGAGCGAGCTGCAAAGAAGCCCAAGAAAAACTGAAGACTCAATAGAATAGGATATTTATGGCATATTTATAGTTCTTTTACTTAATACCAATGAATTGCTATGTCAATCAATTTTAGTTTTGAATAAATTGCCAATAATAAATCAAATTTGGGATTTTCTTGTTTGATTTAGACCGCACCCAAGGTAACTTTATGGGTTGCCTACGTATCTCCATGGTTTTTTTTTTTCTTCTTTTTTTTTTTGTTTTTTTTTTTGTTTTTTTTTTTTGTTTTTGAATGGAGAATCAGGTCTTACGTAGTTCTTATGCCTTAACTTTTGCCTAGGCTGCCCTTACGGGTTTTCAACCTAGCAGGCTTCAAACATGATATTTCTTCAATTGATCCAAATTAGTTGGACGAGCGAACTCAATTCCATCTAAATCCATGAGGCGAATAGCCCCTGCTGGCAATATCTCTTTGATAATGTATGGCCCACCCCAACTTGGCTTGAATTTTCCCCGCGGATCGAACACTGGAGCTCTGATTTCTTTCAGCACTACATCCCCTTTCTTTAGACCTCGATCTTTGACATGCTTGTTGAATGCTCTGGCAACTCTCCGTTGATACCCCTGAACATGATACACCGCCCTTAAACGCCTTTCATCCAGCAAAGCTAACTCATCATAGCGGCTCTTAACCCAGTCCACTTCTGTTATCTGGCTCTCCACGGCAACTCTTAGTGAAGGAACTTCCAATTCAACTGGCAACACGGCCTCCATTCCATAAACTAGAGAATAAGGGGTAGCCCCTGTTGACGATCTTATTGATGTTCTGTAACCCCATAGAGCCAATGGCAACTTCTCATGCCAGTCTGTGTGTGAGTCCGCAGTCTTCTATAGTATCTTCTTGATGTTCTTGTTAGCTGCTTCCACCGCTCCATTAGTCTGAGGACGGTATGGTGACGACAGATGGTGGGCTATGCCATACTTTTGCAAGAGCTCATGGGTTTCTTTCTGAAAGTGCTGGCCATTGTCTGAGATAACTTCATGCGGTACCCCATATCGATAGATGATGCTGTGCTGTATGAACTGTGCTACCTTCTTGGAATTCAAGGTCTTGAAGGATGCTGCATCCACCCATTTAGTGAAGTAATCGATGGCAACCAGGATGTATTCATGCCCATTTGACGCCTTTGGCTTGATCTGTCCAATGATATCTATCCCCCATACCGCGAATGGCCATGGTGACGACATACTTGTTAAAGGCATAGAAGGCAAATGTTGTCCACTAGCGAACAGTTGGCATTTGTGGCACTTCTTGACATGTGCGTGGCAGCCCCTTTCCATGGTAGACCAGTAATAGCCTAGCCTCATGATTTTCTTAGCTAACATATAGCCATTCATATGCGGAGCCCCTGTCCCTTCATGGATTTCTTTAATCAGATGCTCGGCTTCCTCCTCGGTGACACACAGCAGGTGGATCCCGTCGTATGATCTCCGATATAGCTTTCCTCCACAAAGTACATAGTGACTTGCCAACCGCCTTAGGGTTTTTCTATCAATGCGAGACGCTCCTTCTGGGTACTCCCTTTCTTCAATGAACTTCTTTATGTCATGGAACCACGGACGGCCATCATTTACCTCTCCTCCTCGGATTGCACAACAGTACACAGGCTTGTCTCGGCATTCTATCACCAACGGCTTCACATTTCCCTCTTCAGGTATCTCCACCATGGATGCTAGGGTCGCCAAGGCATCGGCGAACTGGTTCTTGTTCCTTGAAAGGTAGTTAAATTCTATCTCTGAGAACTCCTTGGTTAGAGCTTCCAGGTAGGCATGGTAGGGTAGCAGCTTCTCATCTCGAGTTTTCCATTCCCCTTTTATCTGACAAATGATTAGCGCCGAGTCACCGAACACTTCTAATTCTTTGATCCCCAATTCAAGTGCCGCTTCCAGTGCTAGGATACAGGCCTCATACTCAGCAATGTTGTTGGTGGCTTCGAACCCCAACTTGACCGCCAACGGTGTAAATGCCTCTTCGGGTGAGACCAGCAGGACTCCTATCCCATAACCTTTCTTATTGGCTGCCCCATCGAAGTATACTCTCCAAGTTTTTCTACCAATCTCTAGCACATCCTCATCTGGGAATTGATCGTTGAACGGAGCGGATGATGACACCGGACAGCTAGCTAGGTAGTCTGCGATGACGCTTCCCTTGATAGACTTCTGATTCACGTACTTGATGTCGAATTCATTGAGGAGAATTGACCATCGAGCAGTTCTGAATGACAATACTGGCCTTTCTACCAGGTACTTCAACGGGTCCATGCGACTTATCAAGAACACTTCGAAGGACATCATGTAGTGCCGGAGTTTCTGCGTCGCCCATACTAGTGCCACACAAGCCTTTTCAATTGCATTGTACTTCACTTCATAGTCTGTCATTTTCTTGCTTAAGTAATAGATGGCATTCTCCTTTGTAGACCCTTCGAGATATTGAGCTAACATAGCCCCCGTCGCGGTTTCGATGACCGTTAAGTATAACAAAAGCGGCACACCTTGCCGTGGGGGAACTAAGATTGGAGGATTGCTCAAGTATCTCTTAATGGTCTCAAAGGCCTCTTGGCATTCTTCGTTCCATACTTTTGGCACACCTTTCTTAAGCAATTTGAAGATTGGTTCGCAAACCATGGTCAAGTTGGCAATGAATCGGCTTATGTATTGAACTCTTCCCAGAAAACCCCGGATCTGCTTCTCAGTGCTAGGCGGCTCCATCTCCACAATAGCTTTTATCTTCCCTGGGTCCACTTCGATACCTCTCTGAGTGATCATAAACCCCAATAACTTGCCTGCAGTGACACCAAAAGCGCACTTCTGTGGGTTGAGACGGAGATTGTACTTTTTTACTCGCTCTAGGAATTTCTCTAGTGCCTTGAAATGCCCTTCTCTATCCACAGACTTTACGATCATATCATCGACATAAACCTCGACGTCCTTATGGATCATATCATGCAATAAGGTCGTAGCTGCTCTTTGGTAAGTAGCCCCAGCGTTTCTTAAGCCAAAGGGCATTACGTTGTAACAGTACGTTCCCCATTGCGTGATAAAGGCTGTTTTCTCCATGTCTTGAGGCGCCATCTTTATCTGGTTATATCCGGAGAATCCGTCCATGAAGGAGAGGAGTGCATGTCCCACTGTACTATCCACCAATACGTCGATATGGGGTAAAGGAAAGTCATCCTTAGGGCTCGCGGCGTTGAGATCTCGGAAATCGACACACATCCTTACTTTCCCATCTTTTTTAGGCACAGGCACTATATTCGACAGCCACTCGGGGTACTCCACAACTTGGAGGAAACCCGCGTCTAGTTGTTTAGTTACCTCTTCTTTTACTTTTAGAGCCCATTCTGGTTTTAATCTTCTGAGTTTCTGCTTTACCGGCTTCTTTAGGGAATTAGTGGGGATATAGTGTTGCACAATATCGGGGTCGATGCCAGGCATGTCTTCATAAGACCATGCAAAAGCCATAATGTTGGCTTTCAAGAGGGAGATCATCTTTTCTTTTTTAACGGGGGAGAGGGTTTTCCCAATTTTAACTATTCTTGGCAATTCATTCGTCCCTAAGTTGATTGATTCCAATTCATCCATATTAGGTTCGGTGACGCCCCTTTTCCTTTGCTCAACGAGCTCCGGGGGGACATCGTTCCTAGGATCTATATCCATGCCATAAATATCCATAGAGGAAAGAAAAGAGACACTGCATATATAGAGAAAGAAAGCACACTTTATTGACTAGGAATAATGGGATTGACACACAAAAGAAAGAAGGAAAACAAACAAATCTGTATCAATACTATGACTCCACAAAGTGAGTAAAGTAGATACATCTTATTGAATTAGGGAAATATTACTAAACTAAGACACCTACAAGCTGCTATCAGGTAGGCCAAGGTCTTCTTCTTCATGGATCTCCGCAATGACACCACATTCAAGGTACCAATTCAGGAATGGCACGGTAGCATGGCTAATGGATGAACCCTGGAGTTCTTCAATGGTCGAGTCTTCCACGGTGAGGATCATGTCTTGGAACATTTCAGTCATAGCCCCCGCATCAAGGTTCTCTGCCCAGTCTTCCTCTTTCTTTTCCCAGAACTCATCATTGATGGCTTCATCATCCACCATTTCAACTGTGATTGGATACCATTCGGTGAAGAAGATTTCAAAACCCGGAACTCAGATCTTGGTAGCTTGGTCAAAGGTGGGCTCTGGAAACCCGCAATATAGAAAATCATCCCCTTCTTTGACGAAGTAACCATTCAAAGTAGGTCGATATGGCGAGATCTTCAGGTCTGGCACCCTTCCCTCGGCTTTGGCTCTTACTTTCTCTTTGTTCCTCTTCAGCATTTCCGCATAATCATTTTTGGAGGGCTCATATCCTAACCCAAAAGTATATGAGGTGACACGGCTTTGAATAGACGTAGGGATCCTTTGTTGGTGACGCCCTAGCCCCATGCCTGGAAAGAAACTCATCCTTCTCATGATTTCACCAACATGCAAGTTGCCATGGGGGCAAAAGTCCAAGGGTATTAATTCACCCTTTTCGAGCTCTTTCTCAATGCATTGGACATAGTCAAACCCAGATAGCGGTATCGCTGCTGATTTGGGTTGTATCTCACATATAGGCACACCTGCGAGTTTCAATTCATAGTCCCCTTGAAGCGTTACTATGGCTCCTTCATAAGGAAACTTCACCTTTTGATGGAGTGAAGATGGCACAGCCCCAGCAGGATGGATCCAAGGTCGGCCCAACAGCAAGTTGAAACATGACGGCACATCCAACACTTGGAATTCCACCCTAAATTCAGTGGGTCCCATGATAAGAGGCAAAGTAACTACCCCTATTACTTCTCGGCGGGTGTTGTCATAAGCTCTTACGGTCTGCCCGGATGGCGTGAAATCAGTGGGTCCCAAACCCAAAACAGTGGCAGTTCGGAGAGGACATACATTCAGTGCGGACCCATTGTCGATAAGAACGGTGGGAACCCTCTTCCCCATAGTGTCAACGGTCACATAGAGAGCTTGAGAATGGCTCAGCCCGCTTTTAGGTAGGTCTACATCGGTGAACACGATGGTTGAGTTCTTGGGAGTTGGATTCACCAAATGTACCAATCCCTCGGGGGATGTGTCAACAGGCACTTGTATCTGATTCAACAGTTTCAACACGGTCTGTCTGTGCTTATGCGAGGCCATGAGCAAGCCCCAAATAGTAATGTTGGCATTGGTCTTCTTCAGCTGCCTAAGCACTTCATCCTCTTATTCTTGCAAGCTAGGACGCCTCTGCCCTTCCAAATCTTCCAACGGATTTTCAGATTCTAGGTGGGGGGGCTTGAAATGATGACCCCCTCTGGTTATATGGTCCAACTCATCATCGCTAGCCCATATGTCATGGACTTCCTCGGAGTCATTCATCAAGTCATCCCATTCTATCATGTCGATGCTCTCCATCTCTGTCGGCAAGTCATCCCAACCTGAAGGGACTATCGGCTCATCTGATATCGGACTTGGGCTTGAGTACAGCACATAGTAATCATATTTCCCCGACGCTTCACCTAATAGGCCAACCTGAGGATCCCCTGCTTCATATCTTTCTTTCAGCTCTTGTTGGATAGATTTCTTTGGCAACAACAAAACCTTTTGGTCAATGAGGTCTTGGATGATCTTCTTTAGTATAGAACAAGCCTCGGTGTCATGGCCGGGTGCACGATGGTATTGGCAATATTGGTGAGGGGTTGATGGTCTTGGCTTTGGTGGAAGTGGCATGATAAGGCTGTTATTGCGGCAAATGGTGAAGAGACGGGTTAAGGTCATGGGGAGCGGAGTGTATTGTCTTATGGGATGGCGAGGGCGAGAGGATTCAACCCCAATGGCATTTATGGTGTTAGGTGGGGGTGTGTGGTTGTGTGATGGGAGAGGATTACGGGTGACATTTGGACGGGTTGGTGGTGAAATGACTTGCTTGTCAATGAGGTCTTGGACTTGGTGGCGAAGGCGAATATAGCGATTGGTGGCATGGCCTTTGGATTGGTGGTACTTGCAGTACTCATTCTCATTGTAGCTCTTGGGTAAGGGATTTGGTGGAGGTCTTGGGTCGAGTGGCTTCAATAGGTCACGACTTATGAGCTTTTCAAGGACTCTTTCGAGTGGCATGAATAGGTCAGTGAATTGGCGAGGTGGGTTGACATCATTGAGAGAAAAGGGTTGGATTGGTTGAGTTACGGTGTTGACCTCGGCATTGTTCTTCCCAGTAAAGTTTGTCTTGCGACTCCTCACTTCCTCAGTCTTGATTGTCCCATCATTGATAGCATCTTCAACCTGCGTGCCAGCCCCAATGAGAGCTTTGAAATTTGGGAAATAGTGGGCAAATAGGTGCTTGTGATACACGGGCAGCAGGTTCTTAACCACTAACTGAATTTGGTCCTCCTCATTCGGCCTATCCGTCATTCTCGACGCCTTTTGTCTCCACCTTGTAATGTAAACGGAGAAAGTTTCATGAGCCCCTTGCTTGGTAGTTTCTAGGTCCCTTCGAGTAACGTCCACCTCTGTGTTATACTTGTAGTGCTCTGAAAACTCATTGCATATGTCTTCCCAAGTCCGGGTTCTATTCTCATCCAAGGATAAGAACCATTTCAAAGCAGAAGTGGCCAAGGTTTCATGGAACATTTGAGCTAAAAGCTCGTCAGTAGCCCCTCGAGGGTGCATAGCTCGCACGTACATCTTTAAATGAGTCTTAAGGCAACCCGTCCCATCGAACTTTTCTAACTCCGACATCTTGAATTGTAGTGGAATACGAGCCATTGGAAACAGGGATAGAGTCCGCACATCGACCATGTCATCAGCCCTGCGAATCCCTTTTATGGTTCTCTCCAAAGCTTCTACCTTGCTAGCTAACACGGAATCACTGCTAGTACCTTTCCCCTTGGCTTCCCCTTCTAGGTTGGTGACCTCAGGTTTCGAGCTACTTTCCCCCCTTGTCTTGGTGTTCTCATTGGATTGAGGTCCCTCTTCGGTGCCAGTCCCATGAGGTATACCCGAGGAATGGGCCTTAGAGCCATTTTGTTCAAGATCCGCCATCTTCTGTTGGTTCTCTTGAGCCATTTTCAATGCGGTATCGGATGTCTCGGCGGTATGGTCAAGCTTGGCCATGATGGCTTTCAGGCAAGCCTCAAGGTCAAAGTGCCCCTCACTAGTTCTTTCGTCGGCCATGTCTGTCTGATGGGTAGACTCAACACTCACTAGACGCCCTTGTGGATTGCGGATCCAAGCCAGCACGTCTATGGATAGAAAAGTTTTAACCTTTAGCCTAAGGATCTGTCCTAAACCTCCATATTTTCCTTAATGAATTCGGTCTCTACACCATGTTCAATTAATTCATTCCTTTTATCCAATTACCTTTACAGGGGTCATGGATTAAGGGTATGTTTTAAAGAATAGGGCATAGAGTCCTTCAATTAGGTTTAATTAATCCCCTAGGACTAGCACATCACAAACATAGCTTTACATCCTATTTCCTTAATTTATTCCTCCTAACCCATGGCCTTAACGAAGGCTAGGGTTTAAAGGTCTATATTAAGGGCATAAGATATAAAGCCTCACACCACAAACACGGCATAGCATCATTACAAACAATTGTGGGTGCATAAAGGTGAGACCGTAGTGTCCTACAAGTCTGTCTATATGGACTAATGATAAGGGTAGGCTAGGGTCCTTCACTTGCTTGAGCAATCCTTATACCTAACCACATGTGGCATCAGGAACGCCGCGTGGGTCCAGCAGTACGTGATTAACTCATTTAATATACCCAAGGGCCAGCCCAAGGGTACTAGGCAAGAGAGGTTGATAGCTTTCGCCCCAACACATGGAATCAGGAAAACCAAGGTTGAGACTAGGCCGATCGTTGGCAAGGATACATCGAGGGACATCGATCCTAACATGCAAGAGTTTGCGCATACAATGCAATAAATGAAAGCACACAATCAAGCGGATGCAATGTGATTGATTTTAATTAAACATAAGAAATTAACCTAGCCCATTTAAACTTTATAGAGTCTAGCCCACAAATCCCCAGTGGAGTCGCCAAACTGTGAACCCCGGAAATTGGGCCCACAAGGGATTGAAAGAAAATGGGTTTGAAAAAGAAAACGGAAAGGAGTCGCCACCTTATTTTTTTAAGGAAACAAGGAAAACCCTAAAAATCAGGTTGTTTTAGGAAAACAATTTGAATGACTCCATAAAAAAAGGAAAGGCAAAAACCAATCTTTTGAAAACCAAAGAAATCGGGGATTCGGAGGCTAAGTTATGACATGGGAAGGTTCTAGGCAAAGCCTATAGGCACCCATGTCACCCTTTCGGTCTCTCAGTTCATTTGGGCTAAATTAAGATCTTTCCATACAAAAATCAGCAAGTATATCATCACAAGAATTGCATGCATATCATATATTTCATTCATCCATCCATGCATAATAAGCGCATAAAAACAGAAAAAGAAAAAGAAGAAAAGAAAACAAAAATAAACCTAGGATGCTTGGATCCTAGAACGGACTTGAGCCTCACGAAGAGCGCCTACGTACCATGCAGCGAAATACATGGATCAAAGTCCACGTAGTTCGATTAGAATTAGGGTTGAATCCTAATATAAACCTATTGTAAAAACCCTAGGTTTCCTTATTTGAATCAAAATAGTTGAATATGATAGAAAGTTTGATTTTAGGAAAGAAATCCACAAGATGGAAACTTTAATAAAAACCAGAATTTTATTTATGAAGGAAACCTTTGATTAAACCATAGGATCATATTAAAAATTAACCTTAGATAGGGAGAAGAGAATGAGTTCAGAAGAAAAGTGAATTGGGGCACCTTCACACCCACTTACCTGAGCGCAATTACTCCAAACATTAGCTATTTCAGACATAAGCAGCCCTATTTGCCATAGGACAAATACTACACCTATTTGCACCCTTACAAGTGCTCAAAACCATGCAAAAACACTAACATGCAAATCTGGACAGAATAGTATTATGGCCTAAAATCATCCACTAAGCATGCCAATAGCAAAAACAGCGAACAATAATAAGTCCTAACATATTCCTAGAACCATATCATGCATAAAAACCCTAAAACATACTAACATGCATGCAAAACTATCATGTTTACTCCATATGAAAAACATATACAGCAAACACGAAGAAAAACCAATAAAAAAGTCTACTTTATCATGCTATATGAAAACAAACACGAAACAATGACTCTAAAACCCTAAACTCACAAATATGCTTAAAAACTCACAAGACATACTTTAATCATGCTAAAACCAAACTAAACAGAAATTATATCATGCATATTAACTAACTAAAGCAATATAACATGATGAAAATCCTAACTCTAACATGCAATGACACTAATCCTAGCACAAGGACAAACAGGAGCACAAGAATCATAACTATGCATTGAAACATAAAGGACAGCCCTAAAGCATGCTAAACAGTAGATAAACAATAGATATTCCATGTATATTAACTAGCTAGAGTGTTAATACATGATAAAAAAGGCTACCTTTAACATGCAATAAGCCTAACCCATATGAAAACCTAGTTTAAGCTTGAATAGAGAAGGAGAATACCTTATTCTCTCTCAAACACTCAAGTATTAATGCATAAAGTGGCTCCCCTTGTGTTTGTAATTGTTCGTGGCTCCTCAGGTCTTTAGAGTGAATCAAATCAACACGAATCCTCCTCTTTGTCAAAGTGGTATCACAGCAAAGAGATCAAAACTCAACTCAACTTTGAAAAGAAATAGAAAACAAAAAGAGAACAAGAGAAAAGAAAAGTGATTTTCGTCACTTTGCAGCAGCAGCAACTTCAATCGCGTTTTTGGGTATGAAAACGTTGGATTTGGACAAAGCTTGTGAAATACAAAGTTGTAGAGAATTGAATTATCTTTCTAACAAGACCAATTTCATCAAATTCTGACTTCGGATGAAAAAGTTATGATTAAAATACGACTGCTGGTTTTCAGAAAATCTACTGCTGAATTATGACGAATTTCACTCCCTCCAAACCCTCTTCTCCTCTCCCTTGTTTAAAGACATTAAGAGAGTATTTATAGCTGAAATCTGGAGTTTCCATTTCCTTCCTCGACTAGGTTTCCTTGGAGAATAATCAAAAGGTATTTTATAATGATAAAAGACTTCTAATCTGAATAGGAAAAGGAAATTGTCTTTTATAAAAATTGGGAGACTGACCGCTAACACGCATGCACATGTATCGTATGTGCGTACACACACTCATCACATACGTACACGTGTTAGTGTCATGATAAAAATGGCTAATTTAATAAAATAATTTTCTTTTCATTTTAACCAAAAATCTCATGCTGTGATTCGCACTAATTCTTCAAGGATAATCCGTAAATAACCACACTAAACTCATCATCAGGCCATATCAAAATTGAACTTCATGAAACACTTTTGAGGGTAAAATGATGACTAATGAAAGTCAATTTGAAAAGATTTGGTTGGTAATTGTGAGTCAATTAGAGCTAACCCAAGGAAGGGTCAATTAACCAACTTGAACTACATCGAGCCATTTTAATCCCGAGCCATTGACTTACCAAATTGAACCTAGAAATACCTCTTATGCATCCATATGAACTCCAATTGACAATTTGGAGATCATTTCAAGGTCAAATGAAAAGTTTGGGACTTAAAAGACGATTATGCCCCTCAAGTCACAAAAGCTCTTATTATCCCTCAAGATCAACTCCAATTTGAACCAAAATTCATATCCATTGTCCTTGTGACTCTAGAAAACTAATGCAAGTGACTAGACTCAAAAAGAAAACAAAAACATGCATGGAATGATGAGCCCTAGTAAGGTGGTGCAAAAATGGGGTGTGACAGGTAGATTCAACACTCACTAGACGCCCTTGCGGATTGCGGATCCAAGCCAGCATGTCTATGTATAGAAAAAGTTTAACCTTTAGCCCAAGGACTTGTCCTAAACCTCCATATTTTCCTTAATAAATTCGGTCTTTACACCATATTCATGTAATTCATTCATTTTGTCCAATTACCTTTACAAAGGTCATGGTCTAAGGGTATGTTTAAAAGAATAGGGTATAGAATCCTTCAATTAGGTTTAATTAATTCCCATGGATTAAGCACATTACGAACATAGCTTAACATCCTACTTCCTTAACTTATTCCTCCTAAACCATGGCCTTAACAAAGGTTAGGGTTCAAAAGGTATATGTTAAGGGCATAAGATATAAAGCCTCACACCACGAACACAGCATAGCATCATTACAAACAATTGTGGGTGCATAATGGTGAGACCGTAGTGCCCTATAAGGCCCACTACATGAACTAAGAGAGGGTAGGCTAGGGTCCTTCACTTGCTTGAACCAATCTTTATACCTAACCACATGTGGCATCAAGAACGCCATGTGGGTCCAGCAGTACGTTGATTCATTTAATATACCCAAGGGCAAGCCTAAAGGTACTAGGCAAGAGAGGTTGATAGCTTTTGCCCCAACACTTGGAATCAGGAAAACCAAGGTTGAAACTAGGCCCATTGTTGGTAAGGATACATCGAGGGACAATCGAGCCTATCATGCAACAATTTGCACATACAATGCAATAAATGAAAGCACACAATCAAGCGGATGCATGTGATTGATTTTAATTAACATAAGAAATCAGTTTAGCCCAATTAAACTTTAAAGAGTCTAGCCCACAAATCCCTAGTGGAGTCGTCAAACTGTGAACCCCAAAAATTGGCCCACAAGGATTGGCGAAAAGAATATTAGGAATTAGGGTTTGTTTGAAAAGGAAAGAAAAGGAGTCGCCACCTTATTTTTTAAAGGAAACAAGGAAAACCCTAAAAACAGTTTGTTTTAAGAAAACAATTGGAATGACTCCATGTTTAACAAGGAAAGGCAAAAACAAGTCTTTTGGAAACCAAAGAAAACTAGGGGATTCGGAGGCTAAGTTATGACATGGGAAGGTTCTAGGCAAAGCCTATAGGCACCCATGTCACCCTTTCGGTCTCTTGGTTTATTTGGGCTAAATTAAAGTCTTCTCATACTCAAAAATCAACAAATATCACATCAAGATAGCATGCATATCATATATTTCATTCATCCATCCATGCATAATAAGCAAAATAAAACAGAAAAAAAGAAAATAAAATATAAAAACCTAGGATATTTGGATCCTAGAATGGACTTGAGCCTCAAAACGAGCGCCTACGTACCATGCAACGAAATACATGGATAAAAGTCCACGTAGTTCGATTAGAAATAGGGTTAAATCTTAATGCAAACCTATGGTAAAAACCCTAGGTTTCTTTATTAAAAAAGAATTTATTGAATAGTCCAAATTTGAAAACTTCCACAGAATGGAAAGTTTAATAAAAAAATCAGAATTTTATTTATTAAGGAAACCCTTGATTATGACCATATATTCATATTAAGAAGAAACCCTAAAGAAGGAGAAGAGAAAGGTTAAGGAAGAAAAGGTGAATTGGGGCACCTTCAAACCCACTTACCTGAGCGCAATTACTCCAAGCATTAGCAATTTCAAGCAGTAACAACCCTATTTGCAATAGGACGATTATCACACCTGTTTGCTGTTAGGATTATGCCCTAGAGCCAATTATAGAGATGATTCTTTAGGGATTAGGAACAATCATTTGATTTCATTTATGTATGTCACATTTATTATTGATTTAATAAAAGGGCTTATTCTATTATGTTTATATGCATCATTTATATTTACATAATATGTCCATGGAGTTAGAGTTGAGAATATGGAATTACAAAGAGTTGTAATTTTGAGACTATAGATATATCTTTGTACTAAACTCCTAAAGCATTCCTAGTTGAAGGTTCACTATGATAGACAGTAATGAACCATAGGACTAGCACTTGTTAGGTTGACTTTATAAGAGGATAGCTAGTCTCAAGCTATTTGTGTGGAGACACTATAACCAACAAGTGGGTGCCTATTACGAGAATAGGTACACTGAATGTGACCAAAGTATCCTGCCTGTCAATCAGTTTCTCATTGTTATAGTGGTACAAGTAATCCTTAGACCTGAGACACCATAGTTGTCTTATGCATGTACCTTTAGAAGTTTGATAACACTAAGTGCAGATCCTATTCAGGGGTCTGCAAAGGTGTTCATTGGCCCTACTGCTATGTGTATGAAGGCATGTGAGTGATCAACAAGGGATCCATCACTCTTAGGAAAAAGAGAGAGAATGTCTCATATAGCATTCATAATATAACTCATTAAATCCATGGCCGTGGTAGGATGAATGTGGAAAAGAGTTTCCATGAGTACATCAATGAGTTGATATCTATGAATGAGTATAAAGTAATTGAACTAGGGACTTGACAGACTTCCATGTCCTATTAGTTCAATTGGAGACATTGTGTTAAAGGAAGGATGCAATTGTAACCTATAAACTATAACAGAAGGGTTCTTTGTAAATGACTATTCACCTCATTAAGGACCACACCATGAGCCATATGCTAGGTGTTACTCATGGTTAGTAGAAGCCCTAATTGATATAAGTGAGTTATAATCAATTAAGGAATTGGAAGGAGTTCCAATTAGACTCTAAATGGAAAGAGTTCCATTGTGCACACCTCGTGCTATTCCTACTACTTGATGATGTGAACCCAATGGGTCACACACTGATCATACAAGATGAGCTTTAAAGTCTATGAGAGAAAGGATATGAGTGCATAAAGAATAGTTCTTTGAGGCCTATTTATATTTGATATAATTTATAGGGGTTATTGTGCAATTTAGAGAAATTGCATAAAACCCTAATAGGGTTTCCCCCTAGGGCTGGCCCCCTTAGTGTGGACTATATAAGTCATACTATGATGTGTGACATCATAACAAGTTGAACTCCCCAAGGGCTGGCCAGAATTTCCAGCCTCCCTCTCTCTCTCTCCTCTCTTCTCCTACTCTAGCAACAACATAGGAAAGCAGGAAAGGACTTGAAGCTCTAGCTAGGTGTGGATACCGTTGGAGGCAGCACACTTGGGCTGCTCCTTCACCACTGTCCGGAATCAAAGCTTGGAGCAAAAAGGAGAAGACAAAAATTCTATAAGTGTTCGAACCCTCTTTGTAGTTAGGGTTTGATTTTGTGTTATGCATAGTTAGATTCATGGGCTGTGGAATCGTAGGAAAAATTTTTATATTCCGCACTTCTATATTTCCCTCTTGATCGATTCCCAAGAGTGGTATCAGAGCCATGATTATGCATAATACAAAATACATATGGGCTGGTAATTATGGTGTAGTTGAATGATTCAAAAATCTGGAAAATTTTTTCTGCATAATTGGTTTTCCTCCATGGCTGAACCTAGGGTTTGGAACCCTAGGTCAATTCTCTTCTACTCCTCTTCTAATTGATGGTTAAGTGTATCCATGGATGCAATAGGTTGCATAGGGTTTGAGTTTGGAGAAGAAGAATAAGGAAACTAGGGTTTTATAAAACTATTATGAACAGTTTTCATGGTTGCCATGAAAACCTGTCATCTTGTTTTGCCTGCCGAATTCAGAGTTCTTCTCCAAAATTTTCAAGCCATATATGGTTAGAAATCTCTTCGAATAAGCTTTCCAACCCAACAAACGGTGCGTCAATCCGAGTTCTGTAGTGAAAGTTATGAATTTTTTACTACAGGCTGTCTGGAAAGACAGTTTTGCTCGGGAATGATGCAATAGCCACAACTTTGAGTTATTGATGGAGATCAAAGGCATGGCAATGGTTGCCACCACTTGGGTTATGTTCTAGACATGGTAGGGAAAGGTTCCCAAGCATTTAGATGCATCATAATTGGATTAAGATGCTAGAACAGAAGGAAGAAGGAGAAGAACGTACACCATGGAGGCTGAATCTGGGTTTTAGAACCCTAAGGTTCTTGCAATTAATTCTAATTAAAGCTGCTGTATTTATGATGGAAGATCATTGTAGGATCATTATATATCATGTGTATATGATTTTCTTTAAGTTTCAAAAAGGTTTTGATGGAAAAAGATTCAAAAAGTTTGAAAATTTTTCATGAACAGCATAGCAGAATTTTTCTGCAGAAAAGTCATCAATGGAGTTTTGATTAGAACTTGAGTTAGGGAACTCCAAATTGCATGAAACCAATTGCATTAGTTTCCTAAGACATGTAGGATACTGGGAAAATTCATTTGGTAGCCTAATTCATTTATCTTGCTGGGTTTTTAAATCAATTTCTGACCATGGACAGTGTGCTGTCAAATTCTGGGCAGCCTACTGTTGTTTTAATTGTTTAGAACAATTGGTGATGATTTGATCATCCAAACCTCTCCTATTAGCTTAGTATTTCATGTAGGGACATGATACAAAAGCTGGTTTCAATGTAGGAGTCGAATTGATAAGGTTTTAGAAGCTATTGTGACCTTGAAAGTCTGCAACAATGGCTCCAGCAATGGGTTTTGGAAACCCTGATTGTTCTTGATGATGGCAGCCACTTCCACCACTTCTCATGTGTCCAGAGGCTTGTCCCACACCCCTAGGATGTTCTCCCATGACTGGCCATGGCTTCCCACAGTCGTGGTGGCCATGGCAGCCTAGCCAAGCTCAGGCAGCCCCCTGGTAGTGACGGCTGCATAGAGTTAAGGATGAAACCCTAATTTTGAGTTAATGATGAAACCCTAATTTCATTATGGCATTAATTAAAACCCTAATTGGAATATTAATTACCTTAATTAAGAGTTAATGATTGGTCATTAAATGACCAATCATGGTTATTAATTGTTAGGGCATAATTAATACCATTAATGATGTCTAGGGTTAGGGTTTTGATAACCCTAATTAGTGTAATTAATTAAGGGTAATAAATACCCTATTTGGCATTAATTAAACCCTAATCCCTTTTATTAAATACCGTATGAACCTAGGGTTTTAATGATTGGTTATTAAATGACCAATCATAAGGCATTTAATGATTAGGGCTTGCATTTAGGGTTTAGGGTTATGCATTTAGGGTTTAGGGTTTTAGGAAACCCTAATACACTAATTCATCATTTAATTGATTTTATTTAATTCCCACGTTAATTATTTAATTAATATTGATTAATTTTATAATGTTTTAAATGGTTTAAAATACAATTGGGGATTAAATTAAAATCTGGAAATTCTTAATTAAATGAAATTGTTTTGTTTAAATAAGGAAACCCTAATATTGGATATTAGAGTTATTTTAGGAAACTTTATATGTTTCTATTAATTTGATTAATTGAAACTAAATGTCTTTAATGTTAAGACTTTATTTAATTCTGGATATTTTTGTTTAAACCTAATAAGATTAGGATGCATTAATGAGATTAATGTAAATCATTCAAGAGAATTACCATAATGCCCATATGTTTTAATGCTTACAGTTTTTCTTTACATTATGCAATGAGATTATATGTATGTGTTTGGATGATGATTATGGACTATACCCCTTAAACCAATTGTGATTGGCCGTCTTATGAATGGGTTGTAATAATTTTTCAAGAGTTGTAATTTTATTATGGTGATGTAATTTATTATTTGGGGCTTGCATGCCACCTTCCCTCTCTCTCTATCATTCTCTTATGTACCCCACATTCCCCTTACGTATCCCTTTCTATATATTATGTAAATGTTATGTAATCAAGAGCGCACTAAGGAGCATGGTGGACCCAAAGGAGTATGATGGAGCCCAACAAGCCAATGGTGGAGACCAATAAGCCAATGGTGGAGACCATCAAGCCAAGGGAGTAGATTGAAGGACATGAAAGCTTAGAGAAGTTTTTCAAGAAAGCATGCATGTTATGAATGGTTTATTTTACGATCACCTACACCCACCTTAGACCATGGATTCAATCTATTGGCTTGGATTGAATCCTCTCAAAGTCTATAATCATCATAGTGGGAGCTTTTATTTATGAGATAATTATATTAGCTCCAATACCATAGTTTGGTATATGTTACCTATTCACTTAGGGACTAATATCAAAATATGGTACTTTATATATGTTGATATATAATAGCATGTGATGTATGATTTATAATAGCTTAAGATGTATGATTATAAATAGCATAATTTATATGTTTAAATTTTGATACATAGGATGCATGTTAATTTGATGAGACCCTTTAAAACCCCTCTTATTTAATATTAAGTTGAAAATGGAGAAGTCATTAGGGAATGAATTCTTCATTGCCTTCCATCATTATAGGATCATCTAATGTCCCTTAATGTGGGTACCTGGCTGCAGACATGTAGGAGCTACCCATGTTAAAGACATTACTTGAAATTATCACATATGAGATATCATGGGGTGCCTAAGCTGGTATATACCAAGAAACTAACATGTGAGGTATATATTTGGCGAAACATACCTGTGTGAATGATGGGTTTAACTTAACTAGGGAAGGATTCCAAGAAACTAACATGTGAGGTGTATGTTCCCTAGAGGCAAAATGATTGGAACTTGCTTATGAAGCAATAGACAAAGAGTTGTCTTCTTATTGTGGGTTAGAAGCCAAGAAACTAACATGTGAGGCTTCTAGGTCACAGTGGGACCCCAATCCCCATTAGGAATGAGATTCCCGAATTCCATTAGAGGGTGTATGGAATTTGATAAAATAGTGGGAGGTACCATATGATTAAAGACCCAATCATTATGGATAAAAATGAAATCTAATTCTCTGTTTATGTAGATTACCTAATTACTCACCTCAAAACCCCTATTTCCTAATATATAGGATATTGATAGTTTGACTAAACCCGATTTCTTTGATTGACTTAGGAAATTGATCTCAATTTCAAAAGACTGTTTATATGCTATTAGGGCTTTTATTAAAGGCCCTCCATAAAACATCCTAAGAAGAAAAAGACACTATGTGCAATTGGCATCTTGTTGCTATGCTATATGATAGTATTGATGACTAATGAGCTTTAGAAGCAAAATTAGTCAATGCAAGTGCCTTTGATGTCCTACATCACATACAAAGGTTGTATTGTGAGTAAAATAATACTATAAAGTATAGTACTTGTAAAGGACTTCTTCTGGACTAGGATATAATAAAAGTTGTTTATTAATAATCATTCTTTTGAAAAATGATTAATCACATAGAATAGCTTGAGAAGCTAGATGTGATTTAAAATGGAAGCATAGAGGAAAGCAAGTCTTGAAAAGTCAAAGACAAAGAAATATAATTATTTTGTAGTAAACATAAAGTATTGTAAAGGGAACTTGATAAAGTATCAGTCTTCCTAGAAGAACCAAACTTTTGAAGTTTTGGTTCATGCTCTAAACTAAATTGTTGGTTAGTTCTGCTTCTTGGTTTTTGGATTCTAGTGTAATCTAAATCGAAGCAGAAAGTTAAGTAGATAATAAGTTACCTTTAAAAATTTTAATAGAGCAAGAGTTGCTAGATTAATTTTGGGAACTTATTTCTTAACTAGGTCATTTAAGACATTCTAGAAATTTGATTTCTGAATTTAAATGACTAATTAGAGCGAATGCAACGTATTCTGAGAATACAAGAGATGTAGAGACTCTCATTTAAATGTAACGATTATGACTTGGTTATGAGATGACCAAACCCATCTTTTACTTGGTGAAGTGAATGAGTTACATTTATAATTTGACTAATACATTGTGATGTATATAGTCATGTAGAGCATGCATTCAATTACAGTAGACTCATCTTAGAATACCATAGCTCAATGGTGAATCTAAGAGAACGAATTGAACCCTATTAAGATATGGTTTGATCCATGATGAGTTTTACTAATGTATCCATCTAGGGTATACCTTAAAATTGCTACATATTGATAATTTAGGGTTCACTCCAGTTTTGTCCCAATTATATCAGATATGATATGGGAAGAAACCCAACTTAAAGAAGTTAAGGCTTGGGCTTGTGCTACGTTTGTCTGGAAACATAATGTAGACAATCTGGAAATAAGGTCAAGTAAGTGTTGAATTGTGGTATATCCCAAAAGTGGTTGGGATAGTATTTCCATTACTCTAATGAACAAAAGTTGTCCATTAAGATGTTTGCTGGATTTTCTTGAGAAAGAGTTCATTCAAGAAAGATGCAAAAGTAGATAGAATTTATAGAATTGTCTGTAAAGCCACAAACGAACAAAGATCTAACCCTTGTCTCTGTTGAGACAAAAACCCTTAACTACACTACAATCTTTTCATAGATCAAATTGGATATTTCTTAACATAAGAGAGATATTGTATCTCTACTAGAATGTAAAAGAATTGTTCTTTGGTGATAAAGATCACCAAGATAATCCTATTGATTATGACTAGACGATGTTTCACATCAACTCGAGAAATGACTTAGAGTCATTAAATCTAATATGGATAGGTAGAGACCTAAAAGGCTTGGCTATTTAAGAATGTTTTCAACATAGGCAAAAAGTTGTCTATAAAGAAACTTGTTTGATAATAGTTATGCTAAAATCTATTCGGATCTTGTTATCTATAAACACACATTTTGAATATGAGATATGTCAAAAAGGATATAAAGATGTTATATCAAATGGTGAAAAACCATAAGAGTGTGTAAGTTATAGAAGTCTATTAATAGACTACAAGGTTCTCATAATTAGAACATCTATAAAGTTGAAGTAATCAAATTGTTTGATTTCTCTCATTGTATAGATGGACCATGAGTATATAAAAGGTTAGTGGGAGTGTGATCGTTTTTCTTTATCCTAAGTATAGATGACATCCTAATCATTATGAATGATATATGAATGTTATCTAATGTAAAGTTTTGGTTTTTGGAGAAAAACTAATTCATGAAAGATTTGGCAGAAGCATCCAACAAGATCTATAGAGATAGATCATATAGATTGCTAAGTATCTCCAAATCATCAAATATAGTTGAAATGTTGAAGGAGTTCAACATGGAGAATTCTAAGAGAGGTCTGATTTACTTCAGATAAGAATTCATTATTCAAGGGCATGTGCTCTAGGATAACACAAGTAAGGTTCTTAAAGTGTTAAGAAGCCTTATTCTACACTATGTATTGAACCTGATATCTATTATGTTGTAATTGTTACAAATAGTTATCAGTCAATTCAAATTTGGAATATTGGATTGTATATGGAAATTGTAAACTCATAGTAGATGGGTATATGGATTTGGATATAATCCATATGGGGTATATTTTATATTCACTTTAGTTGGTGAAATACTTAATGGAAGAATTGTATGAAAGATACAGTGGATTCCATTATTAAGGGTGAATAAATTGTTGCATTGCCTAGGAGATTGTTTGGATCTATAAGTTCATTTAGAACTTGGAGTTGTTCCTTCCATCGAGTTGCCCACACCTTGTTTTGTGACAACAATGGGTCTATAGCTCAAGTATAGGAATCACGGTCTCATCAAAAGTCCAAACACATAGAGTGACAATTCCAAGTGATTAGAGGAATCATTGGAAGAGGTAATAGATACATTACAAAAGATATTATCTACATAAGTTTTTTGTAGACCTACTGACTAAAGCTTTAAAACATAATTGGTTATGTCTAAGACCAACATCTTGAGAAGATAGGCATGCGATACATGGTCGATTGGCTTTAGTGCAAGTGGGAGATTGTTAGGATTATGCCCTAGAGCCAATTATAGAGATGATTCTTTAGGGATGAGGAACAATCATTTGATTTCATTTATGTATGTCACATTTATTATTGATTTAATAAAAGGGCTTACTCTATTATGTTTATATGCATCGTTTATATTTACATAATATGTCCATGGAGTTAGAGTTGAGAATATGGAATTACAAAGAGTTGTAATTTTGAGACTATAGATATATCTCTGTACCAAACTCCTAAAACATTCCTAGTTGAAGGTTCACTATGATGGACAATAATGAACCATAGGACTAGCACTTATTAGGTTGACTTTATAAGAGGATAGCTAGTCTCAAGCTATTTGTGTGGAGACACTATAACCAACAAGTGGGTGCCTATTACGAGAATAGGTACACTGAATGTGACCAAAGTATCCTGCCTGTCAATCAGTTTCTCATTGTTATAGTGGTACAAGTAATCCTTAGACCTGAGACACCATAGTTGTCTTATGCATGTAGCTTTAGAAGTTTGATAACACTAAGTGCAGATCCTATTCAAGGGTCTGCAAAGGTGTTCATTAGCCCTACTGCTATGTGTATGAAGGCATGTGAGTGATCAACAAGGGATCCATCACTCTCAGGAAAAAGAGAGAGAATATCTCATATAGCATTCATAATATAACTCATTAAATCCATGGCCGTGGTAGGATGAATGTGGAAAAGAGTTTCCATGAGTTCATTAATGAGTTGAAATCTATGAATGAGTATAAAGTAATTGAACTAGGGACTTGACAGACTTCTATGTCCTATTAGTTCAATTGGAGACATTGTGTTAAAGGAAGGATGCAATTGTAACCTATAAACTATAACAGAAGGGTTCTTTGTAAATGACTATTCACCTCATTAAGGACCACACCATGAGCCATATGCTAGGTGTTACTCATGGTTAGTAGAAGCCCTAATTGATATAAGTGAGTTATAATCAATTAGGGAATTGGAAGGAGTTCCAATTAGACCCTAAATGGAAAGAGTTCCATTGTGCACACCTCGTGCTATTCCTACTACTTGATGATGTGAACCCAATGGGTCACACACTGATCATGCAAGATGAGCTTTAAAGTCTATGAGAGAAAGGGTATGAGTGCATAAAGAATAGTTCTTTGAGGCCTATTTATATTTGATATAATTTATAGGGGTTATTGTGCAATTTAGAGAAATTGCATAAAACCCTAATAGGGTTTCCCCCTAGGGCCGGCCCCTTAGTGTGGACTATATAAGTCACACTATGATGTGTGACATCATAACAAGTTGAACTCCCCAAGGGCTGGCCAGAATTTCCAGCCTCCCTCTCTCTCTCTCCTCTCTTCTCCTACTCTAGCAACAACATGGGAAAGAAGGAAAGGACTTGAAGCTCTAGCTAGGTGTGGATACCGTTGGAGGCAACACACTTGGACTGCTCATTCACCGCTGCCCGGAATCAAAGCTTGGAGCAAAAAGGAGAAGACAAAAATTCTGTAAGTGTTCTAACCCTCTTTGTAGTTAGGGTTTGATTTTGTGTTATGCATAGTTAGATTCATGGGCTTTGGAATCGTAGGAAAAATTTTTATATTCCGCACTTCTATTTTTCCCTCTTGATCGATTCCCAACATTTGCACCCTTACACGTGCTCAAAACAATGCAAAAACAACAAAATAGCAATCTGGACAGAATAGTATTATGGCCTAAATTCATCCACTAATCATGAAAATAACATAAACAGTTAATAAAACTAAACCTTAATGCAATCCTATAACCATATCATGCATAAAAATCTAAGAATCAACTATATGAATGCAAGGAAAAAGTCATAATTACTCTATATGCAAAGCATATATAGTAACCATGAAGAAAAACAAATAAAAAACCCTACTTTAACATACCATATGAAACTAACCTCAAACAAGGACAATGGAAGCCCTAAACTTGCAAATATACTTAAAAACATATATAACAACCCTAAAACATACTAAACTCATGATGAACAGAACTTAAATCATGTATATTAACCAACTAAAGCCATAAAACATGATAAAAATCCTAATTTTGACATGCAATAACACTATTCTAAAACAAGGACAATAGAAACCCTAAACTCACAATCATGCTTTAAATCCTATGAAACAGTCCTAAAACATGCTAAACTCATCATGAACAGCAAATATTTCATGTATATTAACTAACCAAAGTATAAATACATGATAAAAAAGCTATCTTTAACATGCAATAAGTCTATTCTATAAGAAAGCTCATATTCAGCATGAATAAAGGGAGACTTTACCTTAAGAAGAGCTTCCTTGCTACTGTAGAGACTCTTCTCTTGACTTGTGGATGAATTGAATCAAGCTTCTTCAAGGTTACAGTAGGAACCCCAGCTCTCCTTCAACTCTCTCTCTCTTATTCTCTCTCACACACTTAAGTTTGATGCATAAAGCAGCTTCCGGGAACCTCTAATTGCCTCCACTTTTGCTAGAGCATAGGGGGTATTTATAGAGTTTCATTAGGATAAACCAATGGCTGGAATTAAAAACCTAGAAATTAATCCAAGGGTTATTATAGACTGCCTTGGTGCTTAAGTAACTCAAAAGTTAGCAAAAACTAGAAGGAAACACGTCCAAAAAAGCCCAAATATGTCAAAATAAGTAAGAGCCCGCTTCAACAACGAAATAGAGAGAAAATAGGAAAGTGGCCTTGGGTGACCACCAGGGCCTAGGCGGCTAGCCACCTAGGCCTAGGCGGCTAGCCGCCCGGGGTTGGGTGGTCACTCGAGCCCACTTCAGCTTTTTGCTTTTTTTTGGACTCCTTCTCTTTCTAAAAGTGTTTCAGGGGTCAAATCAACTCCGATTTTGATGAAACAAAAGCCAAAACGATCGTGTTTCAATTAGGAATACATTTTTGAACATTTTAGGGTGAAAACCACTAAACATGGGGGCATGGTTATGTTTGACAAAGGCGGTTAACCGCTATGCTCTACCTTTGCAAAGCATAGGTATGCACATATATAGGATCAAACCAAATGCTTTCCATATCAAAATTAAACTTTCTAAAACACTTTTAGGGATAAAATGATGACTAATTAAAGTCAATTTGAAAAGATTTGATTGGTAATTGTGAGTCAATTTGAGCTAACCTAAAGGAGGGTCAAATTGAACTACATCGAGCCATTTTAATCCTAAGCCATTGTTTCATCAAATTGAACCTAGAAATACCTCATATGCATCAGTATGAACTCCAATTGACAATTTGGGGATCATTCTAAGGTCAAATGAAAAGTTTGTGACTTAAAAGACGATTATGCCCCTTAAGTCACAAAAGCTCTTATTATCCCTCAAGATCAACTCTGAATTAAACCAAAATTCATATCCATTGTCCTTGTGACTCTAGAAAACTAATGCAAGTGACTAGACTAAAAAACATGCATGAAATGATGAGCCCTAGTAAGGTGGTGCAAAAATGGGGTGTGACAGGCGGGCATTGCATTTGGTGCTGCCACTGTTGGTAGTATGAGCAGTTGAGGAACCACCTGTGAGTAGGAAGGATGTCCTTGTAAAGCATTTGTAGGTGTAGTGGCAATCATTTGGACCTCATGGCGTGGCCCCGACTCTGTGTGTCGCGTCTGAACTCTTCTACCACTTGCACTAGCATTTCCTTGATCGATCAGAGTCTAAAGGGCTGGTGTGACCATAAGCCTACCAAATTTGATTCCTTCTTCAACTCTTTCCCCTACAATAACCAAATCAGCAAATCCTAAACCCATATGCCCTAGGAGATGTGAGTAGTATAGTTCTTTCAGCGTGTTGAGAAAGGCACTGACCATTTCCCGCTCCATCATGGGCAGTTTCACCTATGCTGTTAGTTCTCTCCATCATTAAGTGTAACTCCTGAATAACTCATTACCCCGTTTCTGTTGTCGCTATAGCTTGAAATGGTCCAGAGCTATTTCTGTATTGAATCAGTACTAGGTCAGAAAGGCATTGGCCAAATTAGACCATGTATGGATCTTGTGTGGATCAAGCTGGACAAACCAGGATAGGGCAAGTCCCGTAAGGCTCTTTTGGAATTATTGGATCAAGAACCTCTCGTCGTTACCATATTGGCACATCTCCCGCAATATACCCTAAAGTATGTAAGCGGGCAACCAGTCCTGTTGTATTTGCTGAATTCTGAGGTCTTGTACTTAGGTGGAGGTTTCATGTCTGGGAAGAAACATAAGCTCGAGAAGTCTATGTTCCCGTATGCATCGATTCCTTGTAGTCCCCAGATCTTTTCCTCCAAGCTCTCTAGCTTAGTGGCAACCTTTTTGTTCTCTACTTCTGTTTTAGGCTTCTCACCCTTATTGTCAGGGTTTTCAGATAAAGTATTCTCTCTAGAGTTCTTCGGAATTGGTGGAGGTTGAGTCCCAGGATTCTGTGTAGTGTTCGACTATCCACTAGACGAAGGTGGTCGAGGAGTGTTTGTCTTCTGCGATGCAGCTAACATGGCGATTAGTGTGGCCATTAGCTCTTCCAAGTGGTCAACTTGGGGGTTATTGCTCTCTAGTGCTTCTTCCATGACTGGTGAAATGTGCTGTTCTGTTCTTTCTAGGCTATCAGAAGGATCGCGGGTTTGTTCACAGGTGGACTTGGATCGTCCCTTGGGTCGCGTTATGGTGCTAACTGTCTGGTCACAGCTTGTAAGCTCTGCGCTTTTTGGAGTGTCGGTGGCTTGTTCTTTGGACTTGATGGTGATGTTGGGCTGCTTGGAGCCTTGAAATGGATACTTAGTACTTAATGCCTAGTAGCACTTTGTACTTAGTACTTGATGGTGACGCTATCTCTTGTGGATAGTATTTTGTTGCTAATTCCTTCTTCCCTTTTGCTTTCTACCTTCCACTTAGTACCTTATACCTAGTACTTAGTGTAGGTGAAGACACTGTAGTTAGTGTGGGATTGATAAGTAGAAGTCAAATCTTTACTTTCTGTTATGTCTTGGGATACTCGGAGTTGACTCTGGTTTACCCTTGACATAACCTTATGGAGTAAAGATTGGACTTATGCATGTCCTAGGTATCCCTCATCTATAAGGGACGACTCCTAAAAATGGTGCTGATGCAGCTTACCTAGATTCTTGTGAGGACACAACTCAAGCCCTATAGCCTGTGTTAATTACAAATGGGTAGAAATAAAACTTATCAACCCCTAGTCTTGGCTTGGGTTTCACAAGCATTCCTCCATCTCTATTTGAGTTATTCCTTGTTAGGTAACCTTGATGTATTATTTGGTGGTGGGTTTATTATAACCCTCCGGATGGATTTCCTTCGTGCAATGTACCTCTTTTAGGGTTATTGAACCCTTAGGTTAGGTGTTCGGAAAACTTCTAAACCAGACTTGATGCGGCGATATTGATCACCATCCTAGGGTGGTTTAAATGCATCATTTGTAAGGGCTATAGGCACGGGGTGCCCATTTGGCCATATGGACTCCTTTTGGAATGTATGCGACGCTAATAACAACATGTATGTACATGATATATATAGGCAAGATATGTACAAGATAAATCCTTTCCTCATGCGTGCTGGTGTCCTAATGCAATAAGTTCGGTGTTTCTTTCCTAGGGATGCTATATGACATGTTATCATGAAGCTGGGCGATGCAAACTAGTCCTAGAAAGATGGGGTCCCAAATCACCTAAGCCTCTCGCAAGCGTAAACAAGCCTTGGGTGATCTAGGTGGGGGCTTTTCAATGCACACATCTGCCCGATGTACAAACCATCTGATGGAGGAGCATACACCTACATTCGCCCCCTGTTATCTTGCAGGGTTGGACACTTGAGCATGCCCGAGTTCAAAAAAAACAAAGTATGCATGTATGCATAAAGTGAGCAGTTATATTTGAGGAAAGGATGACATAAATTCACATGGCATGATACAACATTTAGGCATATCAATCACATAGGAAAGCAATTAAATACTTGAAAAGTAAATAAATACTTGAAAGAATGAAGACTCATGCACCCCACAAAAAAGAGAAAAGAGGTAGTCAGTACTCTGTTAGAAAAATCTGTAAATCAATCATGAATAATAACATAAGACATTGGTCTTATCCAGGTTGTATAGGAATTTAACAATTTCAAAGGGGATTTTAGAAACATCATTAAAATCACATGGGACTAAACTTGCAAAGTCCCTAGTGGAGTTGCTATGCTGTCGCTACCCCAAAAAAAGGAAGGAAGTGGTTCTTTCTAAGGATGGGACGATCCTCAGGGGACCTCCACTTTCATGGCGTGAAGGGGGTGTGTGTTGAGTTCATTTCAAGGGCGCCTTGACCGTTCTAGGCATGCAAGCATATTTAGAATTATTAAGGCTATGGAGTCACCACCAATCATGGGTTTGAGGATGCGATTGGACATCCTATGATTGGTTTAAAAAAGATGGGGTCATTTGAGATCCCAAAATAAGTCCATCTGAGGCCTTATCATCAAACGGGTCCATTTGAGGTTTGTTTGGGAAATTGATTGATTGACTACTAGTGGTCTTTGAGACTAAAGATTAAGGGTAAAGGGGTTTGCTTACGAGTGGGGAAGGTGTGAGGCACCCCACATTGCCCGTTGGAATCCAACGGTTCCTGACTTTGATGATGTTTCTGATTAAAATCCCATTTGGTATTGTTGGTTTCCTAAATGAATAATTTGACATAGAATACCCTTTTGAAGGATGGTGAATTCTGTTATTTTGAAAGGAGATCCTTAAAGGCATTGGAACAAAGTCTTTTGTGTTAGGATTATGCCTTAGAGCTAATCATAGAGATGATTGTTTAGGGATTATGAACAATCATTTGATTTCATTTATGTATGTCACATTTATTATTGATTTAATAAAAGGGCTTATTCTATTATGTTTATATGCATCATTTATATTTACATAATATGTCCATGGCGTTAGAGTTGAGAATATGGAATTACAAAGAGTTGTAATTTTGAGACTGTAAATATATCTCTATACTAAACTCCTAACGCATTCCTAGTTGAAGGTTCACTATGATGGACAGTAATGAACCATAGGACTAGCACTTGTTAGGTTGACTCTATAGGAGGATAGCTAGTCTTACGCTATTTGTGTGGAGACACTACAACCAACAAGTAAGTGCCTATTACTAGAATAGGTACACTAAATGTGACCAAAGATATGAGATAAACTGAATGGAGTTTTATCCTGCCTATCAATCAGTTTCTCATTGTTATAGTGGTACAAGTAATCCTTAGACCTGAGACACCATAGTTATCTTATGCATGTAGCTTTAGAAGTTTGATAACACTAAGTGCAGATCCTATTCAGGGGTCTACAAAGGTGTTCATTGGCCTTACTGCTAGGTGTATGAAGGCATGTGAGTGATCAACAAGGGATCCATCACTCTCAGGAAAAAGAAAAAGAATGTCTCATATAGCATTCGTAATATAACTCATTAAATCCATGGCCATGGTAGGATGAATATGGAAAAGAGTTTCATGAGTTCATCAATGAGTTGATATCTATGAATGAGTATAAAGTAATTGAATTAGGGACTTGACAGACTTTCATGTCCTATTGGTTCAATTGGAGACATTGTGTAGATGGAAGGATGTAATTGTAACCTATAAACTATAACAGAAGGGTTCTTTGTTAGATACTTATTCACCTCATTAAGGACAACACCATGAACCATATGCTAGGTGTTATTCATGGTTAGTAGAAGCCCTAATTGATATAAGTGAGTTATAATCAATTAGGGAATTGGAAGGAGTTCTAATTAGACCCTAAATGGAAAGAGTTCCATTGTGCACACCTCGTGCTATTCCTACTACTTGATGATGTGAACCCAATGGGTCACACACTGATCATGCAAGAAGAGCTTTAAAGTCTATGAGAGAAAGGGTTTTAGTGAATAAAGAATAGTTCTTTATAGGCCTATTTGTATTTGATACAAATAATAGGGGTTAATGTGTAATTTAGTGTAATTACACATAACCCTATTAGGGTTTCTTCCCCATGGCCAGCCCCCTTTAGTGGGCTGCCTATATAAGTCACACTTATATATGACATGGCATAATGCTTGCACACTCCCAACCCTAGCCGTCCAAAGAGTTGGAGGTTCTCTTCTCTCTCTCTCTCTTTCCACCTCTAGCAACAACAAGGAAGAAGAAGGAAAAAGCTTGAAGCTCTAGCTAGAAGTGGATACCGTTGGAGGTAGCACACTTGGGCTACTCATTCACCGCTGTCCGGAGTTGAAGCTTGGAGCAAAAAGGAGAAGACCATTAAAACTGTAAGTGTTCTAACCCTCTTCGTAGTTAGGGTTTGATTTTGTGTTATGCATAGTTAGATTCATGGGATTGGGAATCGCAGGAAAAATTTTTATATTCTGCACTTCTATTTTTCCCTCTCGTATAATTCCCAACATTTTGAAAGTGTTGATGTTTGAAAAATATGCCTTGAAGTTTTTATAAATGAGAACCTTTTGAAAAGACCATAAATTTGCCTCCTTCTCATGGGTATTTTAGGTCAAATTGATTAACCCTAAAGTATCCTCATCTTGTAGTGGTAAAAAATCAATCCTTTATGAAAGGATAGAAATGGAAATGATTTGAGTTCATTTTTAAAGAATTAATGCCAAGTGCGAACCTTTTTGGGATCCTGAGAAAACTCGAGACTTTTGAAGTCGATCAAATCGGTAAAAAAAAGAATGCTTTTTGAAAGCTTTTGGAATAGAGAGGATATTCCCTTTTGAAGGGAAAAGATAGTCTTTTTGAAGATAGGGGTTCCTTTTGAAGGAAGAGAAATGTATTTAGTTGAGGAAAGTGCACTTTGGAAGTGTAAAAGAGTTCTGTTTAAACAAAATGAAAGTGAAACTTTATGATTCTTAATCCCAACTGAAAGGGATCTTGCATAGAATGATAATTTTGGAAAATTGACTTAATGTGATAGAAAGATGTTTTTGGAAAGAGAGCACGCGCCCTTTTTAATGAAAAAGATTATTCGAGTCATTTTTGGAATGAACTCGTCAATTGAAAATGACGCACGTGTTAACAATTTGCGTGATGACATGAAACTCTTTTTGAATCAAAAACTTTATTTGATAAAGATGGTAATGTTGTCAAAAGATTAGTGGAAAAATGGTCCCATGCAGGTATGATTAAAACCTTTTTTGAAAGCTAGACCTTTCAGCAAGGATTTGAGATGTAAAGAATCACTTTCAATTTTAAAAGACTATTTTGAAAAATTACTTGGAGCTTTTGAAGCATAAAGATGGTTAGGAGGAATTTAAATCCAATCTTGGTACGCACTTGAATTAATTGAATAAAAATGTGATCAATTAAATCTCCTAAGGATTGAGATTTTACTACGTGACATAGGGACACGTAGAAGTTCCCGGATTTGGGGTAAGGTTATTCATTGGAACTTGGTGGGTCAATTGATTGAATCCATTTGATGGTGATAAGTAATTGTGCTAGGGATAAGTTTTTAAGCATTTGACGCTATTAAACTTTTATCCATAGCATGATAGCTTACCTCAAAACTTTAATTACAACTTTATTCACATGGGAATAGAATTAAAACACCACAACACATTGAAAGTGTCAAAAGATATATAAACATAAACAACCTTGGCAAGGTTTGGAATTTATGAATGCGATGTTTATTGCTTTGAAAAGCACAAGTATATGTACAAAAAGTAAAAGGGTTAAGTGACCACAAAAGGAAAAAGTGCTCAAACATTGGGGCAAAGAGTCGCAATGACCACTACCTGAAGTGTAGCGAAAAGCCATAGCCTCTAAATAAAGTGGTAAATAAAGCGATAAATAAATAAAGTTGGAAATGTACAAGCAATGGGGCAAAGGGTCACAACAACCACAACCTGGAGGTAGAGAAAAGCCATAGCCTCTAAATAAATGAGAACAATCATTTTGAATGAATTTGTCCAAGTCCTTGTATTGGTCCATTTATCCGAGCATGGGGATATTCAATTAAGTCCAATAGGTCATTTTATATTCAAGTTGATTATGATTACCCACAAGGAAACAAGAAAAGGTTAGTATAAACAATATGCATGCATGCATGAACCTAACCTTGCCAAATTTGATTTTGCTTAAACATCATCTCGACCTTTTGATATGCTTAAATTTCCATTTCACACATCACAAATGCAAGCTCACATGCAATAAAAGAGAATAAAAATGGGTGCTACCAACCTATTGGAATGGTTTGCATGCATTGGGTGGTTTGGGGTCTCCCTGCCTTTAACCCACCATACATGAGTTTGATCCCTTTACGACACGTGTTAGGAGGTCCATGTACGTACTCGGGCAAAGGTAGGGAGGGTGACAATCACATATTGAGGTTGCAATGAACAATGAACTTAATAGGAAATTAAGATAACTTAGGAATGAATTTTAAAAGGGAAGCTCACCTAGTGTAGGTGATTTCACCTTAGCTTTGACTAAGTTAGGCTTGAGTGCTCCTTTCCTAGGCTCGAAAATCTTACTTTGAGATGCTCCCTTGAAGGCTCCAAGTGTGCTTGGAGGGTGGTGGAGTGAATTAGAGAACAAAAGCTTGGTAACAGTGAAGTTACCAGTCAGCAGATGTGAAAGTGCTGATCAGCAGACATGAAATTGACAGTCGTTCTGTAGTAAAACTGCAGCAGAATTTTGTGTCCCTCCTATGCTTTCCCAAAGCAAATTGGGTGGTTTAACCCATGGATTCTCCCTCAAAATCTGCCCTTAAATTTTTGTGAGAGGTGTCTTTTAAGAGGATGTGTGGTAAGGTCTTTTTGGTAATGGATGAAAAGGGATTGGATTAATGTAAAATGGATGGGTCTTTAGGCAAGAAGGATTAGGATGATTGGTATGAAAATTGGTGTTTGTGTATAAGAGATGGGTGTAAAGTAGTGGTTTCAAGAAATGATCTTGGTCTATAGAGGATCCCCCTTTAATGAAAAAAATGTGGGCTATTTATAGGGAAAAATGGACTTTCAGGGATAAAATGGTCATTTAGAAGGGCATTATGGTCACACAGGACATGGAGGGCATTTAGGCTTTATTTGGTGAAGGAATCACCTCATTTGATGAGGGCAAAATGGTCCAAAAGTGGAAAAAGGACAATCTGCCTTATCCACACTGGCATAGCAGGCGTGGCCACACTGGCCAAGCCAACGTGGGCTCATGTCCCATCCAAGCAGTTGCATTGTGACTGCAAGGCTGCAGGGTGGCTGCAAAGCCAAAAGCAGGATTTTCCTGCCAGCGTGGGCACCAAATTTCCACATTTGTGATGATTTCTCATCATGACTCATGGAAACTTGTGTTTCTTGGGTAGTGTGCACTGCCAAATGTGGTGGGGCCACTATGGTGGGTAGGGGTGGTGGTCCGCCCTGCTGTGGGGGCGTACGATCGTGCGATCGTATTCGATCGATAATCAGATAGATTTCTACTGTTGATCTTGAATGGGGATTGAAACTTTGGGTCCCTGAACTTGGTTTGGGACCAAAAAGTGGAGTGTGCACCCTCTCGGGTGGGATTGAATGGCCCGAATGTGAGCATGATGCTTGTAGGGCTTTACGATTAGGGTTTTGTTGATTGCGAGTTGAATGAGGCCCGATCTTTAATCAAATGGTCCTGTATTGATTTTGAGGGATTGAATTGAAGATCCAACGGTCGGTTTGACCATTTAATGGGAAACGGTGAGAAATTGAACCACTTAAAGTTGCATCAAGGGTTCGATTTGGTGGGATTTTAGGGATCGGAGGGTTCGCACCCTCTGATTCCCAATCAAATGGTCCTAGACCACTCTAGGGATAATGAATTGAAGATCCGATGGTTGAATTGGTCATCGGATCAAGGATTATTGGAAATCGAACTACTTATTGCTGATTTAGGGGTTCAATTTGGGGATTTTGGGGATCGGAGGGTTTGTGCCCCCTGATTCCCAATCAAATGATTCTAAACCACTCTAGGGATATTGAATTGAAGATCCTACGGTTGAATTGACCATCGGATCAAGGATTATTGGAAATCGAACCACCTAATGCTATGTTAGGGGTTTGATTTGGGGTAATTTGGGGATCGGAGGGTTTGTGCCCTCTGATTCCCAATCAAATGATCTTAAACCACTCTAAGGATATTGAATTGAAGATCTGACGGTGGAATTGACCATCGGATCATGGATTGTTGGAAATCGAACCACCTAGTGTTGTGTTAGGGTTCGATTTGGGGTAATTTGGGGATCGAAGGGTTTGTGCCCTCTAATTCCCAATCAAATGATCCTATACCACTCTAGGGATATTGAATTGAAGATTTGGCGGTGGAATTAACCGTCGGATTAAGGATTGTTGGAAATCGAACCACCTAGTGCTGTGTTAGGGATTTGATTTGGGGTAATTTGGGGATCGGAGGGTTTGTGCATTCTAATTCCCAATCAAATGATCCTAGACAACTCTAGGGATATTGAATTGAAGATCCGACGGTGGAATTGACTGTCAGATCAAGGTTTATTGGAAATCGAACCACCTAGTGTTGTGTTAGAGGTTTGATTTAGGGCAATTTGGGGATCGGAGGGTATGTGCCCTCTGATTCCCAATCAAATGATCCTAGACCACTCTAGGGATGTTGAATTTGAAGATCCTACGGTTGAATTGACCATCAAATCAAGGATTGTTGGAAATCGAACCACCTAGTGCTTTGTTCGGGGTTCGATTTGGGGTAATTTAGGGATCGGAGGGTTTGTGCCCTGTAATTCCCAATCAAATGATCTTAGACTACTCTAGGGATATTGAATTGAAGATCCTACGGTTGAATTGACCATCGGATCAAGGATTATTGGAAATCGAACCACCTAATGCTATGTTAGGGGTTTGATTTGGGGTAATTTGGGGATCGGAGGGTTTGTGCCCTCTGATTCCCAATCAAATGATCTTAAACCACTCTAAGGATATTGAATTGAAGATCTGACGGTGGAATTGACCATCGGATCATGGATTGTTGGAAATCGAACCACCTAGTGTTGTGTTAGGGTTCGATTTGGGGTAATTTGGGGATCGAAGGGTTTATGCCCTCTAATTCCCAATCAAATGATCCTATACCACTCTAGGGATATTGAATTGAAGATTTGGCGGTGGAATTAACCGTCGGATTAAGGATTGTTGGAAATCGAACCACCTAGTGCTGTGTTAGGGATTTGATTTGGGGTAATTTGGGGATCGGAGGGTTTGTGCATTCTAATTCCCAATCAAATGATCCTAGACAACTCTAGGGATATTGAATTGAAGATCCGACGGTGGAATTGACTGTCAGATCAAGGTTTATTGGAAATCGAACCACCTAGTGTTGTGTTAGAGGTTTGATTTAGGGCAATTTGGGGATCGGAGGGTATGTGCCCTCTGATTCCCAATCAAATGATCCTAGACCACTCTAGGGATGTTGAATTTGAAGATCCTACGGTTGAATTGACCATCAAATCAAGGATTGTTGGAAATCGAACCACCTAGTGCTTTGTTTGGGGTTCGATTTGGGGTAATTTAGGGATCGGAGGGTTTGTGCCCTGTAATTCCCAATCAAATGATCTTAGACTACTCTAGGGATATTGAATTGAAGATCTGATGGTGGAATTGACTGTCGAATCAAGGATTGTTGGAAATCGAACCACCTAGTTGTAATGCCCCGTATTTACGTAAATTATTTATTTAATTAATTATATATTTAACGCGTTACGGTTAATTTAATTTATTAGTTAATTTTACTATACACGTAATTATTGGGATTAAATAAAATCGTGAATTAGATAACTGTGTAACCAAACACTAGTATTGGATGTAATCCTAATTAGGTTAGGGTTTCGTTCCATTATATAAAAGATATTTATAACTTTACAAGAGAGGTTAATATTTTTGGATCTCTACGGCTGGAAGAGTAGCAGTGGGCAGTTAAGGAATCCTTGCTCCTTCACCTTCGTTCACCGAGAAATCAAGTGAGTAAAAGAAAAACCTTCTTAGTTATACGTGTTAAGTTATGGATTTGTTCAGTCAGATCGTGACCCTTTGAATAAAAGATAATAATAAGATATGGTATATACATGCTGGGTAGAAGCGTGGAGACGTACAGCACCTATTTAGATCCATTGATGATATATAAATAAATATACATGGAAAAGTCAATGAAGAGATAGTTTTTAATTGCTTACATATAATATAATATTATATTTTAATCTTGTACAAACAATAAAGCAACAAGAATGGTCATCTTGGTTTTTACATCCTGACAATTGATATAGGGTAGGGTGAATATATATATATATATATATATATAATAAGTACAAAGCCTACAACATAATGGTACAGAGCCTATATATATACATTTATATATATAAATTGAGGTTGCAGGAATTGTTTTCTTGGGTAATGTGTAAAAGGAAGTGAGTTGGTTTTATATATATATATATATATGTTAACCGTAGCTATATAATGGGATTTGAAAGTGGGATTATCTAGTGTATGCATGCCCATTCTAGCATTAAGCTAGTATATTATATGTATTATTTATAGTACGTATTTTAGGCATTAGAATCACATATTGATCTGTACCACATGATTAGAAAATTTTGTTAGTGTAGGTCTGATTATTGATAAAGTATATTATGGATTTTAGGTTCTGAATAGCATTAGAGTGATTAGGAGTTCAATCGCTTGAATTGTTGAAGGTTGGCTTGAGGTAAGGGAACTTGCACAATGTATCGCCCTCTTTGATTAAATAAAAATAAATCTGATTTTTATTCCTCTTTTGCGAGCCAATGATTTATGGACAATTGTTTTCCAAATCGTTTCATTATCAAAGTGTTTATTTCTTATGTACTATAGGTCAAGCAAAAATAGTCATTTGTTGAAATTGTTTTACATACATGTTTGAATCTGTTTTACTTGTGAAAGATATTTGCCAAATGTTTTTATTGTATAAGTGTGAACTCTGGTTAGATTATTGGTCCATCCCAGCAGGGGATTTTAATACTGTTGGAAAATTGGTCCGTGCCAGCAGGGGATTCTAATACTGTTGGTCATCAGTACTGATGTAGTGTAAAGTCCCACGATGATGGGCGCCTATTGAATGTGAGTCTAGCCAGAGGAAGTACTTGTATGAACTAGTGTTTTATTGGTTTGTATTACCGATCAGTGATTTTAAAGTGATTTATCGAATGCATTGTTATCGGAAGTGTTTCAGTGTTATTGTTTATTGAATTGAAAGCAAGAGAATTATTTTTAAAAGTTTATATGCCTATCGAATTGAAAGAAATGATTTATTGTAAAACTCTATCGTTTTGTTACTCATGTTTTTTTAAATCAATCGTGCGAATATGCTTGACCTCTTCTTGTATATATTGTGTAAAATTTTCTTGCTGAGCTTTATGCTCACCCCTTATATTTTTCCCCACAGATGATTAGCTTGTTGTGAGTGGTTTCTGCGTGCGAAGAGCTAGGGAGTCGATGGCTTGATCTTCTAGTTACACTAGAACTTTTATTTTAATATTTAGAAGAATTAGTTTTTTTTAATTTCAGTGGACGTTGTAGTAGATTATTGGAAGTGACAATTTATTTTGATGATTATGGATTTATCTAGTTATATTCAATTAATTGTTGAGATTTTAGTTATATTGTGGTTGGAATTTATTGTGGATGGATTATTAGAGACAATATTATTACAGGTTGATATGGTTAAGTGGGTTGGCCTATGTGGGGCGTAAACCTTTGTAAGTTGTGTCTATCATATCGCCAAATCCAGTCTTTTGGGTTTGGGGTGTGACACTAGTGCTGTGTTAGGGGTTCAATTTGGGGTAATTTGGGGATCGGAGGGTTTGTGCCATCTAATTCCCAATCAAATGATCCTAGATCACTCTAGGGATATTGAATTGAAGATCCTATGGTTGAATTGACCATTGGATCAAGGATTGTTGGAAATCGAACCACCTAGTGCTGTGTTAGGGGTTCGATTTGGGGTTTTCGGGTATCGTGCCCGTGCCTTGCCCTAGGGCCTCCGAAGTTGAACTAGGGAGATGTCTTGCCCTAGTAGGTAGAACAAGGTGAATAAAGTTAGGTACGGAGTGTGTCCGAACTAACTGTACTGCTAACGGGTTGATCGATTTTGTCTGGAGGCAGCCCAGCAAAATTTGGGTGTCTATAGTAGGTGATTGTAGAATAATTCATTTGAAACACGCATACTCTCTTGAAAAACTTCTCTAAGCTTTCAAGTTCTTCAAACTCCTTCATTTGCTTGATGGTCTCTGCTAGGATTATACCCAATAGCCAATCATAGAGATGATTGTTTAGGGATTAGGAACAATTATATGATTTCATTTATATGTGTCACATTTATTATTGATTTAATAAAAGGGCTTATTCTATTATGTTTATATGCATCATTTAGATTTACATAATATGTCTATGGAGTTAGAGTTGATAATATGAAATTACAAAGGGTTGTAATTTTGAGACTATAAATATATCTTTGTACTAAACTTCTAAAACATTCCTAGTTGAAGGTTCATTATGATGGATAGTAATGAACCATAGGATTAGCATTTGTTAGGTTGACTCTATAAGAGGATAACTAGTCTCAACCTATTTTTATGGAGACACTACAACCAACAAGTGGGTGCCTATTATAAGAATAGGTACACTGAATGTGACCAAAGATATGAGATAAATTGAATGCAGTTTTAACCTGCCTGTCAATCAGTTTCTCATTGTTATAGTGGTACAAGTAATTCTTGGACCTGAGACACCATAGTTGTCTTATGCATTTATCTTTAGAAGTTTGATAACACTAAGTGTAGATCCTTCTAGGGGTCTGCAAGGGTGTTCATTGGCCCTACTGCTATGTGTATGAAGGCATGTGAGTGGTCAACAAGGAATCCATCACTCTCAAGAAAAAGAGAGAGAATGTTTCATATATCATTTAGTGATATAACTCATTAAATCCATGGACCCATGGTAGAATGAATTTGGAAAGGAGTTTCCATAAGTTCATTATTGAGTTGATATTCATGATTGAGTATAAAGTAATTGAACTAAGGACTTGATAGATTTCCATGTCCTATTAGTTCAATTGGAGACATTGTGTTAAAGGAAGGATGCAATTGTAACCTATAAACTATAACAGAAGGGTTTTTTGTAAGATAACTATTCACCTCATTAAGGACCACACCATGAGCCATATGCTAGGTGTTACTCATGGTTAGTAGAAGCCCTAATTGATATAAGAGAGTTATAATCAATTAGGGAATTGGAAGGAGTTCCAATTAGACCCTAAATGGAAAGTGTTCCATTGTGCACAACTTGTGCTATACCTACTACTTGATGATGTGAACCCAATGGGTCACACATTGATCATGCTAAGAGAGCTTTAAAGTTTATGAGAGAAAGGGTATAAGTGAATAAAAGAATAGTTCTTAAGGGGCAAGTTTGTATAAGATATAAATTAGAGGGGTTATTGTGTAATTAGGAGTAATTACACAAAACCTAAAAGGGATAGAAATCCCTAAAAGATTTTTCTCTTATGAAGCGGAAGCAAAAATTAAATATCAAAACAATTTTGAATGAGAAAAACTATAAACCCTTGATCACCTTCATGGTCTATGCATGATATACAAACCCTAATCTATCAAGAGGGTTTAGGGATACTTACATATGGTCCTTAAGACACAAAAATGATCAAGCTCCAAACATATGAAAGCCTCCAAGAGTATCCACACCAAGCTTTAGCACTCAAGGATTTTCTCTCTACTTTCTCTCAAGTCTCAACTATGGAGAAGTCTCTTAGAAGAAAAGAACGTACGTAGAGATAAAATATAGGGCTGCCAACCAACCTTATCAAATATATTTGAGAAGATATGTGCTAGCATATCTTTATCTCATATTCAAAATATTGGCCAGCCATTTGGGAAATTATCCCTTTAAATTTGTTATACAATTATCAAATAATTGTACTTTTAACCCTATCAATAATATTTATTATATAGGTTGTCAAATTAAACATTTAATTTGATATTTGCCCATATTATAAATCCCTAAATGCCTTTAAGCTTATAGGTGTGTGACCTCTTGGGTTCACGCCTATCTAGTAGTAGGATTGGGCATTCATAATACCCTAATGGAACATCTTCCATCTAATTGGGTTGAGTTGGAACTCTTTCCAATTACTTGAAAAACATTAATGTTATCAAGGTCCCAACTAGTCATGAGTGATATCTAGCAATATATCATGACGCAACCTAGATAGAGTGAAGATATATATATATATATATAGTGAACCCTTCAGTTATAGTTAAATGCAATTCAATCCCTCTACCAACTAATGCCCCAATTAATTTAATAGGGCATGGAAGTTTGTCAAACCCCTAACTCAATCCTATGAATCCATTTTGATATCTACTCATGATGGTGCACTTAAGAAAACCTTTTCTCGAGTCACCCTTGCTTTGGCCAAAGACTTAAATGAATCATATCCAAGAAGATAGTGTAGGGCATTCCCTCTCTTTACTGAGAGTGATAGATCCCTTATTGTACACTCACATATCTCCATACATGACTTACTAGGGCCAATGAATACATTTGTAAGTTAATGGTTAGAACCCACACTTTGCATCATTAAACCCTAACAACCCATACACAAGATATCAATAGTGCCTTAGGTCAAAGGATTAGTTACATCACTATAACTAGGAGATATCATTTGACATGTAGTAAAACTCCATATAACATACTCTAATGTTGGTCATGTTCAGTGAACTTGTTCTCTAACAAGCACCCACAGGTTTGCTTTAGTGTCTCTACACAAATGGTTCGAGACTAGCCGCCCTCCTCATCAAGCAAACATAACCTGTGCTAACTTAATTTGGTTCATCAATGCCCAGTTGATAAACCTACATTTAGGAACCTTTTAGAATTAATGTTTAGAGAAGAATGAGTCTCTTATCTCAACTCTTTAAGATATCATTCGCTCTACAATTATCCTATGGACTCATCATGCAAACCCAAATAAGCATGATAATAAAACTTGCCCTTTCATTGATTAACAGTAATAAATGAAATAAACATTGTTCATATGTCCCAAAAATTACATTAAATGATTGGATTTTAGGCACCTATCTAACAATCTCCCACTTGCACTAAAGCCAATCTATCTAGTATCTCATACCCATTTTCTCAAGATGTTTATCTAACACTTTTTGTGTCAATGCCTTAGTCAGTGGGTCTGCAGTGTTCTTTGCAGATGCTATCTTCTGAATGCAGACATCACCTCTACCAATAATCTCTCTAATGATGTGGTAGCGCCTCTCAATGTGTTTAGACTTTGATGAGACCTTGGTTCCTTAGCTTGAGCGATAGCCCCATTGTTGTCACAAAACAGTCACACTGGTGACTCGATGGAAGGAACGACACCAAGTTCTGTCATGAACTTCTTGATCCAAACAGCTTCTTTGGTAGCCTCAGATGCGGCAATGTATTCAGCCTCAGTAGTAGAATCCGCAGTGGTATTTTGCTTACAGCCTTTCCAACTAACTGCCCCACCATTTAAGGTGAATATATATCCAGACGTAGATTTAAAATCATCCACATCATATTGGAAATCTGAATCCATGTACCCATCCACTCTGAGTTTTCCTCTTCTATTAATAAGAAACAAATCCTTAGTCCTTCTCAAGTACTTAAGGATATGTTTAACTGCAGTCCAATGCTCTTTGGCTGGATCAGATTGATATCTGCTAGTAACACTTATAGCATGACTAATATCAAGTCTTGTACATAGCATTGCATACATTATACTTCCTATTGTAGAAGCATAGGGAGTTTTATCCATGTGTTTTCTCTCTTTTGGAGTCTTAATGCTCATTTTCTTAGAGGTCTAAAGGGAATCAGAACTCTCTTGGAATTAAGCATGTTGAACTGCTTCAACACTTTATCTATGTACATTGATTGAGAGAGTCCAAGCAACCTATTAGATCTATCTCTATAGACCTTTATCCCCAATATATAGGATGCATCTCCCAAGTCCTTCATGGAAAAGTTTTGTGAAAGCTAGAGTTTTACACTTGATAACATTCCTACATAATTCCCAATGAGTAGAATATCATCAACATACAACACTAGAAAAGTAATTGCACTCCCACTAACCTTTTTGTATACACAAGGTTCATCCATGTTTTGAAGGAAACCAAATGTTATGATTGCCTCATTAAACCGGATGTTCCAGCTTTAAGAAGCCTGTTTTAGTCCATAAATGGACCTCTGTAGCTTGCACACCTTTTGGTTATCTTCACTGGATATGAAGCCTATTAGCTGCTCCATATAGATGTCTTCCTCAATGTTTCCATTAAGGAAAGCAGTCTTCACATCCATTTGCCATATCTGATAATCATAGTGTGCAGCTATAGATAACAGAATCCGAATGGATTTTAACATAGCTACTGGCGAAAAAGTTTCTTCATAGTCAACTCCTTGCCTTTGTTGAAAACCTTTCGCTACTAGTCTAGCTTTGTAGGTTTCTACCTTTCCATCCGAGCCTATCTTCTTTTTGAAGACCCATTTGCAGCCAATTGGAAAAATTCCTTGAGGTGGGTCCACCAAAGTCCAGACTTGGTTGGAGTACATAGAATCCATCTCGGATCTCATGGCATCTTGCCATTTTCTCGAATCGATATCAGACATCACCTCTTCATAAGTAGTAGGATCATCTGGGTAATCTCTGTCACCAAGAAATAATTCCTCATCACCCTCAAGGAGATACCCATATCTCTTAGGTGGTGCAATTATCCTATTCGTTTTACGAAGAGGTTGTGCTACAGGAGGTTCTGCCTCACTAGAGGCAATGGGTGGACCAATATTAGTTTGTGGCTCTTCAAACAATTCTTCGAGTTCTATCTTCCTACCTTTACCTCCTTCTTGAATAAACTCTTTCTCAAGAAAGGTGGCAAATTTACTTACAAACACCTTTTGTTTATGAGGATGATAGAAGTAATACCCCAATGATTCTTTGGGATACCCCACAAACCTATATTTATTTGACCTAGCTTCCAACTTGTCTGCATCTTGTCTCTTAACATATGCAGTACAACCCCAGACCTTAACATGTTTAAGATTGGGTTTCTTTCTAAACCACATCTCATATGGGGTATTTGAAATAGATTTGGAAGGGACCCTATTCAATAAATATGCAACAATTTCGAGGCAATATCCCCAAAAGGAGACTGGTAAGTTAGTTTAACTCATCATGGAACAAACCATATCCAATAGGGTTCTGTTCCTTCTCTCAGATACACCATTCAATTGTGGTGTTCTGAGAGGAGTCCATTGTGATAGAATGCCAGTGTCCTTGAGATGATCCAAGAATTTAGTGCTTAAGTATTCACCACCTTGATCTGATCAAATGGCCTTAATACTTTTACCAGTTTGCTTTTCTACTTCATTTCTGAATTCTTTAAACTTTTCAAAGGCTTTAGATTTATACCTCATTAGGTATACATACCCCAACCATGAGTGATCATCAGTAAAGGTAATGAAATAAGAAAAACCACCCCTAGCACATCTGTACTCATGGGACCGCATACATCACTATGTATTAGACCTAATATATCTGCAGCCCTTTCACTATGCCCAGTAAAAGATGACCTAGTCATTTTGCCCATGAGACAAGATTCACAGGTTGGAAAGGGCTCTAAAACCAATGAACCTAATTGTCCATCCTTTGCCAACTTGTTCACCCTATCTTCACTAACATGCCCAAGTCTCAAGTGCCAAACATATATAGGTGTCCCATCATCCCTAAGCCTCTTGGGGTTTCGTGCATTCATATCATTACTATGCTCTAAACAATTAATATTTCCATCCAAGTTTAAGAAATAGAGACCATTCAAATAAATTCCAGATCCAACTAAAACATTATTTAAAGTAATAGAAACGATGTTTTTAGCAAAAATAAAACTGTAACCATCCCTACAAAGTGCGGAAATAGAAATAATGTTTCTGACAACTATTGGAATAAATAAACAGTCTCTTAAATCTAAAACATCTCCAGATGGAAGAGTCAACAAGCAAGTCCCCACAGCTAATGCAACAACATTTGCTCCATTCCCCATGCAGAGGATGACTTCTCCTCTACTCAGCCTTCTACTTTCCCTTAGATCCTACATGGAGTTACAAACATGAGAACTAGCACCAGAATCTAAAACCCAAGAGGAAGCAGAACTAATCAAAAGGTTAGCTTCAATAAATAGAGCATCATGAACCATACCTTCAGAAGGTTGGTTCTTCAATGAAGCAAGGTACTCCCTATAGTTTCTCTTCCAATGCCTATCTTTGCCACAATGGAAGCAAGTTCTTTATTATTGGCCTTTTGTTTCTTAGCTTTCTTAACACCTCCCTTTGCTTTCAATTGGGGCTTCTTCTTCCCTTTGTCATACTTACCCTTACCCTTAGGTTTGGGCTTGGAGGAAGAAGCTCCATCTAAAGCTAGGACACTCCCCTTGCCTTTCTTCATCATACTCTCGGTAGTCTTAAGTAGGTTTAAAAGCTCAGAAAGAGTAGAATTCAGTTTATTCATATGAAAATTCAAAATGAACTACCCATAAGAGTCCGGTAAAGACTGCAATATAATGTCTATAGATAAATCTCCATCTACCAGCACGTCCAGCTTCTCAAGCTGCTCAATGTGATTTATCATCTTGAGAACGTGCCCAGCAACAGATGTTCCCTCTTGCATCCGAGCTCTAAATAGATCTCTGACTATGTTGTATTTCGCAGTACGACTCTGTTCACCATACAACTCTTGCAAGTGAAAGATTATGTCTCTAGCATTCAACATAGACTAATGTTGCTTTTGGAGCTCATTGGTCATTGATGCCATCATATAGCATCGTGCCTGCAAATCATCATCATGCCACTTTCGTAAAGTGGCTCTCTCTTCATCAGATGCATTCTCAGCAAGTGCTCCAGGAAGGGGGCTATCAAGAATATAAGCAATCTTATCGGAATTGAGAACAATTTTCAAGTTCCTAAGCCAATTAGTGAAATTAGGTCCGGTCAAGTGGTTGTTGTCCAGGATTCTAGAAAGTGGGTTGAGGTTTGCCATTTTAGGTGATCTACAATATAAATAGAAGATAATTAATTTCATTTATTAACCATATTATTCAGGGTCTTTAAATAGTACGGTACCTCCCACTATTTTTATCAAATCCCATACTTTCTCTAATGGAATTCGGGAATCCTTCATAAGGACCCTAATGGGTACTGGGTTCCCATCACAAACTAGTAAAACCTCATATAATAGTTTCTTGGCCCACTAGCCCTTGATAGGCAGGTAACTCTTTACCTATTGCTTTTATAAGCAAGTTCTAGTCAATTCAGCCTCTAGGATATGTGAACCTCACATAATAGTTTCTTAGTCCACAAATCCATAGTTAAGTCAGATCCGCCATTCTAGTACAAGTGTGGTCAATGTCCCTATGCATACCTCACACAATAGTTTCTCGGCATACATTGGCTTCTCACCTCGTGGTATCTCATATACAATAGGGCAGTTAAAATTCCCCAGAATGAGTGGCCCCTACATATCTGCAGCCGAAATACTCAAATAGAAAACCCCAACTAATCCTATAATGGTAGAAGGCTATGCTAGGACATTCATAATGCACCCACATTTCGACTTAATATTTAAATAATTGAGAGGTTTTTCAAAGTCTCATCATTATTGCATTCATATCCTATGTAAACTAAAAATATGCATCATATACATCATAATTAAAAATATACCATTTATAGATATTAGTCCATCCATCTATATGTGGACATATACCTATTAATAGCATATTGAGCCTTTAAATAATAATTATGGGCTCTTGATGATTATGGACTTTTAAGTTTTATACAACTTGAGCCTTTAAGTTGTATAAGGTCTATGGGTGGGTAATGGTGATCGCAAAATGGTATTGAGTCTTCATTGCCTTAAGGAGTCTTCTCTAAGCTCTTCAAATTCCAACACTTCCTTTAAGCTCTATCTTGCTCCACTATACCCCATCATGTGCTCTCGAACATTACATTACAATAATATAAGAAAAAGAATACATATGGGAATAGGAGAGTACAAAGAAAATAGAAAGGGTGAGGGAGGCATGCAAGCCTCAAATAATAATTACATCACCAAAATAAAACAATTAAATTACAACCCATAAAAAATAATACATCCATTCAATCACATTGAAGGCAGCCAATCACATGTTAATTTTATTGGGTCTTTAAAGTCCATAATCATCCCATTATCCATACATTCACAATGCATAAAATAAAATGGAAAAAGTATAGCAATAAATATAAACAATGGATATATTCATGGCTATTAATCATCCGGATCATAAATTCTCATCTTATGAGAATGTAGTTATATAATCTATATTAGATTTAATGCTAAAGTAAAATCCTATTCATAATAGGAACATTAAGTTTCCAAAATTAGGTTTTCTAGAGCCTAAGTTATTAAACAATGGGAATCTCAATAATTTAATAAAACAGAATTTTATAAATTAATTCCCTGAATTTTATTTTTATATCCCAGTATATTAAAACTATTTTAAAACATAATCTTTAATCAAATAGAATTGATTTGAGGCTGCTGGGATAAGAAAATAAACAAAATAAAATTTTTGGAACCTTAAATATAGGGTTTCACCATGTGCGTTACACTAACCAATGTTCACATGGCTATCACACACAACAGCCACATGGTTGTTTCAAACAAAGCTTTGGACTATTAAAATAATAGGTTTCAACCCATGTGTAGTGAACTGAAGGCCTCACGTGCCCTAGGCTTTTACATGGCTCAAAGAAAGTTGTGCATCATGTGTGCTGCCGCTGGAAAATAAAATACAAAATAGCGACTATTGTGATCTCTCATGGCTTCCTATGACCACGGCTCAACAAGTAGACCTTCTACCATTTATTGGGACCTGTTAGGATTATGCCCTAGAGCCAATCATAGAGATGATTGTTTAGGGATTAGGAACAATCATTTGATTTCATTTATGTATGTCACATTTATTATTGATTTAATAAAAGGGCTTATTCTATTATGTTTATATGCATCATTTATATTTACATAATATGTCCATGGAGTTAGAGTTGAGAATATGGAATTACAAAGAGTTGTAATTTTGAGACTATAGATATATCTCTGTACTAAACTCCTAAAGCATTCCTAGTTGAAGGTTCACTATGATGGACAGTAATGAACCATAGGACTAGCACTTGTTAGGCTGACTCTATAGGAGGATAGCTAGTCTCAAGCTATTTGTGTGGAGACACTACAACCAACAAGTGGGTGCCTATTACAAGAATAGGTACACTGAATGTGACCAAAGATATGAGATAAACTGAATGGAGTTTTATCCTGCCTGTCAATCAGTTTCTCATTGTTATAGTGGTACAAGTAATCCTTAGACCTGAGACACCATAGTTGCCTTATGCATGTAGCTTTAGAAGTTTGATAACACTAAGTGCAGATCCTATTCAGGGGTCTGCAAAGGTGTTCATTGGCCCTACTGCTATGTGTATGAAGGCATGTGAGTGATCAACAAGGGATCCATCACTCTCAGGAAAAAGAGAGAGAATGTCTCATATAGCATTCATAATATAACTCATTAAATCCATGGCCATGGTAGGATGAATATGAAAAGAGTTTCATGAGTTCATCAATGAGTTGATATCTATGAATGAGTATAAAGTAATTGAACTAGGGACTTGACAGACTTCCATGTCCTATTAGTTCAATTGGAGACATTGTGTTGAAGGAAGGATGCAATTGTAAGCTATAAACTATAATAGAAGGGTTCTTTGTAAATGACTATTCACCTCATTAAGGACCACACCATGAGCCATATGCTAGGTGTTACTCATGGTTAGTAGAAGCCCTAATTGATATAAGTGAGTTATAATTAATTAGGGAATTGGAAGGAGTTCCAATTAGACCCTAAATGGAAAGAGTTCCATTGTGCACACCTCGTGCTATTCCTACTACTTAATGATGTGAACCCAATGGGTCACACACTGATCATGCAAGAAGGGCTTTAAAGTCTATGAGAGAAAGGGTTTTAGTGAATAAAGAATAGTTCTTTATAGGCCTATTTGTATTTGATACAAATAATAGGGGTTAATGTGCAATTAAGTGTAATTACACATAACCCTATTAGGGTTTCTTCCCCATGGCCAGCCCCCTTTAGTGGGCTGCCTATATAAGTCACACTTATGTGTGACATGGCATAAGAGGCTTGCACAATAAACCCTAGCCGTCCAGCCCCTTGGAGGCTCTCTTCTCTCTCTCTCTCTTCTCCACCTCTAGCAACAACAAGGAAGAAGAAAGAAAGGACTTGAAGCTCTAGCTAGGTGTGGATACCGTTGGAGGCAGCACACTTGGGCTGCTCATTCACCGTTGTCCGGAATCAAAGCTTGGAGCAAAAAGGAGAAGACCATTAAAACTGTAAGTGTTCTAACCCTCTTCGTAGTTAGGGTTTGATTTTGTGTTATGCATAGTTAGATTCATGGGATTGGGAATCGTAGGAAAAATTTTTATATTCCGCACTTCTATTTTTCCCTCTTGTTCGATTCCCAACAGTGGTATCAGAGCCATGATTATGCATAATACAAAATACATATGGGCTGGTAATTATGGTGTAGTTGAATGATTCAAAAATCTGGAAAATTTTTTCTGCATAATTGGTTTTCCTCCATGGCTGAACCTAGGGTTTGGAACCCTAGGTCAATTCTCTTCTACTCCTCTTCTAATTGATGGTTAAGTGTATCCATGGATGCAATAGGTTGCATAGGGTTTGAGTTTGGAGAAGAAGAATAAGGAAACTAGGGTTTTATAAAACTGTTATGAACAGTTTTCATGGTTGCCATGAAAAACCGTCATCTTGTTTTGCCTGCCGAATTCAGAGTTCTTCTCCAACATTTTCGAGCCATATATGGTTAGAAAGCTCTCTGAATAAGCTTTCCAACCCAACAAACGGTGCGTCAATCCGAGTTCTGTAGTGAAAGTTATGAATTTTTTACTACAGGCTGTCTGGAAAGACAGTTTTGCTCGGGAATGATGCAATAGCCACAACTTTGAGTTATTGATGGAGATCAAAGGCATGGCAATGGTTGCCACCACTTGGGTTATGTTCTAGACATGGTAGGGAAAGGTTCCCAAGCATTTAGATGCATCATAATTGGATTAAGATGCTAGAACAGAAGGAAGAAGGAGAAGAACACCATGGAGGCTGAATCTGGGTTTTAGAACCCTAAGGTTCTTGCAATTAATTCTAATTAAAGCTGCTGTATTTATGATGGAAGATCATTGTAGGATCATTATATATCATGTGTATATGATTTTCTTTAAGTTTCAAAAAGGTTTTGATGGAAAAAGATTCAAAAAGTTTGAAAATTTTTCATGAACAGCATAGCAGATTTTCTCTGCAGAAAAGTCATCAATGGAGTTTTGATTAGAACTTGAGTTAGGGAACTCCAAATTGCATGAAACCAATTGCATTAGTTTCCTAAGACATGTAGGATACTGGGAAAATTCGTTTGGTAGCCTAATTCATTCATCTTGCTGGGTTTTAAATCAATTTCTGATCATGGACAGTGTGCTGTCAAATTCTGGGCAGCCTACTGTTGTTTTAATTGTTTAGAATAATTGGTGATGATTTGATCATCCAAACCTCTTCTATTAGCTTAGTATTTCATGTAGGGACATGATACAAAAGCTGGTTTCAATGGAGGAGTCGAATTGATAAGGATTTAGAAGCTATTGTGACCTTCAAGGTCTGCAACAATGGCTCCAACAATGGGTTTGGAAACCCTGATTGTTCTTGATGATGGCAGCCACTTCCACCACTTCTCACGTGTCCAGAGGCTTGTCCCACACCCCTAGGATGTTCTCCCATGACTGGCCATGGCCTCCCACAGTCGTTGGTGGCCATGGCAGCCTAACCAAGCTCAGGCAGCCCCCTCGTAGTGACGGCTGCATAGAGTTAAGGATGAAACCCTAATTTTGAGTTAATGATGAAACCCTAATTTCATTATGGCATTAATTAAAACCCTAATTGGAATATTAATTACCTTAATTAAGAGTTAATGATTGGTCATTAAATGACCAATCATGGTTATTGATTGTTAGGGCATAATTAATACCATTAATGATGTCTAGGGTTAGGGTTTTGGAAACCCTAATTAGTGTAATTAATTAAGGGTAATTAATACCCTATTTGGCATTAATTAAACCCTAATCCCTTTTATTAAATACCATATGAACCTAGGGTTTTAATGATTGGACATTAAATGACCAATCATAAGGCATTTAATGATTAGGGCTTGCATTTAGGGTTTAGGGTTATGCATTTAGGGTTTAGGGTTTTAGGAAACCCTAATACACTAATTCATCATTTTAATGATTTTATTTAATTCCTATATTAATTATTTAATTAATATTGATTAATTTTATAATGTTTTAAATGGTTTAAAACACAATTAGGGATTAAATTAAAATCTGGAAATTCTTAATTAAATGAAATTGTTTTGTTTAATTAAGGAAACCCTAATATTGGATATTAGAGTTATTTTAGGAAACTTTACATGCTTTAAATTAATTTGATTAATTGAAACTGTAATGTCTTAAATGTTAAGACTTTATTTAATTCTGGATATTTTGTTAAAACCTAATAAGATTAGGATGCATTAATGAGATTAATGTAAATCATTCAAGAGAATTACCATAATGCCCATATGTTTTAATGCTTACAGTTTTTCTTTACATTATGCAATGAGATTGTATGTATGTGCTTGGATGATGATTATGGACTATACCCTTTAAACCAATTGTGATTGGCCGTCTTATGAATGGGATGTTATTATTTACAAGAGTTGTAATTTTATTAAGGTGATGTAATTTATTTGGGGCTTGCATGCCACCTTCCCTCTCCCTCTCTCTCTATCATTCTCTTATGTACCCCACATTCCCCTTATGTATCCCTTTCTTTAAATTATGTAAATGTTATGTAATCGAGAGCGCACTAAGGAGCATGGTGGACCCAAAGGATCATGATGGAGCCCAACAAGCCAATGGTGGAGACCATCAAGCCAAGGGAGTAGATTGAAGGACTTGAAAGCTTAGAGAAGTTTTTCAAGAAAGCATGCATGTTACGAATGGTTTATTTTACGATCACCTACACCCACCTTAGACCTTGGATTCAATCTATTGGCTTGGATTGAATCCTCTCAAAGTCCATAATCATCATAGTGGGAGCTTTAATTTATGAGATAATTGTATTAGCTCCAATGCCATAGTTTGGTATATGTTACCTATTCACTTAGGGACTAATATCAAAATATGGTACTTTATATATGTTGATATATAATAGCATGCGATGTATGATTTATAATAGCATGAGATGTATGATTATAAATAGCATAATTTATATGTTTAAATTTTGATACATAGGATGCATGTTAATTTGATGAGACCCTTTAAAACCCCTCTTATTTAATATTAAGTTGAAAATGGAGAAGTCATTGGGGAATGAATTCTTCATTGCCTTCCATCATTATAGGATCATCTAACGTCCCTTAATGTGGGTACTTGGCTGCAGACATGTAGGAGCTACCCATGTTAAAGACATTACTTGAAACTATCACATATGAGATATCATGGGGTGCCTAAACTGGTATATACCAAGAAACTAACATGTGAGGTATATATTTGGCGAAACATACCTGTGTGAATGATGGGTTTAACTTAACTAGGGAAGTATTCCAAGAAACTAACATGTGAGGTGTATGTTCCCTAGAGGCAAAATGATTGGAACTTGCTTATGAAGCAATAGACAAAGAGTTGTCTTCTTATTGTGGGTTAGAAGTCAAGAAACTAACATGTGAGGCTTCTAGGTCACAGTGGGACCCCAATCCCCATTAGGAATGAGATTCCCGAATTCCATTAGAGGGTGTATGGAATTTGATAAAATAGTGGGAGGTACCATGTGATTAAAGACCCAATCATTATGGATAAAAATGAAATCTAATTCTCTGTTTATCTAGATTACCTAATTACTCACCTCAAAACCCCTATTTCCTAATATATAGGATATTGATAGTTTGACTAAACCCGATTTCTTTGATTGACTTAGGAAATTGAGAATTGTTCTCAATTTCAAAAGATTGTTTATATGCTATTAGACCTTTTATTAAAGGCCCTCCATAAAACATCCTAAGAAGAAAAAGACACTATGCGCAATTGGCATCTTGTTGCCATGCTATATGATAGTATTGATGACTAATGAGCTTCAGAAGCAAAATTAGTCAATGCAAGTGCCTTTGATGTCCTACATCACATACAAAGGTTGTATTGTGAGTAAAATAATACTATAAAGTATAGTACTTGTAAAGGACTTCTTCTGGACTAGGATGTAATAAAAGTTGTTTATTAATAATCATTCTTTTGAAAAATGATTAATCACATAGAATAGCTTGAGAAGCTAGATGTGATTTAAAATGGAAGCATAGAGGAAAGCAAGTCTTGAAAAGTCAAAGACAAAGAAATATAATTATTTTGTAGTAAACATAAGGTATTGTAAAGGGAACTTGATAAAGTATCAGTCTTCCTAGAAGAACCAAACTTTTGAAGTTTTGGTTCATGCTCTAAACTAAATTGTTGGTTAGTTCTGCTTCTTGTTTTTTTGGATTCTAGTGTAATCTAAATCGAAGCAGAAAGTTAAGTAGATAATAAGTTACCTTTAAAAATTTTAATAGAGCAAGAGTTGCTAGATTAATTTTGGGAACTTATTTCTTAACTAGGTCATTTAAGACATTCTAGAAATTTGATTTCTGAATTTAAATGACTAATTAGAGCGAATACAACGTATTCCGAGAATACAAGAGATGTAGAGACTCTCATTTAAATGTAACGATTATGACTTGGTTATGAGATGACCAAACCCATCTTTTACTTGGTGAAGTGAATGAGTTACATTTATAATTTGACTATACATTGTGATGTATACAGTCATGTAGAGCATGCATTCAATTATAGTAGACTCATCTTAGAATACCATAGCTCAATGGTGAATCTAAGAGAACAAATTGAACCCTATTAAGATATGGTTTGATCCATGATGAGTTTTACTAATGTATCCATCTAGGATATACCTTAAAATTGCTACATATTGATAATTTAGGGTTCACTCCAGTTTTGTCCCAATTATATCAGATATGATATGGGAAGAAACCCAACTTAAAGAAGTTAAGGCTTGGGCTTGTGCTACGTTTTTCTGGAAACATAATGTAGACAATCTGGAAATAAGGTCAAGTAAGTGTTGAATTGTGGTATATCCTAAAAGTGGTTGGGATAGTATTTCTATTACTCTAATGAACAAAAGTTGTCCATTAGGATGATTGCTGGATTTTCTTGAGAAAGAGTTCATTCAAGAAAGATGCAAAAGTAGATAGAATTTACAGAATTGTTTGTAAAGCCACAAACCAACAAAGATCCAACCCTTGCCCCTATTGAGGCAAAACCTTTAATTACACCACATTCTTTTCATAGATCAAATTGGATATTTCTTTAACATAAGAGAGATATTGTATCTCTATTAGAATGTGAAAGAATTGTTCTTTGGTGATAAAGATCACCAAGATAATCCTATTGATTATGATTAGGCGATGTTTGACATCAACTTGAGAAATGACTAAGAGTCATTAAATCCAATATGGACAGGTAGAGACCTAAAAGGCTTGGCTATTTAAGAATGTTTTCAACATAGGCAAAAAGTTGTCTATAAAGAAACTTGTTTGATAATAGTTATGCTGAAATCCATTTGGATCTTGTTATCTATAAACACACATTTTGAATATGAGATATGTCAAAAAAGATATAAAGATGTTATATCAAATGGTGAAAACCATAAAAGTGTGTAAGTTATAGAAGTCTATTAATAGACTACAAGGTTCTCATAATTAGAACATCTATAAAGTTGAAGTAATCAAATTGTTTGATTTCTCTCATTGTATAGATGGACCATGAGTGTATAAAAGGTTAGTGGGAGTGCGATTGTTTTTCTTTATCCTAAGTATAGATGACATCATAATCATTATGAATGATATATGAATGTTATCTAATGTAAAGTTTTGGTTTTTGGAGAAAAACTAATTCATGAAAGATTTGGCAGAAGCATCCAACAAGATCTATAGAGATAGATCATATAGATTGCTAAGTATCTCCAAATCATCAAACATAGTTGAAATGTTGAAGGAGTTCAACAAGGAGAATTCTAAGGGAGGTTTGATTTACTTCAGATAAGAATTCATTATTCAAGGGCATGTGCCCTAGGATAACACAAGTAAGGTTCTTAAAGTGTTAAGAAGCCTTATTCTACACTATGTATTGAACCTGATATTTATTATGTTGTAATTGTTACAAATAGTTATCAGTCAATTCAAATTTGGAATATTGGATTGTACATGGAAATTGTAAACTCATAGTAGATGGGTATATGGATTTAGATTTAATCCATATGGGGTATATTTTATATTCACTTTAGTTGGTGAAATACTTAATGGAAGAACTGTATGAAAGATACAGTGGATTCCATTATTGAGGGTGAATTAATTGTCGCATTGTCTAGGAGATTGTTTGGATCTATAAGTTCATTTAGAACTTGGAGTTGTTCCTTCCATTGAGTTGCCCACACCTTGTTTTGTGACAACAATGGGTCAATAGCTCAAGTATAGGAATCACGGTCTCATCAAAAGTCCAAACACATAGAGCGACAATTCCAAGTGATTAGAGGAATCATTGGAAGAGGTAATAGATACATTACAGAAGATATTATCTACATAAGTTTTTGTAGACCTACTAACTAAAGCTTTAAAACATAATTTGTTATGTCTAAGACCAACATCTTGAGAAGATAGGTATGCGATACATAGTCGATTGGCTTTAGTGCAAGTGGGAGATTGTTAGGATTATGCCCTAGAGCCAATCATAGAGATGATTGTTTAGGGATTAGGAACAATCATTTGATTTCATTTATGTATGTCACATTTATTATTGATTTAATAAAAGGGCTTATTCTATTATGTTTATATGCATCATTTATATTTACATAATATGTCCATGGAGTTAGAGTTGAGAATATGGAATTACAAAGAGTTGTAATTTTGAGACTATAGATATATCTCTGTACTAAACTCCTAAAGCATTCCTAGTTGAAGGTTCACTATGATGGACAGTAATGAACCATAGGACTAGCACTTGTTAGGCTGACTCTATAGGAGGATAGCTAGTCTCAAGCTATTTGTGTGGAGACACTACAACCAACAAGTGGGTGCCTATTACAAGAATAGGTACACTGAATGTGACCAAAGATATGAGATAAACTGAATGGAGTTTTATCCTGCCTGTCAATCAGTTTCTCATTGTTATAGTGGTACAAGTAATCCTTAGACCTGAGACACCATAGTTGCCTTATGCATGTAGCTTTAGAAGTTTGATAACACTAAGTGCAGATCCTATTCAGGGGTCTGCAAAGGTGTTCATTGGCCCTACTGCTATGTGTATGAAGGCATGTGAGTGATCAACAAGGGATCCATCACTCTCAGGAAAAAGAGAGAGAATGTCTCATATAGCATTCATAATATAACTCATTAAATCCATGGCCATGGTAGGATGAATATGAAAAGAGTTTCATGAGTTCATCAATGAGTTGATATCTATGAATGAGTATAAAGTAATTGAACTAGGGACTTGACAGACTTCCATGTCCTATTAGTTCAATTGGAGACATTGTGTTGAAGGAAGGATGCAATTGTAAGCTATAAACTATAACAGAAGGGTTCTTTGTAAATGACTATTCACCTCATTAAGGACCACACCATGAGCCATATGCTAGGTGTTACTCATGGTTAGTAGAAGCCCTAATTGATATAAGTGAGTTATAATTAATTAGGGAATTGGAAGGAGTTCCAATTAGACCCTAAATGGAAAGAGTTCCATTGTGCACACCTCGTGCTATTCCTACTACTTAATGATGTGAACCCAATGGGTCACACACTGATCATGCAAGAAGGGCTTTAAAGTCTATGAGAGAAAGGGTTTTAGTGAATAAAGAATAGTTCTTTATAGGCCTATTTGTATTTGATACAAATAATAGGGGTTAATGTGCAATTAAGTGTAATTACACATAACCCTATTAGGGTTTCTTCCCCATGGCCAGCCCCCTTTAGTGGGCTGCCTATATAAGTCACACTTATGTGTGACATGGCATAAGAGGCTTGCACAATAAACCCTAGCCGTCCAGCCCCTTGGAGGCTCTCTTCTCTCTCTCTCTCTTCTCCACCTCTAGCAACAACAAGGAAGAAGAAAGAAAGGACTTGAAGCTCTAGCTAGGTGTGGATACCGTTGGAGGCAGCACACTTGGGCTGCTCATTCACCGCTGTCCGGAATCAAAGCTTGGAGCAAAAAGGAGAAGACCATTAAAACTGTAAGTATTCTAACCCTCTTCGTAGTTAGGGTTTGATTTTGTGTTATGCATAGTTAGATTCATGGGATTGGGAATCGTAGGAAAAATTTTTATATTCCGCACTTCTATTTTTCCCTCTTGTTCGATTCCCAACAGGACCCACCATTATGGGTTTTTACTCATAGTCAAAACCCATAGAGGAAACCATAACCACGTAAAGCTGCTGTAAAAAATAGCAGCAGTTTATCTTTTTAAAGTTTCATCCTTTTATATATATTTTAATACATATAATGAATTAAAATTGTGTGTAAACAATTTACACATATATAATTGTCATCACATAACAATGAACGTAAGGATTATAAGAAACAATAAAAAACAGCGTTGGGTTTCATAAACCCAAATTCGGCCAACAACAATTGTTAGTTTCTTAAAACTAATGCCTAAAGCCTTTTAATCTATAATTTTACAGCCATGAATATACCATCGTAATCACACATAGAACATGAAGAAGGCTCTAATACCACTAAAAGATTTTTCTCTTACGAAGCGGAAGCAAAAATTAAATATCAAAACAATTTTGAAAGAGAAAAACCATAAACCCATGATCACCTTCATGGTCTATGCATGATATACAAACCCTAATCTATCAAGAGGGTTTAGGGATACTTACATATGGTCCTTAAGATGCAAAAATGATCAAGCTCCAAACGTATGAAAGCCTCCAAGAGTATCCACACCAAGTTTTAGCACTCAAGGGATTTTCTCTCTGCTTTCTCTCAAGTCTCAACTATGGAGAAGTCTCTTATAAGAAAAGAACATACGTAGAGATAAAATATAGGGCTGCCAACCAACCTTATCAAATATATTTGAGAAGATATGTGCTAGCATATCTTTATCTCATATTCAAAATATTGGCCAGCCATGTGGGAAATTATCCCTTTAAATTTGTTATACAATTATCAAATAATTGTACTTTTAACCCTATCAATAATATTTATTACATAGGTTGTCAAATTAAACATTTAATTTGATATTTGCCCATATTATAAATCCCTAAATGCCCTTAAGCTTATAGGTGTGTGACCTCTTGGGTTCACACCTATCTAGTAGTAGGATTGGGCATTCATAATACCCTAATGGAACATCTTCCATCTAATTGGGTTGAATTGGAACTCTTTCCAATTACTTGAAAAACATTAATGTTATCAAGGTCCCTACTAGCCATGAGTGATATCTAGCAATATATCATGACACAACCTAGATAGAGTGAAGATATATATATCTATATATATATATATATATATATATATATATATATATATATATATATATATATATAGTGAACCCTTCAGCTACAGTTAAATGCAATTCAATCCCTCTACCAACTAATGCCCCAATTAAGTTAATAGGCTATGGAAGTCTGTCAAACCCCTAACTCAATCCTATGAATCCATCTTGATATCTACTCATGATGGCGCACTTAAGAAAACCTTTTCTCAAGTCACCCTTGCTTTGGCCAAAGACTTAAATGAGTCATATCTAAGAAGATAGCATAGGGCATTCCCTCTCTTTACTGAGAGTGATAGATCCCTTATTGTACACTCGCATATCTCCATACATGACTTACTAGGGCCAATGAATACATTTGCAAGTTAATGGTTAGAACCCACATTCTGTATCATTAAACCCTAACAACCCATACACAAGATATCAATAGTGCCTTAGGTCAAAGGATTAGTTACATCACTATAACTAGGAGATATTATTTGACATGTAGTGAAACTCCATATAACGTACTCTAATGTTGGTCATGTTTAGTGAACTTGTTCTCTAACAAGCACCCATAGGTTTGCTTTAGTGTCTCTACACAAATGGTTCGAGACTAGCCATCCTCCTCATCGAGCAAACATAACCTGTGCTAACTTAATTTGGTTCATCAATGCTCAGTTGATAAACCTATAGTTAGGAACCTTTTAGAATTAATGTTTAGAGAAGAATGAGTCTCTTATCTCAACTCTTTAAGATATCATTCCCTCTACAATTATCCTATGGACTCATCATGCAAACCTAAATAAGCATGATAATAAAACTTGCCCTTTTATTGATTAACAGTAATGAATGAAATAAACATTGTTCATATGTCCCAAAAATTACATTAAATGATTGGATTTTGGGCACCTATCTAACAGTCCCCTCATGGCTGGCCCTAGTGGAGGCTATATAAAGCCTCATGTGATGTGATGACATCACCACAATTTTTGAGACTCCTAAGGGCTGGCTGAAATTCACTAGCCTCGCTCTCTCTCTCTCTCTTTTCTTCACCTCTAGCAACAACAAGGAAGAAGGAAGGAATGACTTGAAGCTCTAGCAAGGTGTGGATGTTGTTGGAGACAGAACACTTGGACTGCTCATTCTTTGCTGTCCGGATTCAAAGCTTGGAGCAAAAAGGAGAAGACAAATCAAACTGTACGTAATTCGACCCTCTTCTAATTATGGTTTTGTTTGTGTTTAAGCATAATTGGATTCATGGGTTAAGGAACCGATTAGGAAAAGTTTTATTTATCAATTCATTCCGCACTTTGTTTTCCTTCTATTTCAATTCCCAAAAATGGTATCAGAGTCATGATTATGCTTAATACAAACTGCATATGGGCTGGTTGTTATGATAAAATTGATTAGTTAAATAACTAGAATGAGTTCATGCATAAAATTTGATTCCCTCTCAAGGCCGAACCTAGGGTTTATGAACCCTAGGTTGTTTTCTCTTCTACTCCTCTTCTAAAATATGTTTTAGAGCTGCCAATGATTCAACAGTTGAATAGGGATTGAGTTTGGAGAAGAAGAATAAGAAAACTAGGGTTTTATAAAACTGTTATGAATAGTTTTCATGGTATCTATGAAAAACCATCATTTGGTTTTGCATGCCGAAATCAGAGTTCTTTTCCAAAATTTTTGAGCCATATATGGTTAGAAAGCTCTTCGAATCAGCTTTCCAATCCAACAAACGGTGCATCGATCCGAGTTCTGTAGTGAAAGTTATGAATTTTTTACTACAGGCTGTCAGGGAAGACAATTTTATGCGGGAATGATGCAACAGCCACAACTTTGAGTTTTTAATGGAGATCAAAGGCATGGTAATGGTTTCCACCACTTGGGTTATGTTATAGACATGGTAGGGAAGGGTTCCCAACCATTCAAATGCATCATAATTGGATTAAGATGCTAGAGCAGAAGGAAGAAGGAGAAGACCACCAGGGCCGAATCTGGGTTTTAAAACTCTAGGGTTCTTGCTACTGTTTTGATCAGAAACTTCTGTAAATTTGATGTAAAATCTTTATAGGATCATCATATATAATGTATAGATCATATTCTTTAATTTTCAAAAGAGTTTTGGTGCATAAAGAATCAAAAAGGTTTGATTTCTTGAAAAACATAGCAGGCTATTTTTCTGTAGAAAAGTCATCAATGGAGTTTTGTTCATAACTTGAGCTAGGGAACTCCAAATTGCATGAAACCACTAGTTTCTTAAGACGTGTAGGATACTAGGAAAAATAATTTGGTACCCTAACAATGTCATCTTGTTGGGTTTTAAAGCGATTTCTGAACTATTACAGTGTGCTGATTTTTCTGGGCAGATTCTTGTTTAAAGAATTGTTTAGATCAATTGGGGATGATTTGATCATCCAATCCTCTTCTATTAGCTTAGTAATTCATGTAGGGACATGATACAAAAGCTGGATTGGATGGAGGATTCGATTTAATGGTGTTTTGATCGTGTTTATGACCTTGGAGGTCCTCCCATGGTGGCGCTAGCAAGGGTTCTTGAAACCCTAATTAGTTTTGAGCAAGACAGCCCTATAGACCATCCCACACGTGTCCAATGGGCTTGGCCCACACCCTAGCCTAGCCATGGTAGCCTTGCCAAGCCATAGCACTGTTGGGAATCGAATAGGGAGGAAAACATACAAAGGCGGAATAAAAATTTTCCTACGATTCCCAAACCCATGAATCCGATTATGCATAATACAAAAATAATAACCTAACTACCAAGAGAGTTAGGGTTACTTACAATTGATGAATGTCTTCTCCTTTATGCTCCAAGCTTTGTCTTCTTCTTTTTGCTCGAAGCATGAACTTCGGGCAGCAATGAATGAGCAGTCCAAGTGTACTGCCTCCAACAGTATCCATACCTAGCTTGAACTTGAAGTCCTTTCCTTCTTCTTCCTTATGGTTGCTAGAGGTGGAGAAGAGAGAGAGAGAGAGAGCCTTGTGAAATTTTTGGCCAGCCCCTTGGGGATCCAATTGTAATGATGTCATCACATCATAATGTGGCTTATATAGCCACACAATAGGGCCGGCCAAGGGGGAACTTAAAACCTTAGTGGGTTTTGCTCTTAATTACACAATTAGCCCACTAGTTTGCATTAAATACAAATTAGCCCCTTAAAGAACTTTTCTTTAATCACTTATACCCTTTCTCTCATTGAAAATCAAGCTCTCTTAGCATGATCAGTGTGTGACCCATTGGGTTCACATCATGAAGTAGTAGGAATAGCACAAGTTGTGCACAATGGAACACTTTCCATTAAGGGTCTAATTGAAACTCCTTTCAATTCCCTAATTGATTATAACTCATTTATATCAATTAGGGCTTCTACTACCCATGAGTAACATCTAGCATATGGCTCATGGTGTGGTCCTTAATGAGGTGAATAGTCATTTACAAAGAACCCTTCTGTTATAGTTTATAGGTTACAATTACATCCTTCCATCAACACAATGTCTCCAATTGAACTAATAGGACATGGAAGTCTATCAAGTCCCTAGTTCAATTACTTTATACTTATACATTAATATCAACTCAATGATGAACTTATGGAAACTCCTTTCCATATTCATTCTACCATGGGCCCATGGATTTAATGAGTTATATTCAATGAATGCTATATGAGACATTCACTATCTTTTTCCTGAGAGTGATGGATTCCTTGTTGATCACTCACATGCCTTCACACACATAGCAGTAGGGCCAATGAACACCCTTACAGACCCCTAAATAGGATCTGCACTTAGTGTTATCAAACTTCCAAAGCTACATGTATAAAACAACCATGGTGTCTCAGGTCTAAGGATTACTTGTACCACTATAACAATGAGAAACTGATTGATAGGTAGGTTAAAACTCCATTCAGTTTATCTCATATCTTTGGTCACATTCAGTGTACCTATTCTTATAATAGGCACCCACTTGTTGGTTGTAGTGTCTCCACACAAATAGCTTGAGACTAGCTATCCTCCTATAGAGTCAACCTAACAAGTGCTAGTCCTATGGTTCATTATTGTCCATCATAGTGAACCTTCAACTAGGAATGTTTTAGGAGTTTAGTATAGAGATATATCTACAGTCTCAAAATTACAACTCTTCGTAATTTTATATTCTCAACTCTAACTCCTTGGACATATTATGTAAATATAAATGATGCATATGAACATAATAGAATAAGCCCTTTTATTAAATCAATAATAAATGTGACATGCATAAATGAAATCAATTGATTGTTCCTAATCCCTAAACAATTATCTCTATGATTGGCTCTAGGGCATAATCCTAACAATCTCCCACTTGCACTATAGCCAATCCACCATGTATCTCATACCCATATCCTGTCGGTGGTGATCCAATACACTTGGGTCATAGCTTTAGTAAAAGGGTCTTCTTTATTCTCTGTTGTATTAAACTTCTATATGTATATGTCATCTCTTCCAATGATCTCTCTAATCACTTGGAATCGCTGCTTAAAGTTTGTACTTTTGATGAGACAGTGGATTCTTGTCTTGAGCAATAGCCTTATTGTTGTCACAAAAACAATAGTAAAGGCTTCTCAATGTCAGGAACCACTCCTAGTTCTACAATGAACTTACTTATCCAAACATGCAGCAATTCGCTCAACCTTTGTAATGGAGTCTGCTGCAGTACCCCACTTACAGCTTCTCCATTTGACGTTTCCACTTTTTAAAGTGAAAACATTGTCCATATTACCAACCATTTTCAAGTTTCTTTCTCCATAGACAAGTTATGGGTCCTTTAGTTCTTCTTAAGTACTTAAGGATAGCATTGACTGCTTCCCAAGGTTTCTTGCCTAGGTTTGCCTGATATCTGCTTGTAACATTTATAGCATTACTGATATTTGGTCATGTACTTAGCATAGCATATGCTTTTAGACAACTTTATTTCATGTCTAACAGGAATTAGACTTCTCTTGAAATCATGTATTTTGAACCCATTCAAAATCTTGTCTACGTACATCGATTGGGAAAGACTTAGCATCCTTTAAGATCTATCTCTATAGACCTCTATTCCCAGAATATAGGATGCTTCTTCCAAATCTTTTATGGAGAAACTCTATGAAAAACTAATTTTTCACTTTTGACGTCTCTACATTATTCCCTAATAAGTAGAACGTCATTCACTTATAGGACCATAAATGTGATCGCACTCCCACTAACCCTTTGTACAATCATGGTACAATAATGGGTTCTGTCTCAACAGGGACAGGGGTTGCATCAATGTTGGTTTGTGTCTCATTAGACAACTCTTTGAGTTCTATTTTCCTGTTATTGCCTCCTTCTTGAATAAAATCCTTTTCAAGAAAGATTGCAAACTTACAAACAAAACACCTTTTGTTTATCAGGATAATAGACTTAGTATCCTAAACTCTCTTTAGGATAATCCACAAACCTACATTTAATTTATCTTGATTTCCAATTTTGTTGCATTATATGTCTCTACATATGTAGTGCAGCCCCATACCTTAATATGCTTAAGGTTTAGTGCTTCCCTTTCCATATCTCATATGTGTTTAGGGACAGCCTTGGTTTGAACTCTGTTTTACAGGTACGTGGCAATTTCTAGGGCATATCCTAACAAGGATAATATTAGGTTGTTGTAACTTATCATGGACCTAACCATATCCAATAAGGTTTTATTCCTCCTTTCTGACACACCATTAAGTTATGGTATTCAAAGAGGTGTCCATTGTGATTGAATGCCCATTTGAACAAGTTGATCTGAAAATTGACAGGTTAAATATTTGCCTCCTTGATCCAATCGAAGAGCTTTAATACTTTTACCGGTTTGTTTCTCTATTTCATATATGAATTCTTTGAACCTTTCAAATATTTCAGACTTGTACTTCATTAAGTATACACACCCAAACCTAGAATGAATCATTGGTAAAGGTTGTAAAGTAAGAGAAACTTCTACATACATCATTATGTATATCCTGTTCTCTTAGGTTTATTAGCATTCATTTTAGAACTATTATGCTCCATTGCAATTCATTTTTGCAATAAAGTTTAGAAAATAAAGGCCAACCACATAAACTCCAGAAGTAATGAACTCTTCATTTAATAGAAAACATTTATTAAATCAAACTAAAACCTCGTTTAGATAAAACTGAAATAAAATTAATGTTTCTAATAACTTCTGGAATGTAAAGATAGCCAACTATTATTTCTAAACTACTCCATTAGGTAGAGTCAAGCAACAAGCCCCACAGCTAATGCAGCAATGTTTGCTCCATTCCCCACTTGTAGGGTTGATCCGCCTTTACTCTGCCTTTTGCTTCCCACTAGATTCTGCATGGAATTCAAAATTCACATCAGAATTAAGTACCCAAGTGGAAGCAGAACTAACATTTAGTTTAGAGTATGATCCATACCTTTCAAAGGTTGGTTCTTTAGAGTATCCAGATACTCCCAACAGTTACGTTTCCAGTGCCCATCCTTGTTGTAGTGAAAACAAGTTCCTTTGGCTTTGTTGTTACCTTCCTTCTTCCTTTGAGTACTCTTACCCTTGCCTATGCCCATGCCCTTGGGCTTGAGCTTAGACTTGGAAGTAGTAGCTTCATTAAATTCAAGTAAGAATTCTTTCCCATACAACTCTTGTATGTTGATAAAAATCTCATAAGCACTTCCCATGGACTTGTGTTGCTTCTTAAGCTCGAGACTCATAAATACCATCATATAGTACCTTACCATGAGATCGTCGTCCATGCGCTTCTGGTAAACGTCTTTCTCTTACTGAGTTGTAGCCTCAGCAGGAGTAATGGGAAGTGGATTATGAAGTGCATAGGTAAGATTCTTGGAATCCAAAACAATTTTTAGATTCCTAAGCCAATCAAGACAATTTGGTCCAGTCAAACGGTTGGTGTCCAATATTTTGGATAACGGGTTAAGGTGAACCATTTCAATGAATTACGTATTAAAAAATTAAAATAGAGAATTAGATTTCATTTTTGTCCATGATGATCGGGTCTTTAATCATATGGTACCTCCCACTATTTTATCAAATTCCATACACCCTCTAATGGAATTCGGGAATCTCATTCCTAATGGGGATTGGGGTCCCACTGTGACCTAGAAGCCTCACATTATAGTTTCTTGACTTCTAACCCACAATAAGAAGACAACTCTTTGTCTATTGCTTCATAAGCAAGTTCCAATCATTTTGCCTCTAGGGTACATACTCCTCACATTATAGTTTCTTGGAATACTTCCCTAGTTAAGTTAAACCCATCATTTACACAGGTATGTTTCGCCAAATATATACCTCACATTATAGTTTCTTAGTATATACCAGTTTAGGCACCCCGTGATATCTTATTGTTGGGAATCGAACAAGAGGGAAAAATAGAAGTGCGGAATATAAAAATTTTTCCTACGATTCCCAATCCCATGAATCTAACTATGCATAACACAAAATCAAACCCTAACTACGAAGAGGGTTAGAACACTTACAGAATTTTTGTCTTCTCCGTTTTGCTCCAAGCTTCGACTCCGGATAGCGGTGAATGAGCAGCCCAAGTGTGCTGCCTCCAACGGTATCCACACCTAGCTAGAGCTTCAAGTCCTTTTCTCCTTTTCCTTGTTGTTGCTAGTGTAGGAGAAGAGAGGAGAGAGAGAGAGAGGGAGGCTGGAAATTCTAGCCAGCCCTTGGGGAGTTCAACTTATGATGATGTCACACATCATAGTGTGACTTATATAGTCCACACTAAGGGGGCCGGCCCTAGGGGAAACCCTATTAGGGTTTTATGCAATTTCTCTAAATTGCACAATAACCCCTATAAATTATATCAAATATAAATAGGCCTCAAAGAACTATTCTTTATGCACTCATACCCTTTCTCTCATAGACTTTAAAGCTCATCTTGCATGATCAGTGTGTGACCCATTGGGTTCACATCATCAAGTAGTAGGAATAGCACGAGGTGTGCACAATAGAACTCTTTCCATTTAGGGTCTAATTGGAACTCCTTCCAATTCCCTAATTGATTATAACTCACTTATATCAATTAGGGCTTCTACTAACCATGAGTAACACCTAGCATATGGCTCATGGTGTGGTCCTTAATGAGGTGAATAGTCATTTACAAAGAACCCTTCTGTTATAGTTTATAGGTTACAATTGCATCCTTCCTTCAACACAATGTCTCCAATTGAACTAATAGGACATGGAAGTCTATCAAGTCCCTAGTTCAATTACTTTATACTCATTCATAGATATCAACTCATTGATGAACTCATGAAACTCTTTTCATATTCATCCTACCATGGCCATGGATTTAATGAGTTATGTTATGAATGCTATATGAGACATTCTCTCTCTTTTTCCTGAGAGTGATGGATCCCTTGTTGATCACTCACATGCCTTCATACACATAGCAGTAGGGCCAATGAACACCTTTGCAAACCCCTAAATAGGATTTGCACTTAGTGTTATCAAACTTCTAAAGCTACATGCATAAGACAACTATGGTGTCTCAGGTCTAAGGATTACTTGTGCCACTATAACAATGAGAAACAGATTGACAGGCAGGATAAAAATCCATTCAGTTTATCTCATATCTTTGGTCACATTCAGTGTACCTATTCTCGTAATAGGCACCTACTTGTTGGTTGTAGTGTCTCCACACAAATAGCTTGAGACTAGCTATCCTCCTATAGAGTCAACCTAACAAGTGCTAGTCCTATGGTTCATTATTGTCCATCATAGTGAACCTTAAACTAGGAATGCTTTAGGAGTTTAGTACAGAGATATATTTACAGTCGCAAAAATTACAACTCTTTGTAATTCCATATTCTCAACTCTAACTCCATGGACATATTATGTAAATATAAATGATGCATATAAACATAATAGAATAAGCCCTTTTATTAAATCAATAATAAATGTGACATTCATAAATGAAATCAAATGATTGTTCCTAATCCCTAAACAATCATCTCCATGATTGGCTCTAGGGCATAATCCTAACAATCTCCCACTTGCACTAAAGCCAATTGACCATGTATCGCATACCTATCTTCTCAAGATGTTGGTCTTCGACATAACAAATTATGTTTTAAAGCTTTAGTCAGTAGGTCTTGTCACACCCCATTTTTGCACCACCTTACTAGGGCTCATCATTTCATGCATGTTTTTGTTTTGTTTTTGAGTCTAGTCACTTGCATTAGTTTTCTAGAGTCACAAGGACAATGGATATGAATTTTGGTTCAAATTGGAGTTGATCTTGAGGGATAATAAGAGCTTTTGCGACTTGAGGGGCATAATCGTCTTTTAAGTCCCAAACTTTTCATTTGACCTTGAAATGATCTCCAAATTGTCAATTGGAGTTCATATGGATGCATAAGAGGTATTTCTAGGTTCAATTTGGTAAGTCAATGGCTCGGGATTAAAATGGCTCGATGTAGTTCAAGTTGGTTAATTGACCCTTCCTTGGGTTAGCTCTAATTGACTCACAATTACCAACCAGATCTTTTCAAATTGACTTTCATTAGTCATCATTTTACCCTCAAAAGTGTTTCATGAAGTTCAATTTTGATATGGCCTGATGATGAGTTTAGTGTGGTTATTTACGGATTATCCTTGAAGAATTAGTGCGAATCACAGCATGAGATTTTTGGTTAAAATGAAAAGAAAATTATTTTATTAAATTAGCCATTTTTATCATGACACTAACACGTGTACGTATGTGATGAGTGTGTGTACGCACATACGATACATGTGCATGCGTGTTAGCGGTCAGTCTCCCAATTTTTATAAAAGACAATTTCCTTTTCCTATTCAGATTAGAAGTCTTTTATCATTATAAAATACCTTTTGATTATTCTCCAAGGAAACCTAGTCTAGGAAGAAAAGGGAAACTCCAGATTTCAGCTATAAATACTCTCTTAATATCTTTAAACAAGGGAGGGGAGAAGAGGGTTTGGAGGGAGTGAAATTCGTCATAATTCAGCAGCAGATTTTCTGAAAACCAGCAGTCGTATTTTAATCATAACTTTTTCATCCGAAGTCAGAATTTGATGAAATTGGTCTTGTTAGAAAGATAATTCAATTCTCTACAACTTTGTATTTCACAAGCTTTGTCCAAATCCAACGTTTTCATACCCAGAAACGCGATTGAAGTTGCTGCTGCTGCAAAGTGACGAAAATCACTTTTCTTTTCTCTTGTTCTCTTTTTGTTTTCTATTTCTTTTCAAAGTTGAGTTGAGTTTTGATCTCTTTGCTGTGATACCACTTTGACAAAGAGGAGGATTCGTGTTGGTTTGATTCACTCTAAAGACCTGAGGAGCCACGAACAATTACAAACACAAGGGGAGCCACTTTATGCATTAATACTTGAGTGTTTGAGAGAGAATAAGGTATTCTCCTTCTCTATTCAAGCTTAAACTAGGTTTTCATATGGGTTAGGCTTATTGCATGTTAAAAGTAGCCTTTTTTATCATGTATTAACACTCTAGCTAGTTAATATACATGGAATATCTATTTTTTATCTACTGTTTAGCATGCTTTAGGGCTGTCCTTTATGTTTCAATGCATAGTTATGATTCTTGTGCTCCTGTTTGTCCTTGTGCTAGGATTAGTGTCATTGCATGTTAGAGTTAGGATTTTCATCATGTTATATTGCTTTAGTTAGTTAATATGCATGATTTAATTTCTGTTTAGTTTGGTTTTAGCATGATTAAAGTATGTCTTGTGAGTTTTTAAGCATATTTGTGAGTTTAGGGTTTTAGAGTTATTGTTTTGTGTTTGTTTTCATATAGCATGATAAAGTAGACTTTTTTATTGGTTTTTCTTCGTGTTTGCTGTATATGTTTTTCATATGGAGTAAACATGATAGTTTTGCATGCATGTTAGTATGTTTTAGGGTTTTTATGCATGATATGGTTCTAGGAATATGTTAGGACTTATTATTGTTCGCTGTTTTTGCTATTGGCATGTTTAGTGGATGATTTTAGGCCATAATACTATTCTGTCCAGATTTGCATGTTAGTGTTTTCGCATGGTTTTGAGCACTTGTAAGGGTGCAAATAGGTGTGGTATTTGTCCTATGGCAAATAGGGCTGCTTATGTCTGAAATAGCTAATGTTTGGAGTAATTGCGCTCAGGTAAGTGGGTGTGAAGGTGCCCCAATTCACCTTTCTTCTTAACTCATTCTCTTCTCCCTATCTAGGGTTAATTTTTAATACAAGTCTATGGTTTAATCAAAGGTTTCCTTCGTAAATAAAATTCTGGTTTTTATTAAAGTTTCCATTTTGTGGATTTCTTTCCTAAAATCAAACTTTCTATCATATTCAACTCTTTTGATTCAAATAAGGAAACCTAGGGTTTTTACCATAGGTTTATATTAGGATTCAACCCTAATTCTAATCGAACTACGTGGACTTTGATCCATGTATTTTGTTGCATGGTACGTAGGCGCTCTTCGTGAGGCTCAAGTCCGTTCTAGGATCCAAGCATCCTAGGTTTATTTTTGTTTTCTTTTCTTCTTTTTCTTTTTCTGTTTTTATGCGCTTATTATGCATGGATGGATGAATGAAATATATGATATGCATGCAATTCTTGTGATGATATACTTGCTGATTTTTGTATGGAAAGATCTTGATTTAGCCCAAATGAACTGAGAGACCGAAAGGGTGACATGGGTGCCTATAGGCTTTGCCTAGAACCTTCCCATGTCATAACTTAGCCTCCGAATCCCCGATTTCTTTGGTTTTCAAAAGATTGGTTTTTGCCTTTCCTTTTTTATGGAGTCATTCAAATTGTTTTCCTAAAACAAACTATTTTTAGGGTTTTCCTTGTTTCCTTTAAAAAATAAGGTGGCGACTCCTTTCCTTTTTCTTTTTCAAACCCATTTTCTTTCAATCCCTTGTGGGCCCAATTTCCGGGGTTCACAGTTTGGCGACTCCACTAGGGATTTGTGGGCTAGACTCTATAAAGTTTAAATGGGCTAGGTTAATTTCTTATGTTTAATTAAAATCAATCACATTGCATCCGCTTGATTGTGTGCTTTCATTTATTGCATTGTGTGCGCAAACTCTTGCATGTTAGGATCGATGTCCCTCGATGTATCCTTGCCAATGATCGGCCTAGTCTCAACCTTGGTTTTCCTGATTCCATGTGTTGGGGCGAAAGCTATCAACCTCTCTTGCCTAGTACCCTTGGGCTTGCCCTTGGGTATATTAAATGAGTTAATCACGTACTGCTGGACCCACGCGGCGTTCCTGATGCCACATGTGGTTAGGTATAAGGATTGCTCAAGCAAGTGAAGGACCCTAGCCTACCCTTATCATTAGTCCATATAGACAGACTTGTAGGACACTACGGTCTCACCTTTATGCACCCACAATTGTTTGTAATGATGCTATGCCGTGTTTGTGGTGTGAGGCTTTATATCTTATGCCCTTAATATAGACCTTTAAACCCTAGCCTTCGTTAAGGCCATGGGTTAGGAGGAATAAATTAAGGAAATAGGATGTAAAGCTATGTTTGTGATGTGCTAGTCCTAGGGGATTAATTAAACCTAATTGAAGGACTTTATGCCCTATTCTTTAAAACATACCCTTAATCCATGACCCCTGTAAAGGTAATTGGATAAAAGGAATGAATTAATTGAACATGGTGTAGAGACCGAATTCATTAAGGAAAATATGGAGGTTTAGGACAGATCCTTAGGCTAAAGGTTAAAACTTTTCTATCCATAGACGTGCTGGCTCGGATCCGCAATCCACAAGGGCGTCTAGTGAGTGTTGAGTCTACCCATCAGACAGGCATGGCCGACGAAAGAACTAGTGAGGGGCACTTTGACCTTGAGGCTTGCCTAAAAGCCATCATGGCCAAACTTGACCATACCACCGAGACATCCGATACCGCATTGAAAATGGCTCAAGAGAACCAACAGAAGATGGCGGATCTTAAAAAAAATGGCTCTAAGGCCCATTCCTCGGGTATACCTCATGGGGCTGGCACCGAAGAGGGACCTCAATCCAATGAGAACACCAAGACAAGGGGGGAAAGTAGCTCGAAACCTGAGGTCACCAACCTAGAAGGGGAAGCCAAGGGGAAAGGTACTAGCAGTGATTCCGTGTTAGCTAGCAAGGTAGAAGCTTTGGAGAGAACCATAAAAGGGATTCGCAGGGCTGATGACATGGTCGATGTGCGGACTCTATCCCTGTTTCCAACGGCTCGTATTCCACTACAATTCAAGATGCCGGAGTTAGAAAAGTTCGATGGGACGGGTTGCCCTAAGACTCATTTGAAGATGTACGTGCGAGCTATGCACCCTCGAGGGGCTACTGACGAGCTTTTAGCTCAAATGTTCCATGAAACCTTGGCCACTTCTGCTTTGAAATGGTTCTTATCCTTGGATGAGAATAGAACCCGGACTTGGGAAGACATATGCAATGAGTTTTCAGAGCACTACAAGTGTAACACAGAGGTGGACGTTACTCGAAGGGACCTAGAAACTACCAAGCAAGAGGCTCATGAAACTTTCTCCGCTTACATTACAAGGTGGAGACAAAAGGCGTCGAGAATGACGGATAGGCCGAATGAGGAGGACCAAATTCAGTTAGTGGTTAAGAACCTGCTGCCCGTGTATCACAAGCACCTATTTGCCCACTATTTCCCAAATTTCAAAGCTCTCATTGGAGCTGGCACGCAGGTTGAAGATGCTATCAATGATGGGACAATCAAGACTGAGGAAGTGAGGAGTCGCAAGACAAACTTTACTGGGAAGAACAATGCCGAGGTCAACACCATAACTCAACCAATCCAACCCTTTTCTCTCAATGATGTCAACCCACCTTGCCAATTCACTGACCTATTCATGCCACTCGAAAGAGTCCTTGAAAAGCTCATAAGTCGTGACCTATTGAAGCCACTCGACCCAAGACCTCCACCAAATCCCTTACCCAAGAGCTACAATGAGAATGAGTACTGCATGTACCACTAATCCAAAGGCCATGCCACCAATCGCTGTATTCGCCTTCGCCAACAAGTCCAAGACCTCATTGACAAGCAAGTCATTTCACCACCAACCCGTCCAAATGTCACCCGTAATCCTCTCCCATCACACAACAACACACCCCCACCTAACACCATAAATGCCATTGGGGTTGAATCCTCTCGCCCTCGCCATCCCATAAGACAATACACTCCGCTCCCCATGACCTTAACCCGTCTCTTCACCATTTGCCGCAATAACAGCCTTATCATGCCACTTCCACCAAAGCTAAGACCATCAACCCCTCACCAATATTGCCAATACCATCGTGCACCCGGCCATGACACCGAGGCTTGTTCTATACTAAAGAAGATCATCCAAGACCTCATTGACCAAATGGTTTTGTTGTTGCCAAAGAAATCTATCCAACAAGAGCTGAAAGAAAGATATGAAGCAGGGGATCCTCAGGTTGGCCTATTAGGTGAAGCATCGGGGAAATATGATTACTATGTGCTGTACTCAAGCCCAAGTCCGATATCAGATGAGCCGATAGTCCCTTCAGGTTGGGATGACTTGCCGACAGAGATGGAGAGCATCGACATGATAGAATGGGATGACTTGATGAATGACTCCGAGGAAGTCCATGACATATGGGCTAGTGATGATGAGTTGGACCATATAACCAGAGGGGGTCGCCATTTCAAGCCCCCCCACCTAGAATCTGAAAATCCGTTGGAAGATTTGGAAGGGCAGAGGCGTCCTAGCTTGCAAGAAGAAGAGGATGAAGTGCTTAGGCAGCTGAAGAAGACCAATGCCAACATTACTATTTGGGGCTTGCTCATGGCCTCGCATAAGCACAGACAGACCGTGTTGAAACTGTTGAATCAGATACAAGTGCCTGTTGACACATCCCCCGAGGGATTGGTACATTTGGTGAATCCAACTCCCAAGAACTCAACCATCGTGTTCACCGATGTAGACCTACCTAAAAGCGGGCTGAGCCATTCTCAAGCTCTCTATGTGACCGTTGACACTATGGGGAAGAGGGTTCCCACCGTTCTTATCGACAATGGGTCCGCACTGAATGTATGTCCTCTCCGAACTGCCACTGTTTTGGGTTTGGGACCCACTAATTTCACGCCATCCGGGCAGACCGTAAGAGCTTATGACAACACCCGCCGAGAAGTAATAGGGGTAGTTACTTTGCCTCTTATCATGGGACCCACTGAATTTAGGGTGGAATTCCAAGTGTTGGATGTGCCGTCATGTTTCAACTTGCTGTTGGGCCGACCTTGGATCCATCCTGCTGGGGCTGTGCCATCTTCACTCCATCAAAAGGTGAAGTTTCCTTATGAAGGAGCCATAGTAACACTTCAAGGGGACTATGAATTGAAACTCGCAGGTGTGCCTATATGTGAGATACAACCTGAATCAGTAGCGATACCGCTATCTGGGTTTGATTATGTCCAATGCATTGAGAAAGAGCTGAATGAATCATCACGCCATTACTCTTCTATAAAGCAGTACATCCCATATACTTTTTATCCAAGTTCCGACCCAGCCGTGGCAGATAAAAGTTTTGGTGATAGATACTTCACAGAAGGGCCGAATCCTCAAAGTTTGACAAGTTGGTACCACTCTATCCAAGATCTATATGGAAGCTTGAAAGAGGAAGACTGGGCAGAGAACCTTGATGCGGGGGCTATGACTGAAATGTTCCAAGACATGATCCTCACCGTGGAACACTCGACCATTGAAGAACTCCAGGGTTCATCCATTAGCCATGCTACCATGCCACTTTTGAATTGGTACCTTGAATGTGGTGTCATTGCGGAGATCCATGAAGAAGAAGACCTTGGCCTACCTGATAGCAGCTTGTAGGTGTCTTAGTTTAGTAATATTTCCCTAATTCAATAAGATGTATCTACTTTACTCACTTTGTGGAGTCATAGTATTGATACAGATTTGTTTGTTTTCCTTCTTTCTTTTGTGTGTCATTCCCATTATTCCTAGTCAATAAAGTGTGCTTTCTTTCTCTATATATGCAGTGTCTCTTTTCTCTCCTCTATGGATATTTATGGCATGGATATAGATCCTAAGAACGATGTCCCCCCGGAGCTCGTTGAGCAAAGGAAAAGGGGCGTCACCGAACCTAATGTCACACCCCATTTTTGCCACCCTAGCTAGGGTTTGTCATTGCATGTGTCTTTTTGTTTCCTTTTTGAGTCTAGTCTTTTGCATTGAGTTTCTAGGGTCTTAAGGATGGTGTGTATGAATTTTGGTTCAATTTGGAGTTGATCTTGAGGGTTAATAAGAACTTTTGTGACTTGAGGGGCATAATTGTCTTTTTGATCACAAACTTTCCATTTGACCTTGAAATGATCTCCAAGTTGCCAATTGGAGTTCATATGGTTGTATTTGAGGTATTTGTGGGATCAATTCGATGAATTGAAGGTTCGGGATTAGAATGGCTCAGCAAGGCTCAGGTTGGCTAAAAGACCTACTTCGGGTTAGCTTGAATTGGTTCATGATTTTCACTCTATGACTACTCATTTGACCTTGATTGGTCTTAATTTCATCCCCAAATGTGTTTAGGGAGGTTGAATTTCGAATTGGAAAGCATTCGGTGCGACCCTATGTGCATACCTAAGATAAGCGATGGTGAGGCATAGCGGTTAACCACCTTTGTAGGGCCCAACCATGCAGCCATGGCTAGGGTTTCTTTCCCTCAAGTAACTCAAATTACATTCCCCTTCGAAACACGGTCGTTTTGGCTTTCGTTTCGTCAAAATCGGAGTTGATTGGGGCCCTGAAACACATTTGGAAGTCGAAGGGGTCAAATTTGGGCTGAAGCTGACATGGCCTCGGGTGACCACCCAGGCCTGGGCGGCTAGCCGCCTGGGCCCAGGCTGCTAGCCGCCCAGCCCCAGGTGGTCACCCGAGCCACTTTCCTTTTTTGAGCCTTGACGCGGCTCCTTCCCTATTTCCTCGGATTTGCTCGCCTTTAGCCGCCATTTAACCCTAATTTCAGCCCTTTTTGACCTACTTGAGCCCCAAGGGTGTTAGGATTATGCCCTAGAGCCAATCATAGAGATGATTGTTTAGGGATTAGGAACAATCATTTGATTTCATTTATGTATGTCACATTTATTATTGATTTAACAAAAGGGCTTATTCTATTATGTTTATATGCATCATTTATATTTACATAATATATCCATGGAGTTAGAGTTGAGAATATGGAATTACAAAGAGTTGTAATTTTGAGACTATAGATATATCTCTGTACTAAACTCCTAAAGCATTCCTAGTTGAAGGTTCACTATGATGGACAGTAATGAACTATAGGACTAGCACTTGTTAGGTTGACTCTATAGGAGGATAGCTAGTCTCAAGCTATTTGTGTGGAGACACTACAACCAACAAGTGGGTGCCTATTATAAGAATAGGTACACTGAATGTGACCAAAGATATGAGATAAACTGAATGGAGTTTTATCCTGCCTGTCAATCAGTTTCTCATTGTTATAGTGGTACAAGTAATCCTTAGACCTGAGACACCATAGTTGCCTTATGCATGTAGCTTTAGAAGTTTGATAACACTAAGTGCAGATCCTATTCAGGGGTCTGCAAAGGTGTTCATTGGCCCTACTGCTATGTGTATGAAGGCATGTGAGTGATCAACAAGGGATCCATCACTCTCAGGAAAAAGAGAGAGAATGTCTCATATAGCATTCATAATATAACTCATTAAATCCATGGCCATGGTAGGATGAATATGAAAAGAGTTTCATGAGTTCATCAATGAGTTGATATCTATGAATGAGTATAAAGTAATTGAACTAGGGACTTGACAGACTTCCATGTCCTATTAGTTCAATTGGAGACATTGTGTTGAAGGAAGGATGCAATTGTAACCTATAAACTATAACAGAAGGGTTCTTTGTAAATGACTATTCACCTCATTAAGGACCACACCATGAGCCATATGCTAGGTGTTACTCATGGTTAGTAGAAGCCCTAATTGATATAAGTGAGTTATAATCAATTAGGGAATTGGAAGGAGTTCCAATTAGACCCTAAATGGAAAGAGTTCCATTGTGCACACCTCGTGCTATTCCTACTACTTAATGATGTGAACCCAATGGGTCACACACTGATCATGCAAGAAGGGCTTTAAAGTCTATGAGAGAAAGGGTTTTAGTGAATAAAGAATAGTTCTTTATGGGCCTATTTGTATTTGATACAAATAATAGGGGTTAATGTGCAATTAAGAGTAATTACACATAACCCTATTAGGGTTTCTTCCCCATGGCCAGCCCCCTTTAGTGGGCTGCCTATATAAGTCACACTTATGTGTGACATGGCATAAGAGGCTTGCACAATAAACCCTAGCCGTCCAGCCCCTTGGAGGCTCTCTTCTCTCTCTCTCTCTTCTCCACCTCTAGCAACAACAAGGAAGAAGAAAGAAAGGACTTGAAGCTCTAGCTAGGTGTGGATACCGTTGGAGGCAGCACACTTGGGCTGCTCATTCACCGCTGTCCGGAATCAAAGCTTGGAGCAAAAAGGAGTAGACAAAAATTCTGTAAGTGTTCTAACCCTCTTTGTAGTTAGGGTTTGATTTTGTGTTATGCATAGTTAGATTCATGGATTGGGAATCGCAGGAAAAATTTTTATATTCCGCCTTTGTATTTTTCCCTCTTGTTCGATTCCCAACAAAGGGAACCTCTAAGAGCCCTTGGATCAATCCCTAGGGTTTTAATCCCAACCATTGAGGGTTTTCCCTCAATCCCTATAAATACCCCCTTATACCTCAGCAATAAGGAGGCAATTTCTGAAGTGTGAGGCATGTGTGAGACTTGGAGGCTATGGCAGCCACCCTTAGGGTAGTTTAACCTAAACTTTGAGTGAGAGAGTGTGAGAGAAATCTTGAAGGAGGGCTGGAGCATTGCTTGAAGGCGTGAAGGAAGGAACTCCCAGCAGTACACAAGAGAAGGAGGACTACCTACAGCAGCAAAAGGATACTTCACCATAGGTATTCCCCCTTCTTCCTCTTCTCTTAAGGTTAGGTTTTTTAGGATGATTTCATGTTAAAGTGTATGTCTTTATCATGTTTCTTTGCTTCTATTAGTTAGTATGCATGGTTAGGATAATATTCATGGGCTGTTTAGTATGCTAGGATGCTATTCCATGTGATTTACTGCATGTTTGGGACTTTAGGGTTTCCTTAGTGCTGAAATTGGTTTTCTACGTGAAATAACACTTTTGCATATTGAAGCTTGTGTTTTTATTGTGTTTTGCTACTTCCCTTAGCTAGTATGCATGTTAGGATGATATTTGTGGGCTGTTTAGTATGCTGGGATGCTGTTCCATGTGATTTAATGCATGTTTGCAATTTTAGGATTTCTCTTGCGCTGAAATTAGGTTTTCACTTAGAATAGCTCTATTTCATGTGCAAGCTTGTGTTTTTATCATGTGTTGATGCTTCTAGTGATTAATATGCATGATTAAAATGATGTCCACAATGAGTTTTGCATGATTTAGAGTTATTTTATGTGATTTTGAGCACAATTGTGATTCTAGGGTTTCATTCATCCTTGTATTAGGAAAGTAGCATATAGCATGATAGCTTAGGGTTTTTCTTTGTGTTTTCTTCATAGTTGATATATATGTGCTGCATATTAGGTAACTATGATATTTCTAGCATTCATATAGTTGATTTTAGGGTTTTTTGCATGTCATTGCATGTAGGGTTGAATTAGGGTTTTAGTTAGCTTATGATTCATGTTGTTGCATGACTTGTGGTTGATTTTAAACCTTATTTCAATTCTGTCCAGATCTGTTATTTGTCTTTGATATGATATTTTGAGCATGTGTTAGCCTATGTTTGGGCACGATAATGGCTTGATTTGGAATCTAGCTTGCTTGGTTGGTATTTTTGGTATGTTTTGCATGGAAATTGCAGGTGCTTTGACAGGTACAACAGGTGCAACTACCCCACCAATGTGGGGTGGTTATTTTGGTTATTGTGAGATGAAATCTTACAAATAAGGTAATTACCCTATGCAATAGGGTGGTTACTTTGACAGGTTGCTTTTGCTTAAGGTAAGTAGGGTGTGAGGGTGCACCAATTCACCCTTCTTTCCTTCCTTTGAAACTTTCCCTTTCTCCCCCCCTAGGGTTGTTTCCTAATAGAGGGGTATGGTAGATTCTATAGTTTCCTTTCAATAAAAAATACCTTTTAAATCAAAGTTTCCATCTTTATCAAAATTCCATATCTTACCAAAGACCTTTTGAGAATCATTCATTTTTGGAAACTTACCATGTTTAACTTGAAAGGAAACTTAGGGTTTACCATAGGCCTTGATTAGGTTATAACCCTATTCCTTTTCGAACTACGTGGACTTTGATCCATGTATTTCCATACATGGTACGTAGGCGCTCTTCGTGATGTTCAAGTCCGCCCTAGGATACTAAGTATCCTAGGTTTTCTCCTCTCCCCCTTTCTTTTTTCTGTTTTTCTTTGATTTACTTGATTATATGGATGAATGGATGAATGATATGCATGCTGTCCTGTGATGATAACTGTTGATTTGTGTGTGATTAAGACTTTGATTTAGCCCAATTAAATTAAGAGACCGTTTAGGGCGATATGGGTGCCTATAGGCTTTGCCTAGAACCTTCCCATATCGTAACTTAGCCTCCGAATCCCCGATTTCTCTGGTTTCCAAAAGACTGTTTTGCCTTACCATTTTAAACATGGAGTCAATCTTTTGTTTTCCTAAAACAAAACTGTTTTTTAGGGTTTTCCTTGTTTCCTTTAAAAAATAAGGTGGCGACTCCTTTCTTTACTTTTAAACCCTCATGTGGGCCTCGTAAACCGTTTTTGGGGTCCACAGAACTGGCGACTCCGCTGGGGATTTGTGGGCTAGACTCTACACAATTTGATTGGGCTAAGTTAATTTCTTTTGTTTAATTAAAATCAATCACATTGCATTCGCTTGATTGTGTGCTTTCATTTATTGCATTGTGTGCGCAAACTCTTGCATGTTAGGATCGATGTCCCTTGCCACTGACGGGCCTAGCCTCAACCTTGGTTTTCCTGATTCCATGAGTTGGGGCGAAAGCTCTCAACCTCTCTTGCCAAGTACCTTTGGGCTTGCCCTTGGGTATATTAAATGAGTTAATCACGTACTGCTGGACCCACGCGGCGTTCCTGATGCCACATGTGGTTAGGTATAAAGATTGCTCAAGCAAGTGAAGGACCCCAGCCTACCCTTATCATTAGTCCATATAGACAGACTTGTAGGACACTATGGTTTCACCTTTATGCACCCACATTGTTTGTAATGATATCATGACCGTGTTTGTGATGTGCTTAACGGAAAAATTAATAGAGGACCTTTGCACCCTATATCCTTAATACGTACCTTTCACCCATGACCCTTGCAAAGGTGATTGGATTAAAAGGGACTAATTGAGTATATATGGCGTGAAGTCATTGAGACAAATATGGAAGCCTAGGACATACCCTTAGGATGAGAGACTGATTGTTCCCTTTCATAGAGGAGTGAGAAGACGTACTGGCTTGGATCCGCGACCAGCAAGGGCGCTTAGTGAAGATTGATTCTACCAACCAGTCAGATATGGCCGACGAAGCAACTAGTGAAGGGGGTTTTGATGTTGAGACTTGTTTGAAGGCTATCATGACCAAACTTGATCACACCACTGATGTATCCGAGAGAGCATTGAAAATGGCCCAAGATATCCAACATAAGATGTCCGAACCCGAACAGAATAATGGCCGTACCCCGGGGGATAACACCGAAAATGGGACCCAGTCTGGAGAAGGCACTAAGACCAATGATGGGGGAAGCACTCAGCCCAAGGGGAATGAATCACCTGAAGTTTTTAACCTAGAAGGGGGAAGTAAGGGAAAGACCTCTGATACAGACTCTGTGTTGGCTAGCAAGGTAGAAGCCTTGGAGAGAACTATAAAGGGAATCCGTAGGACAGATGACATGGTGGATGTACGTACCCTATCTTTGTTCCCTCAAGCTCGTATTCCACTACAATTCAAGATGCCCGAATTAGAAAAGTTTGATGGAACGGGTTGCCCCAAGACCCATTTGAAAATGTATGTACGAGCTATGCACCCTCGAGGAGCGACAGATGAACTCTTGGCCCAAATGTTCCATGAAACCTTAGCCACTTCTGCCTTAAAGTGGTTCCTAGCCTTGGATGAGAATAGAACCCGAACTTGGGAGGACATATGTAATGAGTTTTCAGAGCACTACAAGTACAACACTGAGGTGGATGTCACAAGAAGGGACCTAGAGACCACAAAACAAGGGGCTAATGAGACCTTTTCCGCTTTCATTACAAGGTGGAGGCAAAAGGCCTCGAGAATGGCAGATAGACCGAATGAGGAAGATCAGATTCAGTTGGTGGTTAAGAACCTATTGCCGGTGTATCACAAGCACCTCTTTGCTCACTACTTCCCTAATTTCAAGGCTCTTATAGGAGCAGGTACACAAGTTGAGGATGCCATTGCCGATGGGTCAATCAAGACAGAAGAAGTCCAAAAGAGCCGCAGGCCGAACTTTGCTGGGAAAAACAATGCCGAGGTCAATGCCATAGCCCAACCCATTCAACCTATCTCCCTAAATGACACCAACCCACCTCGCTAATTCACCGAGCTGCATATGCCACTTGAGAAAGTACTTGAAAAGCTAAAAAGCCGAGGCCTGTTGAAACCTCTCGACCCAAGGCCACCACCAAATCCATTGCCCAAAAGCTTCAATGAGAATGAATACTGCAAATTCCACCAAGCCAAAGGCCACTCAACCAACCGTTGCTATCGCCTTAGGCATGAGATTCAAGACTTACTTGACAAACAAATCATCTCACCACCAACTCCACCAAATCGCCCAAATGTTACCCAAAATCCACTTCCCTCTCATAATTCATCCAACTCCATAAATGCCGTTGAAGCTGAGCCATCTCGACCTTGCCTACCCATAAGACAATATACCCCGTTACCCATGTCCTTGACCCAAGCCTTTCACCAATGCTGCAACCAAGGCCTTATCATACCTCACCTTCCAAAGCCAAGACCCCAAACACCCCATCAATATTGCCAATACCATGGTATACCCGGCCATGACACTGATGACTGTGCTATGTTGAGAAAGGTCGTTCAAGACCTCATTGATCAAAAGACCCTACTATTGCCAAAGAAGTCCATCCAACGGCAGTTGAAAGAAAGGTATGAAGCAGGAGACCCTCAAGTGGGGTTATTGGGAGAACCTTCGGGGAAGTTTGATTACTATGTGCTTTATCCTGATCCATTGCCAAGTGAGCCCATAATTCCTACGGGCTGGGATGATATACCCGAAGAGGTGCAGATGGAGGACATTGACATGATTGAATGGGATGACCTGATGGGTGACACAAATGAAATTGATGACATATGGGCTAGTGATGAAGAAATAGACCACATGACAAGAGGGGGCCGCCATTTCAAGCCTCCGCACTTGGAATCTGATAATCCACTGGGTGAGTTAGATAAGCGCCTTGATGTGCAAGAAGAAGAGGACGAAGTACTCCGACAATTGAAGAAGACCAATGCCAATATCACTATCTGGGGCTTGCATATGGCCTCTCACAAGCACAGACAGACAGTGTTGAAGTTGTTAAATCAGATACAGGTTCCGGTTGATTTGTCTCCTGAGGGATTGGTGAATCTAGTAAACCCTGCCCCGAAGAATTCCACTATAGTATTCACAGAGGCTGACTTACCTAAAAGTGGGCCAAGCCACTCCCAAGCCTTGCATATAACTGTTGATACCATAGGGAAGAGAGTTCCTACGGTCTTGATTGATAATGGTTCCGCGTTGAATGTATGTCCCTTGAGAACTGCAACTGTTTTGGGCTTGGGGCCCACTGATTTCACCCCATCTGGGCAGACAGTGAGGGCGTATGATAATACCCGTAGAGAAGTAATTGGGATGGTCACTTTACCTTTAATCATGGGACCCACGGAGTTCAAAGTGGAGTTTCAAGTCTTGGATGTGCCGTCATGTTTTAATCTATTATTGGGAAGGCCTTGGATTCATCCCGCTGGGGCTGTACCATCATCATTGCATCAAAAGGTAAAGTTCCCACATGAGGGAGCCATTGTCACACTTCACGGGGATTATGATTTGAAAATGGCGGGTGTACCCATATGTGAAATAAAACCAGAATCAGTTGAGATACCCTTGTCTGGGTTTGAGTATGTGCAATGTATAGAAAAAGAGTTCGGGAAGGAAGAGCCATCACACTATTGCACTTTTTACCCAAGTTCTGGTCCAACACTGACAGACAAAGACTTTTGTGACAAGCACTTTACAGATGGGCCGAATCCTCAGAGCTTGACAAGTTGGTACAATTCTGTGGGAAAGAAGAAAGAAGACTGGGTAGAACATGTGGATACCGAGGCTATGGTTACCATGTTCCAATATATGGTTCTTACTTTGGGGGAGTCAGCAGCAGAAGATTGCCAAGATTCGTCAATTCACCATGCAACCATGCCGCTTCATAATTGGTACCTAGAAGATGGAGCCATTGCAGAGATCCTTGAAGAAGAAGATCATGACCTGCCTGATAGTAGCTTGTAGGTTCCTTAGTTAGAGTCTTTCCTGCTTTCAATAAAGTGTGTCCGCCTATCCCACTTTGTGGAGTTAGGAGTCGTTTCATAATTGTGGCACCAAATTTTGGTTTCCTTTTCAAGTTTGTGTCTTTTTGTTTGTTCCTTTAATGAAGTGTGTTTCTTTTATATATTTTTCTTGCAGTGTTTCCTTTCTCTCTTCTATGGATATTTATGGCATGGATATAGATCCTAGGAATGACGTCCCCCCGGAGCTCGTCGAGCGAAGGAAAAGGGGTGTCACCGAACCTAACATGGATGAATTGGAATCAATCAATTTAGGGACAAATGAATTGCCAAAGATAATTAAAATTGGGATAACCCTTTCACCACTTGAAAAAGAAAAGCTGATAGCCCTCCTAAAGGCCAACATAACGGCCTTTGCATGGTCTTATGAAGACATGCCCGGCATAGATCCAGACATTGTGCAGCACTTCATCCCCACCAATCCCCTTAAAAAGCCGGTAAAGCAAAAATTGAGAAGATTGAAACCCGAGTGGGCATTGAAGGTAAAGGAGGAAGTAACCAAACAACTCGATGCGGGGTTCCTACAGGTTGTGGAGTATCCCGAGTGGTTATCCAATATAGTTCCCGTGCCTAAAAAGGATGGAAAAGTGAGGATGTGTGTGGATTTTCGAGATCTTAATGCAGCAAGCCCTAAGGATGATTTCCCTTTGCCCCACATTGATGTATTGGTAGATAGCACTGTAGGACATGCGCTCCTCTCTTTCATGGATGGGTTTTCCGGATACAATCAGATAAAGATGGCGCCGCAAGATATGGAGAAAACGGCCTTTATCACACAGTGGGGAACATATTGTTACAAAGTGATGCCGTTCGGTTTGAGAAATGCCGGGGCTACCTATCAGAGAGCTGCTACAACATTGCTGCATGACATGATCCATAAGGAGGTGGAAGTATATGTGGACGACATGATCGTGAAGTCCGTGGATCGAGAAGGACACTTCATGGCACTGGAAAGGTTCCTGGAGCGAGCAAAGAAGTACAACTTGCGGTTGAATCCTCAGAAATGCGCTTTTGGTGTCACTGCAGGCAAGCTATTAGGATTCATGATTACTCAGAGAGGAATTGAGGTTGATCCGGGAAAAATCAAGGCCATTGTGGAGATGGAGCCGCCTAGCACAGAAAAGCAGATTCGAGGGTTCTTTGGGAGAATTCAGTACATAAGCAGGTTTATTGCTAATTTGACTATGGTGTGTGAGCCGATTTTCAAGTTGCTTAAGAAGGGTGTGCCGAAGGTATGGAATGAAGAATGTCAAGAAGCTTTTGAGATCATCAAAAGGTATTTGAGTAATCCACCAATTCTAGTTCCCCCGCGACAAGGTGAACCGTTATTGTTATACTTGACGGTCACTGAAACCGCTACGGGAGCTATGCTAGCTCAGTACCTTGAGGGGTCAAAAAAGGAGAATGCCATTTACTATCTAAGCAAGAAGATGACAGATTATGAGGTGAAGTACAACGCCATAGAGAAGGCTTGTGTGGCTTTGGTATGGGCAACTCAGAAACTACGTCACTACATGATGTCGTATGAGGTTTTCTTGATAAGCCGAATGGACCCACTGAAGTACCTAATAGAAAGGCCGGTCTTGTCCTACAGAACTGCCCGATGGTCGATTCTTCTCAACGAATTCGACATAAAGTATGTAACACAGAAGTCAGTGAAAGGAAGTGTCATTGCAGATTACTTGGCTAGCTGCCCTGTGGCGTCATCAGAACAATTCAATGATCAATTCCCCGATGAGGATGTCCTGGAGATTGGAAGGAAGGTTTGGAAGGTATACTTTGATGGAGCTGCAAATAAGAGAGGGTATGGGATAGGAGTCCTACTGGTTTCACCTGAAGAAGCATTCACACCCTTGGCGGTTAAGTTAGGGTTTGAAGCAACCAACAACATTGCCGAGTATGAAGCCTGCATCCTTGCATTGGAAGCTGCACTAGAATTGGGGATCAAAGAGTTAGAGGTTTTCGGAGATTCAGCACTGATTATCTGCCAGATAAAGGGAGAGTGGAAGACTCGTGATGAGAAGCTGCTGCCATATCATGCATACTTAGAAGCCTTGACTAAAGAATTTGTGGAAATAGAGTTCAATTATTTGTCAAGAAATAAGAACCAATTTGCTGACGCTTTGGCAACTCTAGCTTCCATGTTGGAAATCCCGGATGGTGGGAATGTAAAACCGTTGGTGATAGAATGTAGAGAAAAACCTGTGTATTACTGCTCTATTCGAGAAAGAGAGTTGAAAGACGGCCATCCTTGGTACTATGACATCATGAATTTCATTAAGGAGAGGGAGTATCCTGAAGGAGCAACCCGCATTGATAGGAGAACACTGAGGAGGCTAGCGAGTCACTATGTTTTGTGTGGAGGAAAGCTATACCGGAGGTCATACGATGGGGTCCATCTATTGTGTGTCACTGAGGAAGAAGCCGAACGTCTTGTTAGTGAAATCCATGAAGGAGTTGGAGCACCGCACATGAATGGTTATATGCTAGCTAAGAAGATCATGAGGTTGGGTTACTATTGGTCTACAATGGAGAGAGATTGCCATGCACATGTTAAGAAGTGTCACAAATGTCAGGTCTTTGCTAATGGACAACACTTGCCTTCCATGCCTTTGACAAGCATGTCGTCGCCTTGGCCGTTTGCAGTGTGGGGGATAGATATAATTGGACAGATTAAGCCGAAAGCCTCCAATGGGCATGAGTACATCTTGGTAGCTATCGATTACTTCACTAAGTGGGTAGAGGCAGCATCTTTCAAGACCCTGAATGCCAAGAAGGTAGCACAGTTCATACAGCTCAACATTATCTACAGGTATGGGGTACCCCATGAGATTATTTCAGACAATGGTCAGCACTTTCAGAAAGATGTCACACCCCATTTTTGCCACCTTAGCTAGGGTTTGTCATTGCATGTGTCTTTTTGTTTCCTTTTTGAGTCTAGTCTTTTGCATTGAGTTTCTAGGGTCCTAAGGATGGTGTGTATGAATTTTGGTTCAATTTGGAGTTGATCTTGAGGGTTAATAAGAACTTTTGTGACTTGAGGGGCATAATTGTCTTTTTGATCACAAACTTTCCATTTGACCTTGAAATGATCTCCAAGTTGCCAATTGGAGTTCATATGGTTGTATTTGAGGTATTTGTGGGATCAATTCGATGAATTGAAGGTTCGGGATTAGAATGGCTCAGCAAGGCTCAGGTTGGCTAAAAGACCTACTTCGGGTTAGCTTGAATTGGTTCATGATTTTCACTCTATGACTACTCATTTGACCTTGATTGGTCTTAATTTCATCCCCAAATGTGTTTAGGGAGGTTGAATTTCGAATTGGAAAGCATTCGGTGCGACCCTATGTGCATACCTAAGATAAGCGATGGTGAGGCATAGCGGTTAACCACCTTTGTAGGGCCCAACCATGCAGCCATGGCTAGGGTTTCTTTCCCTCAAGTAACTCAAATTACATTCCCCTTCGAAACATGGTCGTTTTGGCTTTCGTTTCGTCAAAATCGGAGTTGATTTGGGCCCTGAAACACATTTGGAAGTCGAAGGGGGTCAAAATTGGGCTGAAGCTGACATGGCCTCGGGTGACCACCCAGGCCTGGGCGGCTAGCCGCCTGGGCCCAGGCTGCTAGCCGCCCAGCCCCAGGTGGTCACCCGAGCCACTTTCCTTTTTTGAGCTTTGACGCGGCTCCTTCCCTATTTCCTCGGATTTGCTCGCCTTTAGCCGCCATTTAACCCTAATTTCAGCCTTATTTGACCTACTTGAGCCCCAAGGGAACCTCTAAGAGCCCTTGGATCAATCCCTAGGGTTTTAATCCCAACCATTGAGGGTTTCCCCTCAATCCCTATAAATACTCCCTTATACTTCAGTAATGGGGGGAGAGAGGAGGCCACTTGGAGGCAATTTCTGAAGTGTGAGGCATGTGTGAGACTTGGAGGCTATGGCAGCCATCCTTAGGGTAGTTTAACCTAAACTTTGAGTGAGAGAGTGTGAGAGAAAGCTTGAAGGAGGGCTGGAGCATTGCTTGAAGGCTTGAAGGAAGGAACTCCCAGCAGTACATAAGAGGGGGAGCACTCTCTATAGCAGCAAAAGGGGACTTCACCATAGGTATACCCTCTCTTCTCCTCTTCTCTCTTTTAAAGTTAGGGTTTTTTGCATAGAATAGCATGATTTTATGTTCAAGTTTATGTCTTTAACATGTTTTCCTACTTCTATTAGCTAGTATGCATGTTTAGGATGATATTCATGGGCTGTTTAGTATGCTAGGATGTTATTCCATGTGATTTACTGCATGTTTGGGACTTTAGGGTTTCCTTAGTGCTGAAATTGGTTTTCTGCATGAAATAACTCTTTTGCATATTAAAGCTTATGTTTTTATCGTATTTTGTTGTTTCCATTAGCTAGTATGCATGTTTAGGATAATATTCATGGGCTGTTTAGTATGCTAGGATGCTATTCCATGTGATTTACTGCATGTTTGGGACTTTAGGGTTTCTTAGGTGCTGAAATTGGTTTTCTGCATGAAATAACTCTTTTGCATATTAAAGCTTATGTTTTTATTGCGTTTTGCTGCTTCTATTAGCTAGTATGCATGTTTAGGATCATATTCATGGGCTGTTTAGTATGCTAGGATGCTATTCCATGTGATTTACTGCATGTTTGGGACTTTAGGGTTTCCTTAGTGCTGAAATTGAGTTTATGCTTAGAATAGCCTTATTTCATGTGAAAGTCTATGTCTTTATCATGTGTGGATCAATCCATTGATTAATATGCATGGTTAGAATGCTGTTCATATTCTGTTTTGCATGATTTAGGGTTATCTCATGTGATTTCATGCACTAGTGTGATTCTAGGGTTTTTATCATCCTTGTATTAGGAGAGTTGCATATAGCATGGTTAGTTAGGGATTTTCTCTGTTTTTTCTTCATAGTTGCTGCATATGTGTTCCATATTAGATAACTGTGATATTTCTAGCATTCATGTAGTGGATTTTAGTGTTTTTTGCATGTCATTGCATGTAGGGTTGAATTAGGGTTTTAGTTAGCTTATGATTCATGTTGTTGCATGACTTGTGGTTGATTTTAAGCCTTATTTCAATTCTGTCCAGATCTGTTATTTGTCTTTGATATGATATTTTGAGCATGTGTTAGCCCATGTTTGGGCACGATAATGGCTTGATTTGGAATCTAGCTTGCTTGGTTGGTATTTTTGGTATGTTTTGCATGGAAATTGCAGGTGCTTTGATAGGTACAACAGGTGCAACTCCCCCACCAATGTGGGGTGGTTATTTTGGCTATTGCGAGATGAAATCTTGCAAATAAGATAATTACCCTATGCAATAGGGTGGTTATTTTGACAGGTTGCTTTTGCTTAAAGGTAAGTAGGGTGTGAGGGTGCCCCAATTCATCCTTCTTTCCTTTTCTTTGAAACTTTCCTTTTCTCCCCCCCCTAGGGTTGTTTCCTAATAGAGGGGTATGGTAATTCCTATAGTTTCCTTTCAATAACAAATACCTTTTGAATCAAGGTTTCCATTTTTATCAAAATTCTATATATTACCAAAGATCTTTTGAGAATCATTTATTTTGGAAACTTACCATGTTTTTCTTGAAAGGAAACTTAGGGTTTACCATAGGCCTTGATTAGGTTATAACCCTATTCCCTTTCGAACTACGTGGACTTTGATCCATGTATTTCCATACATGGTACGTAGGCGCTCTTCGTGATGTTCAAGTCCGCCCTAGGATACTAAGTATCCTAGGTTTTCTTCTCCCCCCTCTTTCTTTTTCTGTTTTTCTTTGATTTACTTGATTATATGGATGAATGGATGAATGATATGCATGCTGTCTTGTGATGATAACTGTTGATTTGTGTGTGATTAAGACTTTGATTTAGCCCAATTAAATTAAGAGACCGTTTAGGGCGATATGGGTGCCTATAGGCTTTGCCTAGAACCTTCCCATATCGTAACTTAGCCTCCGAATCCCCGATTTCTCTGGTTTCCAAAAGACTGTTTTGCCTTACCATTTTAAACATGGAGTCAATCTTTTGTTTTCCTAAAACAAAACTGTTTTTTAGGGTTTTCCTTGTTTCCTTTAAAAAATAAGGTGGCGACTCCTTTCTTTACTTTTAAACCCTCCTATGGGCCTCGTAAACCGTTTTTGGGGTCCACAGAACTGGCGACTCCGCTGGGGATTTGTGGGCTAGATTCTATACAATTTGATTGGGCTAAGTTAATTTCTTTTGTTTAATTAAAATCAATCACATTGCATTCGCTTGATTGTGTGCTTTCATTTATTGCATTGTGTGCGCAAACTCTTGCATGTTAGGATCGATGTCCCTTGCCACTGACGGGCCTAGCCTCAACCTTGGTTTTCCTGATTCCATGAGTTGGGGCGAAAGCTCTCAACCTCTCTTGCCAAGTACCTTTGGGCTTGCCCTTGGGTATATTAAATGAGTTAATCACGTACTGCTGGACCCACGCGGCGTTCCTGATGCCACATGTGGTTAGGTATAAAGATTGCTCAAGCAAGTGAAGGACCCCAGCCTACCCTTATCATTAGTCCATATAGACAGACTTGTAGGACACTATGGTTTCACCTTTATGCACCCACATTGTTTGTAATGATATCATGACCGTGTTTGTGATGTGCTTAACGGAAAAATTAATAGAGGACCTTTGCACCCTATATCCTTAATACGTACCTTTCACCCATGACCCTTGCAAAGGTGATTGGATTAAAAGGGACTAATTGAGTATATATGGCGTGAAGTCATTGAGACAAATATGGAAGCCTAGGACATACCCTTAGGATGAGAGACTGATTGTTCCCTTTCATAGAAGAGTGAGAGGACGTACTGGCTTGGATCCGCGACCAGCAAGGGCGCTTAGTGAAGATTGATTCTACCAACCAGTCAGACATGGCCGATGAAGCAACTAGTGAAGGGGGTTTTGATGTTGAGACTTGTTTGAAGGCTATCATGACCAAGCTTGATTACACCACTGATGTATCCGAGAGAGCATTGAAAATGGCCCAAGATATCCAACGTAAGATGTCCGAACCCGAACAGAATAATGGCCGTACCCCGGGGGATAACACCGAAAATGGGACCCAGTCTGGAGAAGGCACTAAGACCAATGATGGGGGAAGCACTCAACCCAAAGGGAATGAATCACCTGAAGTTTTTAACCTAGAAGGGGGAAGTAAGGGAAAGACCTCTGATACAGACTCTGTGTTGGCTAGCAAGGTAGAAGCCTTGGAGAGAACTATAAAGGGAATCCGTAGGACAGATGACATGGTGGATGTACGTACCCTATCTTTGTTCCCTCAAGCTCGTATTCCACTACAATTCAAGATGCCCGAATTAGAAAAGTTTGATGGAACGGGTTGCCCCAAGACCCATTTGAAAATGTATGTACGAGCTATGCACCCTCGAGGAGCGACAGATGAACTCTTGGCCCAAATGTTCCATGAAACCTTAGCCACTTCTGCCTTAAAGTGGTTCCTAGCCTTGGATGAGAATAGAACCCGAACTTGGGAGGACATATGTAATGAGTTTTCAGAGCACTACAAGTACAACACTGAGGTGGATGTCACAAGAAGGGACCTAGAGACCACAAAACAAGGGGCTAATGAGACCTTTTCCGCTTTCATTACAAGGTGGAGGCAAAAGGCCTCGAGAATGGCAGATAGACCGAATGAGGAAGATCAGATTCAGTTGGTGGTTAAGAACCTATTGCCGGTGTATCACAAGCACCTCTTTGCTCACTACTTCCCTAATTTCAAGGCTCTTATAGGAGCAGGTACACAAGTTGAGGATGCCATTGCCGATGGGTCAATCAAGACAGAAGAAGTCCAAAAGAGCCGCAGGCCGAACTTTGCTGGGAAAAACAATGCCGAGGTCAATGCCATAGCCCAACCCATTCAACCTATCTCCCTAAATGACACCAACCCACCTCGCCAATTCACCGAGCTGCATATGCCACTTGAGAAAGTACTTGAAAAGCTAAAAAGCCGAGGCTTGTTGAAACCTCTCGACCCAAGGCCACCACCAAATCCATTGCCCAAAAGCTTCAATGAGAATGAATACTGCAAATTCCTGTTGGGAATCGAACAAGAGGGAAAAATAGAAATGCGGAATATAAAAAAAATTTTCCTACGATTCCCAATTCCATGAATCTAACTATGCATAACACAAAATCAAACCCTAACTACGAAGAGGGTTAGAACACTTACAGAATTTTTGTCTTCTCCGTTTTGCTCCAAGCTTCTACTCCGGACAGCGGTGAATGAGCAGCCCAAGTGTGCTGCCTCCAACGGTATCCACACCTAGCTAGAGCTTCAAGCCTTTTCTTTCTTCTTCCTTGTTGTTGCTAGAGGTGGAGAAGAGAGAGAGAGAGAAGAGAGCCTCCAAGGGGCTGGACGGCTAGGGTTTATTGTGCAAGCCTCTTGTGCCATGTCACACATAAGTGTGACTTATATAGGCAGCCCACTAAAGGGGGCTGGCCATGGGGAAGAAACCCTAATAGGGTTATGTGTAATTACACTTAATTGCACATTAACCCCTATTATTTGTATCAAATACAAATAGGCCTATAAAGAACTATTCTTTATTCACTAAAACCCTTTCTCTCATAGACTTTAAAGCCCTTCTTGCATGATCAGTGTGTGACCCATTGGGTTCACATCATTAAGTAGTAGGAATAGCACGAGGTGTGCACAATGGAACTCTTTCCATTTAGGGTCTAATTGGAACTCCTTCCAATTCCCTAATTGATTATAACTCACTTATATCAATTAAGGCTTCTACTAACCATGAGTAACACCTAGCATATGGCTCATGGTGTGGTCCTTAATGAGGTGAATAGTCATTTACAAAGAACCCTTCTATTATAGTTTATAGGTTACAATTGCATCCTTCCTTCAACACAATGTCTCCAATTGAACTAATAGGACATGGAAGTCTGTCAAGTCCCTAGTTCAATTACTTTATACTCATTCATAGATATCAACTCATAGATGAACTCATGAAACTCTTTTCATATTCATCCTACCATGGCCATGGATTTAATGAGTTATATTATGAATGCTATATGAGACATTCTCTCTCTTTTTCCTGAGAGTGATGGATCCCTTGTTGATCACTCACATGCCTTCATACACATAGCAGTAGGGCCAATGAACACCTTTGCAAACCCATGAATAGGATTTGCACTTAGTGTTATCAAACTTCTAAAGCTACATGCATAAGACAACTATGGTGTCTCAGGTCTAAGGATTACTTGTACCACTATAACAATGAGACACTGATTGACAGGTAGGAAAAACTCCATTCAGTTTATCTCATATCTTTGGTCACATTCAGTGTACCTATTCTCGTAATAGGCACCCACTTGTTGGTTGTAGTGTCTCCACACAAATAGCTTGAGACTAGCTATCCTCCTATAGAGTCAACTTAACAAGTGCTAGTCCAATGGTTCATTACTGTCCATCATAGTGAACCTTCAACTAGGAATGCTTTAGGAGTTTAGTACAGAGATATATTTATAGTCTCAAAATTACAACTCTTTGTAATTCCATATTCTCAACTCTAACTCCATGGACATATTATGTAAATATAAATGATGCATATAAACATAATAGAATAAGCCCTTTTATTAAATCAATAATAAATGTGACATACATAAATGAAATCAAATGATTGTTCCTAATCCCTAAACAATCATCTCCATGATTGGCTCTAGGGCATAATCCTAACAATCTCCCACTTGCACTAAAGCCAATCGACCATGTATCGTATACCTATCTTCTCAAGATGTTGGTCTTAGACATAACCAATTATGTTTTAAAGCTTTAGTCAGTAGGTCTACAAAAACTTATGTAGATAATATCTTCTGTAATGTATCTATTACCTCTTCCAATGATTCCTCTAATCACTTGGAATTGTCGCTCTATGTGTTTGGACTTTTGATGAGACCGTGATTCCTATACTTGAGATATAGACCCATTGTTGTCACAAAACAAGGTGTGGGCAACTCAATGGAAGGAACAACTCCAAGTTCTAAATGAACTTATAGATCCAAACAGTCTCCTAGACAATGCGACAATTAATTCACCCTTAATAATGGAATCCACTGTATCTTTCATACAGTTCTTCCATTAAGTATTTCACCAACTAAAGTGAATATAAAATATACCCCATATGGATTATATCCAAATCCATATACCCATCTACTATGAGTTTACAATTTCCATGTACAATCCAATATTCCAAATTTGAATTGACTGATAACTATTTGTAACAATTACAACATAATAGATATCAGGTTCAATACATAGTGTAGAATAAGGCTTCTTAACACTTTAAGAACCTTACTTGTGTTATCCTAGGGCACATGCCCTTGAATAATGAATTCTTATCTGAAGTAAATCAAACCTCCCTTAGAATTCTCCATGTTGAACTCCTTCAACATTTCAACTATGTTTGATGATTTGGAGATACTTAGCAATCTATATGATCTATCTCTATAGATCTTGTTGGATGCTTCTGCCAAATCTTTCATGAATTAGTTTTTCTCCAAAAACCAAAACTTTACATTAGATAACATTCATATATCATTCATAATGATTATGATGTCATCTATACTTAGGATAAAGAAAAACAATCGCACTCCCACTAACCTTTTATACACTCATGGTCCATCTATACAATGAGAGAAATCAAACAATTTGATTACTTCAACTTTATAGATGTTCTAATTATGAGAACCTTGTAGTCTATTAATAGACTTCTATAACTTACACACTTTTATGGTTTTCACCATTTGATATAACATCTTTATATCTTTTTTGACATATCTCATATTCAAAATGTGTGTTTATAGATAACAAGATCCAAATGGATTTCAGCATAACTATTATCAAACAAGTTTCTTTATAGACAACTTTTTGCCTATGTTGAAAACATTCTTAAATAGCCAAGCCTTTTAGGTCTCTACCTGTCCATATTGGATTTAATGACTCTTAGTCATTTCTCAAGTTGATGTCAAACATCGCCTAATCATAATCAATAGGATTATCTTGGTGATCTTTATCACCAAAGAACAATTCTTTCACATTCTAATAGAGATACAATATCTCTCTTATGTTAAAGAAATATCCAATTTGATCTATGAAAAGAATGTGGTGTAATTAAAGGTTTTGCCTCAATAGGGGCAAGGGTTGGATCTTTGTTGGTTTGTGGCTTTACAAACAATTCTGTAAATTCTATCTACTTTTGCATCTTTCTTGAATGAACTCTTTCTCAAGAAAATCCAGCAATCATCCTAATGGACAACTTTTGTTCATTAGAGTAATAGAAATACTATCCCAACCACTTTTAGGATATACCACAATTCAACACTTACTTGACCTTATTTCCAGATTGTCTACATTATGTTTCCAGACAAACGTAGCACAAGCCCAAGCCTTAACTTCTTTAAGTTGGGTTTCTTCCCATATCATATCTGATATAATTGGGACAAAACTGGAGTGAACCCTAAATTATCAATATGTAGCAATTTTAAGGTATATCCTAGATGGATACATTAGTAGAACTCATCATGGATCAAACCATATCTTAATAGGGTTCAATTTCTTCTCTTAGATTCACCATTGAGCTATGGTATTCTAAGATGAGTCTACTATAATTGAATGCATGCTCTACATGACTGTATACATCACAATGTATAGTCAAATTATAAATGTAACTCATTCACTTCACCAAGTAAAAGATGGGTTTGGTCATCTCATAACCAAGTCATAATCGTTACATTTAAATGAGAGTCTCTACATCTCTTGTATTCTCGGAATACGTTGCATTCGCTCTAATTAGTCATTTAAATTCGGAAATCAAATTTCTAGAATGTCTTAAATGACTTAGTTAAGAAATAAGTTCCCAAAATTAATCTAGCAACTCTTGCTCTATTAAAATTTTTAAAAGTAACTTATTATCTACTTAACTTTCTGCTTCGATTTAGATTATACTAGAATCCAAAAACCAAGAAGCAGAACTAACCAACAATTTAGTTTAGAGCATGAACCAAAACTTCAAAAGTTTGGTTCTTCTAGGAAGACTGATACTTTATCAAGTTCCCTTTACAATACCTTATATTTACTACAAAATAATTATATTTCTTTGTCTTTGACTTTTCAAGACTTGCTTTCCTCTATGCTTCCATTTTAAATCACATCTAGCTTCTCAAGCTATTCTATGTGATTAATCATTTTTCAAAAGAATGATTATTAATAAACAACTTTTATTACATCCTAGTCCAGAAGAAGTCCTTTACAAGTACTATACTTTATAGTATTATTTCACTCATAATACAACCTTTGTATGTGATGTAGGACATCAAAGGCACTTGCATTGACTAATTTTGCTTCTGAAGCTCATTAGTCATCAATACTATCATATAGCATGGCAACAAGATGCCAATTGCGCATAGTGTCTTTTTCTTCTTAGGATGTTTTATGGAGGGCCTTTAAGAAAAGGCCTAATAGCATATGAACAATCTTTTGAAATTAAGAACAATTCTCAATTTCCTAAGTCAATCAAAGAAATCGGGTTTAGTCAAACTATCAATATCCTATATATTAGGAAATAGGGGTTTTGAGGTGAGTAATTAGGTAATCTACATAAACAGAGAATTAGATTTCATTTTTATCCATAATGATTGGGTCTTTAATCATATGGTACCTCCCACTATTTTATCAAATTCCATACACCCTCTAATGGAATTCGGGAATCTCATTCCTAATGGGGATTGGGGTCCCACTGTGACCTAGAAGCCTCACATGTTAGTTTCTTGGCTTCTAACCCACAATAAGAAGACAACTCTTTGTCTATTGCTTCATAAGCAAGTTCCAATCGTTTTGCCTCTAGGGAACATACACCTCACATGTTAGTTTCTTGGAATACTTCCCTAGTTAAGTTAAACCCATCATTCACACAGGTATGTTTCGCCAAATATATACCTCACATGTTAGTTTCTTGGTATATACCAGTTTAGGCACCCCATGATATCTCATATGTGATAGTTTCAAGTAATGTCTTTAACATGGGTAGCTCCTACATGTCTGCAGCCAGGTACCCACATTAAGGGACGTTAGATGATCCTATAATGATGGAAGGCAATGAAGAATTCATTCCCTATGATTTCTTCATTTTCAACTTAATATTAAAAGAGAGGGGTTTTAAAGGGTCTCATCAAATTAACATGCATCCTATGTATCAAAATTTAAACCTATAAATTATGCTATTTATAATCATACATCTCATGCTATTATAAATCATACATCGCATGTTATTATATATCAACATATATAAAGTACCATATTTTGATATTAGCCCCTAAGTGAATAGGTAACATATACCAAACTATGGTATTGGAGCTAACACAATTATCTCATAAATTAAAGCTCCCACTATGATGATTATGGACTTTGAGAGGATTCAATCCAAGCCAATAGATTGAATCCAAGGTCTAAGGTGGGTGTAGGTGATCGTAAAATAAACCATTCGTAACATGCATGCTTTCTTGAAACACTTCTCTAAGCTTTCAAGTCCTTCAATCTGCTCCCTTGGCTTGATGGTCTCCACCATTGGCTTGTTGGGCTCCATCATACTCCTTTGGGTCCACCATGCTCCTTAGTGCGCTCTCGATTACATAACATTTACATAATATATAGAAAGGGATACATAAGGGGAATGTGGGGTACATAAGAGAATGATAGAGAGAGAGGGAAGGTGGCATGCAAGCCCCAAATAATAAATTACATCACCATAATAAAATTACAACTCTTGAAAAATTATTACAACCCATTCATAAGACGGCCAATCACAATTGGTTTAAGGGGTATAGTCCATAATCATCATCCAAACACATACATACAATCTCATTGCATAATGTAAAGAAAAACTGTAAGCATTAAGACATATGGGCATTATGGTAATTCTCTTGAATGATTTACATTAATCTCATTAATGCATCCTAATCTTATTAGGTTTAAACAAAAATATCCAGAATTAAATAAAGTCTTAACATTTAAGACATTTAGTTTCAATTAATCAAATTAATAGAAACATATAAAGTTTCCTAAAATAACTCTAATATCCAATATTAGGGTTTCCTTATTTAAACAAAACAATTTCATTTAATTAAGAATTTCCAGATTTTAATTTAATCCCCAATTGTATTTTAAACCATTTAAAACATTATAAAATTAATCAATATTAATTAAATAATTAACATGGGAATTAAATAAAATCAATTAAATGATGAATTAGTGCATTAGGGTTTCCTAAAACCCTAAACCCTAAATGCATAACCCTAAACCCTAAATGCAAGCCCTAATCATTAAATGCCTTATGATTGGTCATTTAATGTCCAATCATTAAAACCCTAGGTTCATACGGTATTTAATAAAAGGGATTAGGGTTTAATTAATGCCAAATAGGGTATTTATTACCCTTAATTAATTACACTAATTAGGGTTATCAACACCCTAACCCTAGACATCATTAATGGTATTAATTATGCCCTAACAATTAATAACCATGATTGGTCATTTAATGACCAATCATTAACTCTTAATTAAGGTAATTAATATTCCAATTAGGGTTTTAATTAATGCCATAATGAAATTAGGGTTTCATCATTAACTCAAAATTAGGGTTTCATCCTTAACTCTATGCAGCTGTCACTACCAAGGGGCTGCCTGAGCTTGGCTAGGCTGCCATGGCCACCAACGGCTGTGGGAGGCCATGGCCAGCCAATGGAGAGGACTACAAGGGTGTGGGACAAGCCCTTGGACACGTGAGAAGTGGTGGAAGTGGCTGCCATCATCAAGAACAATTAGGGTTTCCAAAACCCATTGCTGGAGCCATTGTTGCAGACCTTCAAGGTCACAATAGCTTCTAAAACCTTATCAATTCGACTCTTCCATTGAAACCAGCTTTTGTATCATGTCCCTACATGAAATACTAAGCCAATAGAAAAGGTTTGGATGATCATATCATCACCAATTGTTCTAAACAATTAAAACAACAGTAGGCTGCCCAGAATTTGACAGCATACTGTCCATGGTCAGAAATTGATTTAAAACCCAGCAAGATGATTAAGTCAGGCTACCAAACGAATTTTCCCAGTATCCTACATGTCTTAGGAAACTAATGCAATTGGTTTCATGCAATTTGGAGTTTCCTAACTCAAGTTCTAATCAAAACTCCATTGATGACTTTTCTGCAGAGAAAATCTGCTATGCTGTTCATGAAAAATTTTCAAACTTTTTGAATCTTTTTCCATCAAAACCTTTTTGAAACTTAAAGAAAATCATATACTCATGATATATAATGATCCTACAATGATCTTCCATCATAAATACAGCAGCTTTAATTAGAATTAATTGCAAGAACCTCAGGGTTCTAAAACCCAGATTCAGCCTCCATGCTGTTCTTCTCCTTCTTCCTTCTGTTCTAGCATCTTAATCCAATTATGATGCATCTAAATGCTTGGGAACCTTTCCCTACCATGTCTAGAACATAACCCAAGTGGTGGCAACCATTGCCATGCCTTTGATCTCCATCAATAACTCAAAGTTGTGGCTATTGCATCATTCCCGAGCAAAACTGTCTTTCCAGACAGCCTGTAGTAAAAAATTCATAACTTTCACTACAGAACTCGGATTGACGCACCGTTTGTTGGGTTGGAAAGCTTATTCAAAGAGCTTTCTAACCATATATGGCTCGAAAATTTTGGAGAAGAACTCTGAATTCGGCAGGCAAAACAAGATGACGGTTTTTCATGGCAACCATGAAAACTGTTCATAACAGTTTTATAAAACCCTAGTTTCCTTATTCTTCTTCTCCAAACTCAAACCCTATGCAACCTATTGCATCCATGGCTACACTTAACCATCAATTAGAAGAGGAGTAGAAGAGAATTGACCTAGGGTTCCAAACCCTAGGTTCAGCCATGGAGGAAAACCAATTATGCAGAAAAATTTTCCAGATTTTTGAATCATTCAACTACACCATAATTACCAGCCCATATTTATTTTGTATTATGCATAATCATGGCTCTGATACCACTGTTGGGAATCATTGGTCAGCACTTTCAGAAAGAAACCAAGGAACTTTTGCAGAAATACAATATAGGGCACCATCTATCCTCCCCTTATCGCCCACAGACTAATGGGGCAGTGGAGGCCGCCAACAAGAATGTTAAGAAGATACTACAGAAAACAGCTGACACCTACACTGATTGGCATGAGAAGTTGCCATTAGCCTTGTGGGGCTATAGAACATCTGTGAGATCATCAACAGGGGCTACCCCTTATTCCTTGGTGTATGGGATGGAGGCTGTTTTGCCTATTGAGTTGGAGGTACCGTCATTACGGGTTGCTATGGAGAGTCAGATAGCAGAAGCAGATTGGGTTAAGAACCGTTACGATGAGCTGGCATTGCTCGATGAAAGGCGATTGAGGGCCTTATATCATGTGCAGGGATATCAGCGAAGGGTTACAAGAGCATTCAACAAGCATGTCAAAGACCGAGGTTTGAAGACAGGGGATTTGGTGTTGAAAGAAATCAGAGCTCCAATTTTTGATCCACGAGGGAAGTTCAAGCCAAGTTGGGGTGGCCCGTATGTTATCAAGGAGATATTACCAGCAGGGGCTGTTCGCCTCATGGATTTGGATGGAATTGAGTTCGCTCGTCCTACCAATTTGGATCAATTGAAGAAGTACTATGTGTAAGGCCTGCTAGGTTGAAAATGTTGGGAATCGAACAAGAGGGAAAAATTGAATTGCGGAATATAAAAAATTTTTCCTACGATTCCACAGCCCATGAATCTAACTATGCATAACACAAAATCAAACCCTAACTACGAAGAGGGTTAGAACACTTACAGTTTTAATGGTCTTCTCCTTTTTGCTCCAAGCTTTGATCCCGGACAGCGGTGAATGAGCAGCCCAAGTGTGCTGCCTCCAACGGTATCCACACCTAGCTAGAGCTTCAAGTCCTTTCTTTCTTCTTCCTTGTTGTTGCTAGAGGTGGAGAAGAGAGAGAGAGAGAAGAGAGCCTCCAAGGGGCTGGACGGCTAGGGTTTATTGTGCAAGCCTATTATGCCATGTCACACATAAGTGTGACTTATATAGGCAACCCACTAAAGGGGGCTGGCCATGGGGAAGAAACCCTAATAGGGTTATGTGTAATTACACTTAATTGCACATTAACCCCTATTATTTGTATTAAATACAAATAGGCCTATAAAGAACTATTCTTTATTCACTAAGACCCTTTCTCTCATAGACTTTAAAGCCCTTCTTGCATGATCAGTGTGTGACCCATTGGGTTCACATCATCAAGTAGTAGGAATAGCACGAGGTGTGCACAATGGAACGCTTTCCATTTAGGGTCTAATTGGAACTCCTTCCAATTCCCTAATTGATTATAACTCACTTATATCAATTAGGGCTTCTACTAACCATGAGTAACACCTAGCATATGGCTCATGGTGTGGTCCTTAATGAGGTGAATAGTCATTTACAAAGAACCCTTCTGTTATAGTTTATAGGTTACAATTGCATCCTTCCTTCAACACAATGTCTCCAATTGAACTAATAGGACATGGAAGTCTGTCAAGTCCCTAGTTCAATTACTTTATACTCATTCATAGATATCAACTCATTGATGAACTCATGAAACTCTTTTCATATTCATCCTACCATGGCCATGGATTTAATGAGTTATATTATGAATGCTATATGAGACATTCTCTCTCTTTTTCCTGAGAATGATGGATCCCTTGTTGATCACTCACATGCCTTCATACACATAGCAGTAGGGCCAATGAACACCTTTGCAGACCCCTGAATAGGATCTGCACTTAGTGTTATCAAACTTCTAAAGCTATATGCATAAGGCAACTATGGTGTCTCAGGTCTAAGGATTACTTGTACCACTATAACAATGAGAAACTGATTGACAGGCAGGATAAAACTCCATTCAGTTTATCTCATATCTTTGGTCACATTCAGTGTACCTATTCTATAATAGGCACCCACTTGTTGGTTGTAGTGTCTCCACACAAATAGCTTGAGACTAGCTATCCTCCTATAGAGTCAACCTAACAAGTGCTAGTCCTATGGTTCATTACTGTCCATCATAGTGAACCTTCAACTAGGAATGCTTAAGGAGTTTAGTACAGAGATATATCTATAGTCTCAAAATTACAACTCTTTGTAATTCCATATTCTCAACTCTAACTCCATGGACATATTATGTAAATATAAATGATGCATATAAACATAATAGAATAAGCCCTTTTATTAAATCAATAATAAATGTGACATACATAAATGAAATCAAATGATTGTTCCTAATCCCTAAACAATCATCTCTATGATTGGCTCTAGGGCATAATCCTAACAATCTCCCACTTGCACTAAAGCCAATCGACCATGTATCGCATACCTATCTTCTCAAGATGTTGGTCTTAGACATAACCAATTATGTTTTAAAGCTTTAGTCAGTAGATCTACAAAAACTTATGTAGATAATATCTTCTGTAATGTATCTATTACCTCTTCCAATGATTCCTCTAATCACTTGGAATTGTCACTCTATGAGTTTGGACTTTTGATGAGACCGTGATTCCTATACTTGAGCTATAGACCCATTGTTGTCACAAAACAAGGTGTGGGCAACTCAATGGAAGGAACAACTCTAAGTTCTAAATGAACTTATAGATCCAAACAGTCTCCTAGACAATGCGACAATTAATTCACCCTCAATAATGGAATCCACTGTATCTTTCATACAGTTCTTCCATTAAGTATTTCACCAACTAAAGTGAATATAAAATATACCCCATATGGATTATATCCAAATCCATATACCCATCTACTATGAGTTTACAATTTCCATATACAATCCAATATTCCAAATTTGAATTGATTGATAACTATTTGTAACAATTACAACATAATAGATATCAGGTTCAATACATAGTGTAAAATAAGGCTTCTTAACACTTTAAGAATCTTACTTGTGTTATCCTAGGGCACATGCCCTTGAATAATGAATTCTTATCTGAAGTAAATCAGACCTCCCTTAGAATTCTCCATGTTGAACTCCTTCAACATTTCAACTATGTTTGATGATTTGGAGATACTTAGCAATCTATATGATCTATCTCTATAGATCTTATTGGATACTTTTGCCAAATCTTTCATGAATTAGTTTTTCTCCAAAAACTAAAACTTTACATTAGATAACATTCATATATCATTCATAATGATTATGATGTCATCCATACTTAGGATAAAGAAAAACGATCGCACTCCCACTAACCTTTTATACACTCATGGTCCATCTATACAATGAGAGAAATCAAACAATTTGATTACCTCAACTTTATAGATGTTCTAATTATGAGAACCTTGTAGTCTATTAATAGACTTCTATAACTTACACACTTTTATGGTTTTTCACCATTTGATATAACATCTTTATATCCTTTTTAACATATCTTATATTCAAAATGTGTGTTTATAGATAACAAGATCCAAATGGATTTCAGCATAACTATTATCAAACAAGTTTCTTTATAGACAACTTTTTGCCTATGTTGAAAACATTCTTAAATAGCCAAGCCTTTTAGGTCTCTACCTATCCATATTGGATTTAATGACTCTTAGTCATTTCTCGAGTTGATGTGAAACATCGTCTAGTCATAATCAATAGGATTATCTTGGTGATCTTTATCACCAAAGAACAATTCTTTCACATTCTAATAGAGATACAATATCTCTCTTATGTTAAGAAATATCCAATTTGATCTATGAAAAGATTGTAGTGTAGTTAAGGGTTTTGTCTCAACAGAGACAAGGGTTGGATCTTTGTTCGTTTGTGGCTTTACAGACAATTCTATAAATTCTATCTCCTTTTGCATATTTCTTGAATGAACTCTTTCTCAAGAAAATCCAGCAAACATCCTAATGGACAACTTTTGTTCACTAGGGTAATAGAAATACTATCCCAACCACTTTTGGGATATACCACAATTCAACACTTACTTGACCGTATTTCCAGATTGTCTACATTATGTTTCCAGACATACGTAGCACAAGCCCAAGCCTTAACTTCTTTAAGTTGGGTTTCTTCCCATATCATATCTGATATAATTGGGACAAAACTGGAGTGAACCCTAAATTATCAATATGTAGCAATTTTAAGGTATATCCTAGATGGATACGTTAGTAAAACTCATCATGGATCAAACCATATCTTAATAGGGTTCAATTTGTTCTCTTAGATTCACCATTGAGCTATGGTATTCTAAGATGAGTCTACTATAATTGAATGCATGCTCTACATGACTGTATACATCACAATGTATAGTCAAATTATAAATGTAACTCATTCACTTCACCAAGTAAAAGATGGGTTTGGTCATCTCATAACCAAGTCATAATCGTTACATTTAAATGAGAGTCTCTACATCTCTTGTATTCTCGGAATACGTTGCATTCGCTCCAATTAGTCATTTAAATTCAGAAATCAAATTTCTAGAATGTCTTAAATGACCTAGTTAAGAAATAAGTTCCCAAAATTAATCTAGCAACTCTTGCTCTATTAAAATTTTTAAAGGTAACTTATTGTCTACTTAACTTTCTGCTTCGATTTAGATTACACTAGAATCCAAAAACCAAGAAGCAGAACTAACCAACAATTTAGTTTAGAGCATGAACCAAAACTTCAAAAGTTTGGTTCTTCTAGGAAGACTGATACTTTATCAAGTTCCCTTTACAATACCTTATATTTACTACAAAATAATTATATTTCTTTGTCTTTGACTTTTCAAGACTTGCTTTCCTCTATGCTTCCATTTTAAATCACATCTAGCTTCTCAAGCTATTCTATATGATTAATCATTTTTCAAAAGAGTGATTATTAATAAACAACTTTTATTACATCCTAGTCCAGAAGAAGTCCTTTACAAGTACTATACTTTATAGTATTATTTTACTCACAATACAACCTTTGTATGTGATGTAGGACATCAAAGGCACTTGCATTGACTAATTTTGCTTCTGAAGCTCATTAGTCATCAATACTATCATATAGCATGGCAACAAGATGCCAATTGCGCATAGTGTCTTTTTCTTCTTAGGATGTTTTATGGAGGGCCTTTAATAAAAGGCCTAATAGCATATAAACAATCTTTTGGAATTGAGAACAATTCTCAATTTCCTAAGTCAATCAAAGAAATCGGGTTTAGTCAAACTATCAATATCCTATATTAGGAAATAGGGGTTTTGAGGTGAGTAATTAGGTAATCTACATAAACAAAGAATTAGATTTCATTTTTATCCATAATGATTGGGTCTTTAATCATATGGTACCTCCCACTATTTTATCAAATTCCATACACCCTCTAATGGAATTCGGGAATCTCATTCCTAATGGGGATTGGGGTCCCACTGTGACCTAGAAGCCTCACATGTTAGTTTCTTGGCTTCTAACCCACAATAAGAAGACAACTCTTTGTCTATTGCTTCATAAGCAAGTTCCAATCGTTTTGCCTCTAGGGAACATACACCTCACATGTTAGTTTCTTGGAATACTTCCCTAGTTAAGTTAAACCCATCATTCACACAGGTATGTTTCGCCAAATATATACCTCACATGTTAGTTTCTTGGTATATACCAGTTTAGGCACCCCATGATATCTCATATGTGATAGTTTCAAGTAATGTCTTTAACATGGGTAGCTCCTACATGTCTGCAGCCAGGTACCCACATTAAGGGACGTTAGATGATCCTATAATGATGGAAGGCAATGAAGAATTCATTCCCTATGATTTCTTCATTTTCAACTTAATATTAAATAAGAGGGGTTTTAAAGGGTCTCATCAAATTAACATGCATCCTATGTATCAAAATTTAAACATATAAATTATGCTATTTATAATCATACATCTCATGCTATTATAAATCATACATCGCATGCTATTATATATCAACATAAATAAAGTACCATATTTTGATATTAGTCCCTAAGTGAATAGGTAACATATACCAAACTATGGTGTTGGAGCTAATACAATTATCTCATAAATTAAAGCTCCCACTATGATGATTATGGACTTTGAGAGGATTCAATCCAAGCCAATAGATTGAATCCAAGGTCTAAGGTGGGTGTAGGTGATCGTAAAATAACACATTCGAAACATGCATGCTGTCTTGAAACACTTCTCTAAGCTTTCAAGTCCTTCAATCTGCTCCCTTGGCTTGATGGTCTCCACCATTGGCTTGTTGGGCTCTATCATGCTCCTTTGGGTCCACCATGCTCCTTAGTGCGCTCTCGATTACATAACATTTACATAATTTAAAGAAAGGGATACATAAGGGGAATGTGGGGTACATAAGAGAATGATAGAGAGAGAGGGAAGGTGGCATGCAAGCCCCAAATAATAAATTATATCACCATAATAAAATTACAACTCTTGAAAAATTGTTACAACCCATTCATAAGACGGCCAATCACAATTGGTTTAACGGGTATAGTCCATAATCATCATCCAAACACATACATACAATCTCATTGCATAATGTAAAGAAAAACTATAAGCATTAAAACATATGGGCATTATGGTAATTCTCTTGAATGATTTACATTAATCTCATTAATGCGTCCTAATCTTATTAGGTTTAAACAAAAATATCCAGAATTAAATAAAGTCTTAACATTTAAGACATTTAGTTTCAATTAATCAAATTAATAGAAACATATAAAGTTTCCTAAAATAACTCTAATATCCAATATTAGGGTTTCCTTATTTAAACAAAACAATTTCATTTAATTAAGAATTTCCAGATTTTAATTTAATCCCCAATTGTATTTTAAACCATTTAAAACATTATAAAATTAATCAATATTAATTAAATAATTAATATGGGAATTAAATAAAATCAATTAAATGATGAATTAGTGTATTAGGGTTTCCTAAAACCCTAAACCCTAAATGCATAACCCTAAACCCTAAATGCAAGCCCTAATCATTAAATGCCTTATGATTGGTCATTTAATGACCAATCATTAAAACCCTAGGTTCATACGGTATTTAATAAAAGGGATTAGGGTTTAATTAATGCCAAATAGGGTATTTATTACCCTTAATTAATTACACTAATTAGGGTTATCAAAACCCTAACCCTAGACATCATTAATGGTATTAATTATGCCCTAACAATTAATAACCATGATTGGTCATTTGATGACCAATCATTAACTCTTAATTAAGGTAATTAATATTCCAATTAGGGTTTTAATTAATGCCATAATGAAATTAGGGTTTCATCATTAACTCAAAATTAGGGTTTCATCCTTAACTCTATGCAGCCGTCACTACCAGGGGGCTGCTTGAGCTTGGCTAGGCTGCCATGGCCACCAACGGCTGTGGGAGGCCATGGCCAGCCAAGGGAGAGGACTACAGGGGTGTGGGACAAGCCCTTGGACACGTGAGAAGAGGTGGAAGTGGCTGCCATCATCAAGAACAATTAGGGTTTCCAAAACCCATTGCTGGAGCCATTGTTGCAGACCTTGAAGGTCACAATAGCTTCTAAAACCTTATCAATTCGACTCCTACATTGAAACCAGCTTTTGTATCATGTCCCTACATGAAATACTAAGCTAATAGAAGAGGTTTGGATGATCAAATCATCATCAATTGTTCTAAACAATTAAAACAACAGTAGGCTGCCCAGAAATTTACAGCATACTGTCCATTGTCAGAAATTGATTTAAAACCCAGCAAGATGAATGAATTAGGCTACCAAACGAATTTTCCCAGTATCCTACATGTCTTAGGAAACTAATGAAATTGGTTTCATGCAATTTGGAGTTCCCTAACTCAAGTTCTAATCAAAACTCCATTGATGACTTTTCTGCAGAGAAAATCTGCTATGCTGTTCATGAAAAATTTTCAAACTTTTTGAATCTTTTTCCATCAAAACCTTTTTGAAACTTAAAGAAAATCATATACACATGATATATAATGATCCTACAATGATCTTCCATCATAAATACAGCAGCTTTAATTAGAATTAATTGCAAGAACCTTAGGGTTCTAAAACCCAGATTCAGCCTCCATGGTGTTCTTCTCCTTCTTCCTTCTGTTCTAGCATCTTAATCCAATTATGATGCATCTAAATGCTTGGGAACCTTTCCCTACCATGTTTAGAACATAACCCAAGTGGTGGCAACCATTGCCATGCCTTTGATCTCCATCAATAACTCAAAGTTGTGGCTATTGCATCATTCCCGAGCAAAACTGTCTTTCCAGACAGCCTGTAGTAAAAAATTCATAACTTTCACTACAGAACTCGGATTGACGCACCGTTTGTTGGGTTGGAAAGCTTATTCAAAGAGCTTTCTAACCATATATGGCTTGAAAATTTTGGAGAAGAACTCTGAATTCGGTAGGCAAAACAAGATGACGGTTTTTCATGGCAACCATGAAAACTGTTCATAACAGTTTTATAAAACCCTAGTTTCCTTATTCTTCTTCTTCAAACTCAAACCCTATGCAACCTATTGCATCCATGGCTACACTTAACCATCAATTAGAAGAGGAGTAGAAGAGAATTGACCTAGGGTTCCAAACCCTAGGTTCAGCCATGGAGGAAAACCAATTATGCAGAAAAATTTTCCAGATTTTTGAATCATTCAACTACACCATAATTACCAGCCCATATGTATTTTGTATTATGCATAATCATGGCTCTGATACCACTGTTGGGAATCGAACAAGAGGGAAAAATTGAATTGCGGAATATAAAAATTTTTCCTACGATTCCACAGCCCATGAATCTAACTATGCATAACACAAAATCAAACCCTAACTACGAAGAGGGTTAGAACACTTACAGATTTTAATGGTCTTCTCCTTTTTGCTCCAAGCTTTGATCCCGGACAGCGGTGAATGAGCAGCCCAAGTGTGCTGCCTCCAACGGTATCCACACCTAGCTAGAGCTTCAAGTCCTTTCTTTCTTCTTCCTTGTTGTTGCTAGAGGTGGAGAAGAGAGAGAGAGAGAAGAGAGCCTCCAAGGGGCTGGACGGCTAGGGTTTATTGTGCAAGCCTATTATGCCATGTCACACATAAGTGTGACTTATATAGGCAACCCACTAAAGGGGGCTGGCCATGGGGAAGAAACCCTAATAGGGTTATGTGTAATTACACTTAATTGCACATTAACCCCTATTATTTGTATTAAATACAAATAGGCCTATAAAGAACTATTCTTTATTCACTAAGACCCTTTCTCTCATAGACTTTAAAGCCCTTCTTGCATGATCAGTGTGTGACCCATTGGGTTCACATCATCAAGTAGTAGGAATAGCACGAGGTGTGCACAATGGAACGCTTTCCATTTAGGGTCTAATTGGAACTCCTTCCAATTCCCTAATTGATTATAACTCACTTATATCAATTAGGGCTTCTACTAACCATGAGTAACACCTAGCATATGGCTCATGGTGTGGTCCTTAATGAGGTGAATAGTCATTTACAAAGAACCCTTCTGTTATAGTTTATAGGTTACAATTGCATCCTTCCTTCAACACAATGTCTCCAATTGAACTAATAGGACATGGAAGTCTGTCAAGTCCCTAGTTCAATTACTTTATACTCATTCATAGATATCAACTCATTGATGAACTCATGAAACTCTTTTCATATTCATCCTACCATGGCCATGGATTTAATGAGTTATATTATGAATGCTATATGAGACATTCTCTCTCTTTTTCCTGAGAATGATGGATCCCTTGTTGATCACTCACATGCCTTCATACACATAGCAGTAGGGCCAATGAACACCTTTGCAGACCCCTGAATAGGATCTGCACTTAGTGTTATCAAACTTCTAAAGCTATATGCATAAGGCAACTATGGTGTCTCAGGTCTAAGGATTACTTGTACCACTATAACAATGAGAAACTGATTGACAGGCAGGATAAAACTCCATTCAGTTTATCTCATATCTTTGGTCACATTCAGTGTACCTATTCTATAATAGGCACCCACTTGTTGGTTGTAGTGTCTCCACACAAATAGCTTGAGACTAGCTATCCTCCTATAGAGTCAACCTAACAAGTGCTAGTCCTATGGTTCATTACTGTCCATCATAGTGAACCTTCAACTAGGAATGCTTAAGGAGTTTAGTACAGAGATATATCTATAGTCTCAAAATTACAACTCTTTGTAATTCCATATTCTCAACTCTAACTCCATGGACATATTATGTAAATATAAATGATGCATATAAACATAATAGAATAAGCCCTTTTATTAAATCAATAATAAATGTGACATACATAAATGAAATCAAATGATTGTTCCTAATCCCTAAACAATCATCTCTATGATTGGCTCTAGGGCATAATCCTAACAGAAAACCCATAAGGGCGGCCTAGGCAAAAGTTAAGGCATTTGAACTACGAGGGCCTGATTCCCCATTCCTAAAAAAAAAAAAAAAAAAAAAAAAAAAAAGAAAAAAATGAAAAGAAAAGAAAAAATTGAAAAAAGGATGGGGATACGTAGGCAGCCCATAAAGTTACCTTGGGTGCGGTCCAAACAACACCACAACAACAAATCTCAAAATTGAATTATTATTGGCAATTCATTTAGAACTGATTGGTTGACATAACAATTTATTGGTGTTAGATAAAGAACTATTGATATGCCATAGATAACCTATTTCTAAAAGTCTTCAAGTCTTTTTGTTTTTCTTCAGAGTCTCTTGGTTTGCTTTCTTCTCTTTTCTTTCAAGTCTTCGCTTCTTTCGCAAGTCATGAGCATGTGCTGCTTCCACTGCTTCCAGAATGTCTTCCCTGCAAAATCCAAGTCTTGTGTCCTTGATAAGGTCATAAATCCTTTCCCTGCGTATGGTTTCTCTTTCACCCAAGCTAGTCTTCAACCGTGTCTTGTATTCAGGGCTCATGACATAAGGCCCATCAGTGTTTTCAACTCGAGTCAGTTTCAGTTGGTCAGTCCATCTAGTCTTGGCCCACTTAACCATTGTGGGGCCCACAGGTTCGACAGAATGATCAAATACCACAGAAGTAGGTATGGTTTGCATGGCACCCAGTTGACGAAGGATTCTTGAAGTCCAATAGAAGGAAGTTGATCTCAACCCTATAAGCTTGACCATAGCACACCCAGAAGTTCGGAGAAGAATTTGTTCCTTGCATCCCCATGTGGAGACAAACCACCTGATGTTTCGCCCTGAGAGAGTTTGAAAGTAGCCCAACCATTCCCTCAAAGAAAATTGACCAGGAAATTCAACTCAACGGCAACAATAATGTTGGGGTTTGTATGGATTAATGGCGGCAGGAGATAAGAAATTAAGCCTTTCAAGAAGCCACATCTGCAGTAGAATGGGGCTCCCTCCTAATGGGGCTTGTGGGTTATCATGAACTTTGTCTAAACTGTTGAGGGTTTCAGCTAGCACCATGGGAATCGGGTTGTTGTGCTCAAGAAGAAAAGGAATCAGTTCACAAATTTGAATAGGGACATAGAGAGTCCCCGTGGAGATAAGGAAGCGACCAACCAAGCAGAAAGCAAGAGCATGTTGAGTAGGAAGGTTGAAATCCAAGGTACCTTTGCTATCATGAGCCAAAAAGGAAGTTGCTATTTCCATGAGATTCACCTCATGATCCTTCACAAATATGGAGGCCTCTTGTTGAGAAATCCCAAGGAAGTTGGAGAAGGAAATCATGTAACTTGAGCGTGGAGTAGGGAGGATGAAAGGTCTTACAGGTAAAACTCCATACAAAGCGCAGAACTCTTCCATTGTTAGGCATAGCTCTTCATAGTTGAAACGGAATACATGAAGTTGGGGATCCCAAAAATATGTAGCAGCAGTAAGAAGAGTGGTTTCAAGCTTCACATGCATCAAAGAAAACAACGGATCCAAGCAGTAGCGTTTGAACTCCTTCCTTGCCTCCGCACTCATAACCTTCAGAAAATCACTCAAGAGTTTGTCTAGGGCTTCCATAACTTGCTCTCAATGAATGTTAGTAGGGTTTGAGACCCCTTGGATGTGCTTTTATAGGAAAAAATTCGGAAATCCGTGTTTTGGAAGGTGGAATTCCGTCAAAATAGGAAGTTTCCTAAAATCAGGCGAAACACCGCTTCGGGCTCGGGTGACCACCCAGGCCTGGGCGGCTAGCCGCCTGGGCCCAGGCGGCTAGCCGCCCAGCCCCAGGTGGTCACCCGAGGCCGCCGTCTTGTTTCGCCCATTTTTGCCTTGTTATGCCTTCGTTTGGCCCTTTTGTGATGTTGTGACTTTTTTGTGCTTGATTTAAGCCCATTTTTCACTCAATACAAGATCATATCATTGCAATAAAGTTCGAACATAGATTCATCAAGTATCCATAATAAAGGTTCAAGGTTGGGAATTGAAATTCCTAATTAGTACATAACAAGATAGATAGAAAGATTCCAAACATTCCTAACAAGAGGTGAGTGAAACTCAATGATTTCCCGTGGGCCTTCTCTTTCGACTTGGCCCAGCTCCATCATGCCCTGAACGAGGTGCTCTAGAAGGGGGCATATCCTGTGGTGGATTAGACGATGATGCCTGTTGCAAACAAAGATAATGAGTTAGGAGGGTAATGGTGCCAATCCTAGTTGAAAGCTAATAAGATGATCACTCACTTGGGGATTTAAGCGTGCTTCTAGAACTGAGTTCTCTAAACTCATTCGCACAAGATCCCTCCTCAACCCTTCATTGAGTTCAATGCATTCCTGGGCATACTCCCGTGGAACCTAGGAAAGTATAAACATGGTTAACAATAATGAAAGAATCCAATTTCAAGAAGATAAGAGTTTGGAACTCACATTCTCATAATATGGATCGATCTTGGGATATTCATCGAATGGTGGATGGGTAATATCAGTCTTCACAAATTTTGTCCCACTGCACAAGTTCACATACCAATTTAGTTGTGGGAGGGGTGGAGGTTGATTTCCTTCAAGGTCCTCATCCTCATCATTGTAAGTCATCCCAGTGGCAGATCCAACTGTGGAGCTGTGTCCCCTTGCTCGTCGGCCCTGAAATTCAAATGTTTGTCAAATGGAGTCTTTCATGTAATCTTAAAAAAGAGTTTAAGAATGTGGGGAGCTCACCCCTTGAGGTGGGAGACCAGTGACCCTAGGATTCATCAAATATTGTCGACAGAAGGCAATGTATTCTATGCGAGGGGAGGTGAATCCCTCAGCATCCCAACCCCTCAGAGCTTCTTCTAGTTCATCCCCCACTAGGTGGCTAGTGTGCCTCATGTTCTCTGGTGGCATGGAAGGTGTCACAGCTGCATTCATATTTCCATGAACTTGTCTCAGGACTCGTTCCCCAAGATACCAGCATCTACCTGTGGGGCCTTCAAAAAGGACCCTTTTGCTTGTCAACTCCAAACAAGAGGAGTACTTCTCGGGTAGCCTATGCTGCCACAGCCTCCATGGATCCCATTCCACCTGTTGAGTTTGAAATGAGAAATGAGAAAAAAAGATAAAAAAGACAAAAAGAGAAAGAAAGATTCTACCATATCAGCAGTCAAGCTGGCAAGATATGCCCTTGCATGGGCATAATCGTGTCGATTGGAGGCTCTTGTAGCCAAGCAAGATGGAGCATAATTCTGAAGTATAGGCCATGACATGGCATCACTAGAAAGAGTTGGGCGACACATGTTCAGGTACTCGTAGTACCATATCTGGGGAAAACCAAAAAAATATATATAGATGAAATCATGTGTGTGTTAAGTTTCGGGAAATAATAGAGAATTGAATGTTCTTTGTTACCTCCCAAACGAAAGGAACTCCCCCAAAGTTCTTTGCAACTCCTCGGGACATGTCAGTCATGGAGCGATACATGTTTGCGAAAGCAGCTCCACCCCAATTGTATCTCCCAATTTTGTTCACATCTTCCATGCTAGCTAGCAACTCAAGTCGAGCCATGTCATTGGTGCCTGCAAAGAAGGTGCATGAAATCATGTAGAGCAAGAAAGCTCTCACAATGTATTTGGGATCCGTCCCCTCACTCTCTTCTTCAGTGGCAAAGGTGTTGTAGAGCCAAGTACGGCGCACACCTTTTGGGCTTAATTCCGCTTCAACCCCAAGTAGAGCTACTATGTAGTTTTGATCCATGTTGGCATGTTCATAGTATTCCAAGCGCTTGCCTTTCAAGCTCAACCCAGTTATCATGGTGAAATCCTTAGGGGTCATGGTCATCTCCCCGAAGCTAAAATGGAAAGTGTTGGTGGTGTCCCACCATAGCTCTGTCAAGGCAAATAATGCTTGCCTATCCCATTGCTCGTTCCATAGAGCATCTAGGAAGGGCTCAAAACCCGCCTTCTTTATTATCTTGCGAGCACGTGGTTGGGCATGATTCATATGTCTCCACCAAGAGATGAGTCCCTTTATTGATGTCCTTGTACGGAGACTTTGGAAGTCGGGCTATGTCAAAGGATTGTGCATTGAGTTAGCATTGAAAACATAGAGATATTGGGCACGCATTGGTAATTGATTTCAAATGGTTGTCCAAAAGTTTTAAAATATGGGTTTTGATTCATGAAATGAATTAGAAATGAATGCCCATGACTTTGTGTATTCAAATTCATTGATTTTGTAAGGATTGAACATGGTTTTGCCTTTCGGGCATTTTATCGAACACTTGGTTTGTGACTTGTTTTCAAGTATTGAAATGAAAGATTTTTGTATATCAAATCCTTGCCAAAACCATATGACTTGGTTCTACAATGTAAACCAATTGATTTTTCAAGAATTGAACATGTTTTTGTCTCTTTGGCATTTTATCAAACACTTGGAGGGCATCTTTTCTCAAGCATTGGGAAACAAGCTTTGTACACATTCAATCCTTGCCAAATCAATGAACTTGGCTTAACAATGATAGAAACAATCAAAAGAAGATCATGAGAATGCATTTTATCCAATAGAAATCAAGATTTCAAGATAAACATGTTAAGTTGGGAAGAACTAACCTCATGTTGGGAATGGAGGTATGAGAGATGTTTCTTAGGTTCAAGCAACACCTTGTCTTGGGATGCATCATAGATTGGTGCCTTGTATGTATTCTTGATCACATAGTATGGATACTTGATGTTGGAATCATTGCTAGAAGCCATTGTTGGTGGTTGAGCTTGTATGTGAGAAAAATGGGTTTGATAAGGAAGATGATGAATTTGATCTTGCAACTTGATGATTGATGCTTGCTTTTGTTGTTGAATGACTTGTTCTTGATACTATTTCATGCACACAACTTGAATTGCAAGTGAAACTTTGATTGAGAATATGTATGTGAGAATTTGGAGAAGGATGGAGTGAGTTCTAGAGAGAGAAGCTCTCTATTTTCGAGCTTGGAGGCTTGAATGCACAAATGGGGAGTCAAGGGTTTAAAAACCCTCAAACTGGGCAGCACCAGCCTCGGGTAACCGCCCAGCATGGGGCGGCAAGCCGCCTGGGCTTGGGCGGCAAGCCACCAGCAGCCAGGTGGTCACCCCCCCTTGCTCGCTCCGTTGCGCTCGTTTGGCCTTTGCTCGCCTATTCGCGCTTTTGAACCCTCTTTGAGATGAAATCTCAAGCTTGTTTTGAGTTGAAAAATGAATGAATATCTTGACATTGTTTGACATGAAATGATTTGAAAGAGATTGCATTGATGGCCCTTGTGTGGGCATGGCATGCTAGTAGGGTTGAACAACCCTTTCTATGCATATGGTTTTGGTCGTTAGGGATGAATTCCCTCCTATGTCACTATGATTCGTTGTCATTTGGGATAAAGATACCTTCCCTATATGCATGTGAATGATTGCTTTCATGAGATAATTGCGTCTCCTATATGAGTTGGTGTTCGAGTTAAGGCATGAATAGCCTCCATGTGAGATGACTTGGTGAACTTGTTGTGTGTTGGTGAGTAGAAGCTTACCTTTGTCTTGATGACTTAGTGAGAGAAAGATGTAATCTTTCTCATGATTACATGCTTACCTTGATGATTTGAAAGATGCAATCTTTCCCCATGACTTGTGTTTACCTTGATGGTTTGATTATGAGAAGGACACGATCTTTCTCATGCTATGTGTTCACCTTGAGAGTTTGATATGAGAAGGATGCAATCTTTCTCACGTCCCATGTTTACCTTGATGACTTGAAAGATGCGATCTTTCCCATGGTATGTGTTTACCCTGATTGAAGGTTGTGGCCTTCCTTGTGCTATGTGATTACCTTAACAAATGAGTAATGACCTTGACGGTTTGAATATGAGAAGGATGTATCTTTCTCATATTTGGATATGGCCTTGATGGTATAGTGTTACCCCGTATTATTCACTAGTTGTCACTGGTGCAGTATGGGATGTGATTACCTTGATATTTGAATGATAACCTTGATGGTTTGAATATGAGAAGGATGTATCTTTCTCATATTTTGAGATAGCCTTGACGGCATAGTGTTACCTCATATTATTCACCAGTTGTCGCTGGTGTAGTATGGGAAGACCTTTCATCGAACGAAGTTCGATGTAAGCTATGGATACCTCATATTATTCACCAGTTGTCACTGGTGTAGTATGGGAAGACCTTTCATCGAACGAAGCTCGATGTAAGCTATGGATACCTCGTACTATTCACCAGTTGTCACTGGTACAGTATGGGAAGACCTTTCATCGAACGAAGTTCGGTGTAAGCTATAGATACCTCATATTATTTACCAGTTGTCACTGGTATAGCATGAAAAGACCTTTCATCGAACGAAGTTCGGTGTAAGCTATAGATACCTCGTATTATTTACCAGTTGTCACTGGTATAGCATGAAAAGACCTTTCGTCGAACGAAGTTCGATGTAAGCTATGGATACCTCATCTTGTTCCCCAGTGAAACTGGTATACAGTATGAGAGGAGTTCTGTTGAACTTATGAGGAGTACCTTTGTGCTTGTGTATGATGAATTCGAAGAATTCAATGATATGTTCACCCTCTTTTCCCCAGTGGGTCTTGATGAAATCAATTCCCCGGGCAAAAATGGGTTGTTCTTTTGGTCATTGGCTTGCAAGTGAAACTTGCTCACCAATGAGGGGCTTCTGTCACACCCCATTTTTGCCACCTTAGCTAGGGTTTGTCATTGCATGTGTCTTTTTGTTTCCTTTTTGAGTCTAGTCTTTTGCATTGAGTTTCTAGGGTCCTAAGGATGGTGTGTATGAATTTTGGTTCAATTTGGAGTTGATCTTGAGGGTTAATAAGAACTTTTGTGACTTGAGGGGCATAATTGTCTTTTTGATCACAAACTTTCCATTTGACCTTGAAATGATCTCCAAGTTGCCAATTGGAGTTCATATGGTTGTATTTGAGGTATTTGTGGGATCAATTCGATGAATTGAAGGTTCGGGATTAGAATGGCTCAGCAAGGCTCAGGTTGGCTAAAAGACCTACTTCGGGTTAGCTTGAATTGGTTCATGATTTTCACTCTATGAATACTCATTTGACCTTGATTGGTCTTAATTTCATCCCCAAATGTGTTTAGGGAGGTTGAATTTCGAATTGGAAAGCATTCGGTGCGACCCTATGTGCATACCTAAGATAAGCGATGGTGAGGCATAGCGGTTAACCACCTTTGTAGGGCCCAACCATGCAGCCATGGCTAGGGTTTCTTTCCCTCAAGTAACTCAAATTACATTCCCCTTCGAAACATGGTCGTTTTGGCTTTCGTTTCGTCAAAATCGGAGTTGATTTGGGCCCTGAAACACATTTGGAAGTCGAAGGGGGTCAAAATTGGGCTGAAGCTGACATGGCCTCGGGTGACCACCCAGGCCTGGGCGGCTAGCCGCCTGGGCCCAGGCTGCTAGCCGCCCAGCCCCAGGTGGTCACCCGAGCCACTTTCCTTTTTTGAGCTTTGACGCGGCTCCTTCCCTATTTCCTCGGATTTGCTCGCCTTTAGCCGCCATTTAACCCTAATTTCAGCCTTATTTGACCTACGTGAGCCCCAAGGGAACCTCTAAGAGCCCTTGGATCAATCCCTAGGGTTTTAATCCCTACCATTGAGGGTTTCCCCTCAATCCCTATAAATACCCCCTTATACTTCAGTAATGGGGGGAGAGAGGAGGCCACTTGGAGGCAATTTCTGAAGTGTGAGGCATGTGTGAGACTTGGAGGCTATGGCAGCCATCCTTAGGGTAGTTTAACCTAAACTTTGAGTGAGAGAGTGTGAGAGAAAGCTTGAAGGAGGGCTGGAGCATTGCTTGAAGGCTTGAAGGAAGGAACTCCCAGCAGTACATAAGAGGGGGAGCACTCTCTACAGCAGCAAAAGGGGACTTCACCATAGGTATACCCTCTCTTCTCCTCTTCTCTCTTTTAAAGTTAGGGTTTTTTGCATAGAATAGCATGATTTTATGTTCAAGTTTATGTCTTTAACATGTTTTCCTACTTCTATTAGCTAGTATGCATGTTTAGGATGATATTCATGGGCTGTTTAGTATGCTAGGATGTTATTCCATGTGATTTACTGCATGTTTGGGACTTTAGGGTTTCCTTAGTGCTGAAATTGGTTTTCTGCATGAAATAACTCTTTTGCATATTAAAGCTTATGTTTTTATCGTATTTTGTTGTTTCCATTAGCTAGTATGCATGTTTAGGATAATATTCATGGGCTGTTTAGTATGCTAGGATGCTATTCCATGTGATTTACTGCATGTTTGGGACTTTAGGGTTTCCTTAGTGCTGAAATTGAGTTTATGCTTAGAATAGCCTTATTTCATGTGAAAGTCTATGTCTTTATCATGTGTGGATCAATCCATTGATTAATATGCATGGTTAGAATGCTGTTCATATTCTGTTTTGCATGATTTAGGGTTATCTCATGTGATTTCATGCACTAGTGTGATTCTAGGGTTTTTATCATCCTTGTATTAGGAGAGTTGCATATAGCATGGTTAGTTAGGGATTTTCTCTGTTTTTTCTTCATAGTTGCTGCATATGTGTTCCATATTAGATAACTGTGATATTTCTAGCATTCATGTAGTGGATTTTAGTGTTTTTTGCATGTCATTGCATGTAGGGTTGAATTAGGGTTTTAGTTAGCTTATGATTCATGTTGTTGCATGACTTGTGGTTGATTTTAAGCCTTATTTCAATTCTGTCCAGATCTGTTATTTGTCTTTGATATGATATTTTGAGCATGTGTTAGCCCATGTTTGGGCACGATAATGGCTTGATTTGGAATCTAGCTTGCTTGGTTGGTATTTTTGGTATGTTTTGCATGGAAATTGCAGGTGCTTTGATAGGTACAACAGGTGCAACTCCCCCACCAATGTGGGGTGGTTATTTTGGCTATTGCGAGATGAAATCTTGCAAATAAGATAATTACCCTATGCAATAGGGTGGTTATTTTGACAGGTTGCTTTTGCTTAAAGGTAAGTAGGGTGTGAGGGTGCCCCAATTCATCCTTCTTTCCTTTTCTTTGAAACTTTCCTTTTCTCCCCCCCTAGGGTGTTAGGATTATGCCCTAGAGCCAATCATAGAGATGATTGTTTAGGGATTAGGAACAATCAATTGATTTCATTTATGCATGTCACATTTATTATTGATTTAATAAAATGGCTTATTCTATTATGTTTATATGCATCATTTATATTTACATAATATGTCCATGGAGTTAGAGTTGAGAATATGAAATTACAAAGGGTTGTAATTTTGAGACTCTAAATATATCTCTGTACTAAACTCCTAAATCATTCCTAGTTGAAGGTTCACTATGATGGACAGTAATGAACCATAGGACTAGCACTTGTTAGGTTGACTCTATAGGAGGATAGCTAGTCTCAAGCTATTTGTGTGGAGACACTACAACCAACAAGTGGGTGCCTATTATAAGAATAGGTAAACTGAATGTGACCAAAGATATGAGATAAACTGAATGGAGTTTTAACCTGCCTGTCAATCAGTTTCTCATTGTTATAGTGGTACAAGTAATCCTTAGACCTGAGACACCATGGTTGTCTTATGCATGTAGCTTTAGAAGTTTGATAACACTAAGTGCAGATCCTATTCAGGGGTCTGTAAGGGTGTTCATTGGCCCTTCTGCTATATGTGTGAAGGCATGTGAGTGATCAACAAGGAATCCATCACTCTCAGGAAAAAGGGAGTGAATGTCTCATACAACATTCATTGAATATAACTCATTAAATCCATGGGCCCATGGTAGAATGAATATGGAAAGGAGTTTCCATAAGTTCATCATTGAGTTGATATTAATGAATGAGTATAAAGTAATTGAACTAGGGACTTGACAGACTTCCATGTCCTATTAGTTCAATTGGAGACATTGTGTTGATGGAAGGATGGAATTGTAACCTGTAAACTATAACAGAAGGGTTCTTTGTAAATGACTATTCACCTCATTAAGGACCACACCATGAGCCATATGCTAGGTGTTACTCATGGTTAGTAGAAGCCCTAATTGATATAAATGAGTTATAATCAATTAGGGAATTGAAAGGAGTTTCAATTAGACCCTTAATGGAAAGTGTTCCATTGTGCACAACCTGTGCTGTTCCTACTACTTGATGATGTGAACCCAATGGGTCACACACTGATCATGCTAAGAGAGCTTGATTGTCTATGAGAGAAAGGGTATAAGTGATTAAAGAAAAGTTCTTTAAGGGGCTAATTTGTATTTGATGCAAACTAGTGGGCTAATTGTGTAATTAAGAGTAATTACACAAATTAGATTAGGGTTTGGAATCCCCCCTTGGCCGGCCCTAGATGGAGGCTATTTAAAGCCTTTTATGATGTGATGACATCATCACTTGATGCACTCTTGGAGGCTCCCAAGTGCTGGCCAAAAATTTCACCTCTCTCTCTCTCTCTCTCCCTCTTCTCCACCTCTAGCAACCCTAAGGAAGAAGAAGGAAAGGACATCAAGCTCTAGCTAGGTGTGGATACTGTTGGAGGCAGCACACTTGGGCTGCTCATTCACCGCTGTCCGGAGACAAAGCTTGGAGCAAAAGGAGAAGGAAAAAGCTTGGAGCATAAAGGAGAAGACTTGAATCAACTGTAAGTAATTCTACCCTCTTCTAGTTAGGGTTTTTGTTTTGTATTAAGCATAATTAAGATTCATGGGTTTGGGAATCGTAGGAAAAATTTTAAATTCCGCCTTTGTAGTTTTTCCTCTCTAGTTTGATTCCCAACAGTGGTATCAGAGCCATGGTTATGCCTAATACAAACTGCATATGGGCTGTAATTCATGGTAAATTGATTGGTTAATAAATCTGGAATTTATGTTCATGCATTAGAATGGTTTCCCTCTCATGGCCAAACCTAGGGTTTATGAACCCTAGGTTAATTCTCCTTCTACTCCTCTTCTAAAATAGTTTTAGGGCTGCTGGTTATTCAAAAGTTGAATGGGGATTGAGTTTGGAGAAGAAGAAGAACAGTTTTCATGGTAGCCATGAAAAACCGTCATCTTGTTTTGCATGCCGAAATCAGAGTTCTTATCCAAAATTTTCGAGCCATATATGCTTAGAAAGCTCTTTGAATCAGCTTTACAACCCAACAAACGGTTCGTCAATCCGAGTTTTGTAGTGAAAGTTATGAATTTTTTACTACAGGCTGTCAGGGAAGACAGTTTTGCTCGGGAATGATGTAACAGCCACAATTGTGAGTTTTTGATGGAGATCAAAAGCATGGCAATGGTTGCCACCACTTGGGTTATGTTCTAGACATGGTAGGAAAGGGTTCCCAAGCATTCGGATGTATCATAATTGGATTATGAGTCTAGAACAGAAGGAAGAAGGAGAAGACCACCATGTTTGAATCTGGGTTTTAGAACCCTAGGGTTCTTGCTACTGTTATGATCAGATACTTCTGTAAAATTGATGAATAATCATTATAGGATGATGATATATGATGTATAGATCATATTCTTTAATAATCAAAGGATTCTTGATGCATAAAGAATCAAAAAGTTTGATTTCTTGGAAGAACACAGCAGGCTGTTTTTCTGCAGAAAGTCATCAATGGAGTTTTGTTCATATCTTGAGCTAGGGAACTCCAAATTGCATGAAACCAATTTTATTAGTTTCCTAAGACATGTAGGATGCTAGGAAAAATAATTTGGTAGCCTGAATTAATCATCTTGCTGGGTTTTAAATCAATTTGTGGTCATGGACAGTATGCTGTCAAATTCTGGACAGCCTACTGTTCTTGAATTGTTTAGAACAATTGGGGATGATTTGATCATCCAAACCACTTCAATTAGCTTAGTAATTCATGTAGGGACATGATACAAAAGCTGGTTTTGATGGTGGAGTCGAATTGATTAAGTTTTAGAAACTTTTGTGACCTTGGAGGTCCTCCAATGGTGGTGCCAGCACTGGGTTCAGGAAACCCTAATGTTCTTTGAAGAAGACAGCCCTCTTGGCCACTCCACACGTGTCCATGGGCTTGGCCCACACCCTGGCTTGAGTCCCCCTTTGCTGGCCATGGCCTCCCATGTCCTGGCCAAGCCATGGCAGCCTTGCTTTGCCATGGGAGCCCACTATAGGTGGCGGCAGCCTTAGGGTTTCTTAGGAAACCCTAATTCCCATTAATGATGAAACCCTAATTCATTAATTGCATTAATTAAAAAACCCTAATTTGGCTATTAATTACCTTAATTAAAGTGTTTGATGATTGGTCATTAATTGACCAATCATGGTTATTAATCATTAGGGTATAATTAATTGCATTTATGATGTCTAGGGTTTAGGGTTTAGGAAACCCTAATTCATATTAATTAAACCCTAATTCTATTATTGCATTAATTAATAACTAAACCTAGTAATTAATGTGTCTAACCTAGGGTTAAATGATTGGTCATTAATGACCAATCATGATCATTAATGGTTTAGTAATTAATCATTGGCATTTAATAGGTTTAAGGTTTAGGGTTTTAGAAACCCTAATTAGTGCATATTAATTAAGAGTAATTAATATCCTAGGTGGCATTAATTAAACCCTAATCCTAATCATTAATACCGTATAAACCTAGGGTTTAAATGATTGGCCATTAATTGACCAATCATAAGGCATTTAATGCATTAGGGTTACACTTAGGGTTTAGAGTTAATGCATTTAGGGTTTAGGGTTTTAGGAAACCCTAATGCACTAATTAATTAATAAAATGATTTTATTTAATTCCGAAATTGATTGTTTAATTAATGGTGATTAATTTTATAATGTTTTAAATCGTTTAAAACACAATTTAGGAATAAATAAAAATCTGGAAATTTTAATTAAATAAAATTGTTTTGTTTAATTAAAGAGACCCTAATATTTGATATTAGAGTTTAATTAGGGGACTTTAAATGTTTCAATTGATTTGATTAATTGAAACTAAGTGTCTTAAATGTTAAGACTTAATTAATTTAGGAACTTATGCATATCCTAATAAGATTAGGACACATTAATGAGATTAATGAAAACCAATCAATAGAGTTACCATGAATGCCCATATGTTTATTGCTTACAGTTATTTCCTTATTATGCAATATGATTGTATGGTTATGGATGGATGATGATTATGGACTATACCCTTAAACCAATTGTGATTGGCCGTCTTATGAATGGGTTGTATTAATTTTCAAGAGTTGTTAATTTTTGGTGATGTATTATTTATTTGGGGCTTGCATGCCACCTTCTTCTCTCTCTCTATCATTCTCTTATGTACCCCACATTCCCCTTATGTATCCCTTTCTTTAAAATTATGTAAATGTTATGTAATCGAGAGCGCACTAAGGAGCATGGTGGACATAAAGGAGCATGGTGGAGCCCAACAAGCCTATGGTGGAGACCATGAAGCTAATGGAGGAGATTGAAGGACTTGAAAGCTTGGAGAAGATTTTCAAGAGAGCATGCTATGTTTTGAATGAATGTTTTACGATCACCTACACCCACCTTAGACCTAGGATTCAATTCATTGGCTTGGATTGAATCCTCTTAAAGTCCATAATCATCATAGTGGGAGCTTTTAATGAGATTAATAGAGATAGCTCCAAATCCAAAGATCGTTATATGTCACCTTATAGGGACTAATATCGATAAGTGGATTACATATATAATGTTGTTATATATTTTTATTTATATGCATGAGATGTATGTTAAATTAGTTTAATTTGATGAGACCCTTAAAACCCCTCTCATTTAATATTAAGTTGGAAATGGAGAATACATTAGGGAATGGATTCTTCATTGCCTTCCATCATTATAGGATCATCTAACGTCCCTTAATGTGGGTACCTGGCTGCAGACATGTAGGAGCTACCCATATTAAAGACATTACTTGAAACTATCACATATGTAGATATCATGGGGTGCCTAAGCTGGTATATACCAAGAAACTAACATGTGAGGTATATATTTGGTGAAACATACCTGTGTGAATGATGGGTTTAACTTAACTAGGGAAGTATTCCAAGAAACTAACATGTGAGGAGTATGAACCCTAGAGGCAAAATGATTGGAACTTGCTTATGAAGCAATAGACAAAGAGTTGTCTTCTTACTGTGGGTTAGAAGTCAAGAAACTAACATGTGAGGCTTCTAGGTCATAGTGGGACCCCAATCCCCATTAGGAATAAGATTCTCGAATTCCATTAGAGGGTGTATGGAATTTGATAAAATAGTGGGAGGTACCATATGATTAAAGACCCGATCATTATGGATTAAAAATGAAATCTAATTCTCTATTTAATTTTTATATGTAGTTCATAGAAATGGCTCACCTCAACCCGTTATCCAAAATTTTGGACACCAACCATTTGATTGGACCTAATTATCTTGATTGGCTAAGGAATTTGAAAATCGTTTAAAATTCCGAAAAGATTACCTACACACTTGATGGCCCACTTCCTAAGGCTCCTGCTGAGACTGCAACTCAGCAGGAGAAAAGACGCTTATCAGAAGCGCATGGACGATAACCTAAAGGCAAGATGCTATATGATGGCATCTATAAGCCCTAAGCTTCAGAAGCAACATGAGTCCATGAGTAGTGCTCCCGACATCTTTCTCCACTTATAAGAGTTGTATAGGGAGCAAAGTAGGACCGCTAAATATAATATTGTCAAGGATCTATTCAAGGCAAGGATGAACGAGGGTTCATCCGTGACTGATCACACCTTGAAGATGATCAACCATATCGAGCAGCTTGAGAAGCTTGATGTGATCATTGAAGCTGATATGTATTTAGACATTATTCTGCAGTCCCTTCCTGATTCATTTGGGCCGTTCATTATGAATTTTCATATGAACAAGCTTGAGCCCACTCTCCCTGGGCTACACAATTTGCTCAAGATGACTGAGGAGACGATGAAGAAAGGGAAAAGTTCTTTGCTCGCATTTGATGGAGCTTCTACTTCCAAAGCCAAACCTAAGCCCAAGGGTAAGGGAAAAGGCAAGGGTAAGAGTACCCAAGGGAAGAAGAAGAAGAACTTAAAGCCGAAGGGAGGCATCAAGAAAGGTAATACCGACAAGGCCAAAGGAACCTGTTTTCACTATGGCAAGGATGGGCACTGGAAACGTAACTACCGGGAGTATCTGGATACTCTAAAGAACCGACCTTCGGAAGGTATGGATCATGCTCTAAACTAAATGCTAGTTGCATAGAGCATGATAGTTCTAAATTGAATGCTAATTAACCCTAAGAGAACAAGATATACATAGTGATGTATATAGAAGTTTCTCTTACTTTACAACCTTTACCAATGATTCATTCTAGGTTTGGGTGTGTATACTTAATGAAGTACAAATTTGAAACATTTGAAAGGTTCAAAGAATTCAGATATGAAGTAGAGAAACAAACCGGTAAAAGTATTAAAGCTCTTCGATTAGATCGGGGAGGCGAATATTTAACCGGTTAATTTTTTAGATCAACTTGTTCAAATGGGCATTCAATCACAATGGACACCTCTTGGAACACCATAAGTTAATGGTGTGTCAAAAAGGAAGAAGAAGACCTTATTGGATATGGTCCGATCCATAATAAGTTACAACGACCTAATATTATCCTTGTTAGGATATGCCCTAGAAATTGCCATGTACCTGTGAAACAGAGTTCAAACCAAGGCTGTCCCTTAGGACCTATATGAGATATAGAAAGGGAAGCACCAAACCTTAAGCATGTTAAGGTATGGGGGTTGCACTGCATATGTAGAGACACATGATGTAACCAAATTGGAAATCAAGATAACTTAAATGTAGGTTTGTGTATTATCCTAAAAGGAGTTTAGGATATCATATCTATCATCCTGATGAACAAAAGTGTTTGTTAGTAAGTTTTCAATCTTTCTTGAAAAAGAGTTTATTCAAGAAGGAGATAACAACAGGAAAATAGAACTCAAAGAGTTGTCTAATGAGACACAAACCAACACTGATGCAACCACTGTCCCTGTTGAGACAAAACCCATCATTGTACCATGATTGTACAAAGGGTTAGTGGGAGTGCGATCTCATTTATGGTCCTATAAGTGAATGACGTTCTACTTATTAGGAATAATGTAGAGACGTTGTCAAAAGTGAAAAATTGGTTTTTCACAAAGTTTCTCCATAAAAGATTTGGAAGAAGCATCCTATATTCTGGGAATAGAGGTCTATAGAGATAGATGTTAAAGGATGCTAAGTCTCTCCCAATCGAAGTACATAGACAAGATTTTGAAAGAGTTCAAAATGCATGATTCCAAAAGGAGGTCTAATTCCTGTCAGACATGGAATCAAGTTGTCTATAAGTAAAAGACCAGATATCAGTTTTGCTGTAAATGTTACGAGCAGATATCAGGCAAACCCAGATAAGGAACACTGGGAAGAAGTCAAAGCTATCCTTAAGTACTTGAGAAGAACTAAGGACCCATGCTTTGTCTATGGAGAAAGAAACTTAGAAATGGTTGGTATAACAGATTCAGATTTCAATCTGACGATGATGATAGGAGATCAACATCGAGGTATGTTCTCAACTTAAATGGTGGAACTGTAAATTTGAGTGCATTGCTGCATGTTTGGATGAGTAAGTTCATTGAAGAACTAGGAGTGTTTCCTGACATTGAGAAGCCTTTACTATTGTTTTTGTGACAACAATAAGGCTAGTGCTCAAGACAAGGAACCACGGTCTCATCAAAAGTCCAAACTTTAAGCGGCGATTCCAAGTGATTAGAGAGATCATTGGAAGAGATGACATATACATATAGAAGTTTAATACAATAGAGAATAAAGAAGACCCCTTTACTAAAGCTATGACCCAAGTGTGTTGGATCACCACCGACAGGATATGAGTATGAGATACATGGTGGATTGGCTATAGTGCAAGTGGGAGATTGTTAGGATTATGCCCTAGAGCCAATCATAGAGATGATTGTTTAGGGATTAGGAACAATCAATTGATTTCATTTATGCATGTCACATTTATTATTGATTTAATAAAATGGCTTATTCTATTATGTTTATGTGCATCATTTATATTTACATAATATGTCCATGGAGTTAGAGTTGAGAATATGAAATTACAAAGGGTTGTAATTTTGAGACTCTAAATATATCTCTGTACTAAACTCCTAAATCATTCCTAGTTGAAGGTTCACTATGATGGACAGTAATGAACCATAGGACTAGCACTTGTTAGGTTGACTCTATAGGAGGATAGCTAGTCTCAAGCTATTTGTGTGGAGACACTACAACCAACAAGTGGGTGCCTATTATAAGAATAGGTAAACTGAATGTGACCAAAGATATGAGATAAACTGAATGGAGTTTTAACCTGCCTGTCAATCAGTTTCTCATTGTTATAGTGGTACAAGTAATCCTTAGACCTGAGACACCATGGTTGTCTTATGCATGTAGCTTTAGAAGTTTGATAACACTAAGTGCAGATCCTATTCAGGGGTCTGTAAGGGTGTTCATTGGCCCTTCTGCTATATGTGTGAAGGCATGTGAGTGATCAACAAGGAATCCATCACTCTCAGGAAAAAGGGAGTGAATGTCTCATACAGCATTCATTGAATATAACTCATTAAATCCATGGGCCCATGGTAGAATGAATATGGAAAGGAGTTTCCATAAGTTCATCATTGAGTTGATATTAATGAATGAGTATAAAGTAATTGAACTAGGGACTTGACAGACTTCCATGTCCTATTAGTTCAATTGGAGACATTGTGTTGATGGAAGGATGGAATTGTAACCTGTAAACTATAACAGAAGGGTTCTTTGTAAATGACTATTCACCTCATTAAGGACCACACCATGAGCCATATGCTAGGTGTTACTCATGGTTAGTAGAAGCCCTAATTGATATAAATGAGTTATAATCAATTAGGGAATTGAAAGGAGTTTCAATTAGACCCTTAATGGAAAGTGTTCCATTGTGCACAACCTGTGCTGTTCCTACTACTTGATGATGTGAACCCAATGGGTCACACACTGATCATGCTAAGAGAGCTTGATTGTCTATGAGAGAAAGGGTATAAGTGATTAAAGAAAAGTTCTTTAAGGGGCTAATTTGTATTTGATGCAAACTAGTGGGCTAATTGTGTAATTAAGAGTAATTACACAAATTAGATTAGGGTTTGGAATCCCCCCTTGGCCGGCCCTAGATGGAGGCTATTTAAAGCCTTTTATGATGTGATGACATCATCACTTGATGCACTCTTGGAGGCTCCCAAGTGCTGGCCAAAAATTTCACCTCTCTCTCTCTCTCTCTCCCTCTTCTCCACCTCTAGCAACCCTAAGGAAGAAGAAGGAAAGGACATCAAGCTCTAGCTAGGTGTGGATACTGTTGGAGGCAGCACACTTGGGCTGCTCATTCACCGCTGTCCGGAGACAAAGCTTGGAGCAAAAGGAGAAGGAAAAAGCTTGGAGCATAAAGGAGAAGACTTGAATCAACTGTAAGTAATTCTACCCTCTTCTAGTTAGGGTTTTTGTTTTGTATTAAGCATAATTAAGATTCATGGGTTTGGGAATCGTAGGAAAAATTTTAAATTCCGCCTTTGTAGTTTTTCCTCTCTAGTTTGATTCCCAACATAGGGTTGTTTCCTAATAGAGGGGTATGGTAATTCCTATAGTTTCCTTTCAATAACAAATACCTTTTGAATCAAGGTTTCCATTTTTATCAAAATTCTATATATTACCAAAGATCTTTTGAGAATCATTTATTTTGGAAACTTACCATGTTTTTCTTGAAAGGAAACTTAGGGTTTACCATAGGCCTTGATTAGGTTATAACCCTATTCCCTTTCGAACTACGTGGACTTTGATCCATGTATTTCCATACATGGTACGTAGGCGCTCTTCGTGATGTTCAAGTCCGCCCTAGGATACTAAGTATCCTAGGTTTTCTTCTCTCCCCTCTTTCTTTTTCTGTTTTTCTTTGATTTACTTGATTATATGGATGAATGGATGAATGATATGCATGCTGTCCTGTGATGATAACTGTTGATTTGTGTGTGATTAAGACTTTGATTTAGCCCAATTAAATTAAGAGACCGTTTAGGGCGATATGGGTGCCTATAGGCTTTGCCTAGAACCTTCCCATATCGTAACTTAGCCTCCGAATCCCCGATTTCTCTGGTTTCCAAAAGACTGTTTTGCCTTACCATTTTAAACATGGAGTCAATCTTTTGTTTTCCTAAAACAAAATTGTTTTTTAGGGTTTTCCTTGTTTCCTTTAAAAAATAAGGTGGCGACTCCTTTCTTTACTTTTAAACCCTCCTGTGGGCCTCGTAAACCATTTTTGGGGTCCACAAAAGAAACCAAGGAACTTTTGCAGAAATACAATATAGTGCACCATCTATCCTCCCCTTATCGCCCACAGACTAATGGGGCAGTGGAGGCCGCCAACAAGAATGTTAAGAAGATACTACAGAAAACAGCTGACACCTACACTGATTGGCATGAGAAGTTGCCATTAGCCTTGTGGGGCTATAGAACATCTGTGAGATCATCAACAGGGGCTACCCCTTATTCCTTGGTGTATGGGATGGAGGCTGTTTTGCCTATTGAGTTGGAGGTACCGTCATTACGGGTTGCTATGGAGAGTCAGATAGCAGAAGCAGATTGGGTTAAGAACCGTTATGATGAGCTGGCATTGCTCGATGAAAGGCGATTGAGGGCCTTGTATCATGTGCAGGGATATCAGCGAAGGGTTGCAAGAGCATTCAACAAGCATGTCAAAGACCGAGGTTTGAAGACAGGGGATTTGGTGTTGAAAGAAATCAGAGCTCCAATTTTTGATCCACGAGGGAAGTTCAAGCCAAGTTGGGGTGGCCCGTATGTTATCAAGGAGATATTACCAGCAGGGGCTGTTCGCCTCATGGATTTGGATGGAATTGAGTTCGCTCGTCCTACCAATTTGGATCAATTGAAGAAGTACTATGTGTAAGGCCTGCTAGGTTGAAAACCCATAAGGGCGGCCTAGGCAAAAGTTAAGGCATTTGAACTACGAGGGCCTGATTCCCCATTCCAAAAAAAAAAAAAAAAAAAAAAAAAAAAAAAAAAAAGAAAAATGAAAAAAGGATGGGGATACGTAGGCAGCCCATAAAGTTACCTTGGGCGCGGTCCAAACAACACCACAACAACAAATCTCAAAATTGAATTATTATTGGCAATTCATTTAGAACTAATTAATTGACATAGCAATTTATTGGTGTTAGATAAAAGAACTATTGACATGCCATAGATATCCTATTTCTAAGGTCTTCAAGTCTTTTTGTTCTTCTTCAGAGTCTCTTGGTTTGCTTTCTGCTCCTTTCTTTCAAGTCTTCGCTTCTTTCGTAAATCATGGGCCTGTGTTGCTTCCACTGCTTCTAGAATGTCTTCCTTGCAAAATCCTAGCCTTGTGTCCTTGATAAGGTCATAAATCCTTTCCCTGCGTAGGGTTTCTCTTTCACCCAAGCTAGTCTTCAACCATGTCTTGTATTCAGGGCTCATGACATAAGGCCCATCAGTGTTTTCAACTCGAGTCAGTTTCAGTTGGTCAGTCCATCTAGTCTTGGCCCTCTTAACCATTGTGGGGCCCACAGGTTCGACAGAATGATCAAATACCACAGAAGTAGGTATGGTTTGCATGGCACCCAGTTGACGAAGGATTCTTGAAGTCCAATAGAAGGAAGTTGATCTCAACCCTATAAGCTTGACCATAGCACACCCAGAAGTTCTAAGAAGAATTTGTTCCTTGCATCCCCATATAAAGAGAAACCACTTAATGTTTCGCCATGAGAGAGTTTGGAAGTAGCCCAACCATTCCCTCAAAGAAAATTGACCAGGGAGTTCAACTCGACGGCAACAATAATGTTGGGGTTTGTATGGATTAATGGCGGCAGGAGATAAGAAATTAAGCCTTTCAAGAAGCCACATCTGCAGTAGAATGGGGCTCCCTCCTAATGGGGCTTGTGGGTTATCATGAACTTTGTCTAAACTGTTGAGGGTTTCAGCTAGCACCATGGGAATCAGGTTGTTGTGTTCAAGAAGAAAAGGGATCAGTTCACAAATCTGAATAGGGACATAGAGAGTCCCCGTGGAGATAAGGAAGCGACCAATCAAACAGAAAGCAAGAGCATGTTGAGTAGGAAGGTTGAAATTCAAGGTACCTTTGCTATCATGAGCCAAAAAGGAAGTTGCTATTTGCATGAGAGTCACCATGTGATCCTTCACAAATATGGAGGCCTCTTGTTGAGAAATCCCAAGGAAGTTGGAGAAGGAAATCAAGAAACTTGAGCGTGGAGTAGGGAGGATGAAAGGTCCTACAGGTGAAACTCCATACAAAGCGCAGAATTCCTCCATTGTTGGGCATAGTTCTTCATAGTTGAAGCGGAATACATGAAGTTGGGGATCCCAAAAATATGTAGCAGCAGTAAGAAGAGTGGTTTCAAGCTTCACATGCATCAAAGAAAACAATGGATCCAAGCAGTAGCGCTTGAACTCCTTCCTTGCCTCCGCACTCATAACCTTCAGAAAATCACTCAAGAGTTTGTCTAGGGCTTCCATAACTTGCTCTCAATGAATGTTAGTAGGGTTTGAGACCCCTTGGATGTGCTTTTATAGGAAAAAATTCGGAAATCCGTGTTTTGGAAGGTGGAATTCCGTCAAATTAGGAAGTTTCCTAAAATCAGGCGAAACACCGCTTCGGGCTCGGGTGACCACCCAGGCCTGGGCGGCTAGCCGCCTGGGCCCAGGCGGCTAGCCGCCCAGCCCCAGGTGGTCACCCGAGGCCGCCGCTTTGTTTCGCCCATTTTTGCCTTGTTATGCCTTCGTTTGGCCCTTTTATGATGTTTTGACTCTTTTGTGCTTGATTTAAGCCCATTTTTCACACAATACAAGATCATATCATTGCAATAAAGTTCAACATAGATTCATCAAGTATCCATAATAAAGGTTCAAGGTTGGGAATTGAAATTCCTAATTAATACATAACAAGATAGATAGAAAGATTCCAAACATTCCTAACAAGAGGTGAGTGAAACTCAATGATTTCCCGTGGGCCTTCTCTTTCGACTTGGCCCGGCTCCATCATGCCCTGAACGAGGTGCTCTAGAAGGGGGCATATCCTGTGGTGGATTAGACGATGATGCCTGTTGCAAACAAAGATAATGAGTTAGGAGGGTAATGGTGCCAATCCTAGTTGAAAGCTAATAAGATGATCACTCACTTGGGGATTTAAGCGTGCTTCTAGAACTGAGTTCTCTAAACTCATTCGCACAAGATCCCTCCTCAACCCTTCATTGAGTTCAATGCATTCCTGGGCATACTCCCGTGGAACCTAGGAAAGTATAAACATGGTTAACAATAATGAAAGAATCCAATTTCAAGAAGATAAGAGTTTAGCACTCACATTCTCATAATATGAATCGATCTTGGGATATTCATCGAATGGTGGATGGGTAATGTCAGTCTTCACAAATTTTGTTCCACTGCACAAGTTCACATACCAATTTAGTTGTGGGAGGGGTGGAGGTTGATTTCCTTCAAGGTCCTCATCCTCGTCGTTGTAAGTCATCCCAGTGGCAGATCCAACTGTGGAGCTGTGTCCCCTTGCCCGTCGGCCCTGAAATTCAAATGTTTGTCAAGTGAAGTCTTCCTTATGATCTTAAAAAAAGAATTTGAGAGTTTGGGGAGCTCACCCCTTGAGGTGGGAGACCAGTGACCCTAGGATTCATCAGATATTGTCGACAGAAGGCAGTGTATTCTATGCGAGGGGAGGTGAATCCCTCAGCATCCCAACCCCTCAGAGTTTCTTCTAGTTCATCCCCCACTAGGTGGCTAGTATGCCTCATGTTCTCTGGTGGCATGGAAGGTGTCACAGCTGCATTCATATTTCCATGGACTTGTCTCAGGACTCGCTCCCCAAGATACCAGCATCTACCTGTGGGGCCTTCAAAAAGGACCCTTTTGCTTGTCAACTCCAAACAAGAGGAGTACTTCTCGGGAAGCCTATGCTCCCACAACCTCCATGGATCCCATTCCACCTGTTGAGTTTGAAATGAGAAATGAAAAAAGAAAGATAAAAAAAAAAGATAAAGAGAAAGAAAGATTCTACCATATCAGCAGTCAAGCTGGCAAGATATGCCCTTGCATGGGCATAATCATGGCGATTAGAGGCTCTTGTAGCCAAGCAAGATGGAGCATAATTCTGAAGGATGGGCCATGACATGGCATCACTAGCAAGAGTTAGGCGACACATGTTCAGGTACTCGTAGTACCATATCTGGGGAAAACCAAAAAATATATAAAGATGAAATCATATGTGTGTTAAGTTTCGGGAAATAATAGAGAATTGAATGTTCTTTGTTACCTCCCAAACGAAAGGAAATCCCCCAAAGTTCTTTGCAACTCCTCGGGACATGTCAGTCATGGAGCGATACATGTTTGCGAAAGCAGCTCCACCCCAATTGTATCTCCCAATTTTGTTCACATCTTCCATGCTAGCTAGCAACTCTAGTCGAGCCATGTCATTGGTACCCGCAAAGAAGGTGCATGAAATCATGTAGAGCAAGAAAGCTCTCACAATGTATTTGGGATCCGTCCCCTCACTCTCTTCTTCAGTGGCAAAGGTGTTGTAGAGCCAAGTACGGCGCACACCTTTTGGGCTTAGTTCCGCTTCAACCCCGAGTAGAGCTACTATGTAGTTCTGGTCCATGTTGGCTTGTTCGTAGTATTCCAAGCGCTTGCCTTTCAAGCTCAACCCAGTTATCATGGTGAAATCCTTAGGAGTCATGGTCATCTCCCCGAAGCTAAAATGGAAAGTGTTGGTGGTGTCCCACCATAGCTCTGTCAAGGCAAACAATGCTTGCCTATCCCATTGCTCGTTCCATAGAGCATCTAGGAAAGGCCCAAAACCCGCCTTCTTTACTATCTTGCGAGCACGTGGTTGGGCATGTTCCATATATCTCCACCATGAGATGAGCCCCTTTATTGATGTCCTTGTACGGAGACTTTGGAAGTCGGGCTATGTCAAAAGATTGTGTATTGAGTTAGCATTGAAAACATAGAGATATTGGGCATACATTGGTAATTGATTTCAAATGGTTTTCCAAAAGTTTTAAAATATGGGTTTTGATTCATGAAATGAATTAGGAATGAATGCCCATGACCTTGTGTATTCAAATTCATTGATTTTGTAAGGATTGAACATGGTTTTGCCTTTCGGGCATTTTATCGAACACTTGGTGTGTAACTTGTTTTCAAGCAATGAAATGAAAGATTTTGTATACCAAATCCTTGCCAAAACCATATGACTTTGTACTACAATGAAAACCAATTGATTTTTCAAGAATTGAACATGTTTTTGTCTCTTTGGCATTTTATCAAACACTTGGTGGGCATCTTTTCTCAAGCATTGGGAAACAAGCTTTTTGCACATTCAATCCTTGCCAAATCAATTAACTTGGCTTAACAATGATAGAAACAATCAAAAGAAGATCATGGGAATGCATTTTATCCAATAGAAATCAAGATTTCAAGATAAACATGTTAAGTTGGGAAGAACTAACCTCATGTTGGGAATGGAGGTATGAGAGATGTTTTTTAGGTTCAAGCAACACCTTGTCTTGGGATGCATCATAGATTGGTGCCTTGTATGTATTCTTGATCACATAGTATGGATACTTGATGTTGGAATCATTGCTAGAAGCCATTGTTGGTGGTTGAGCTTGTATATGAGAAAAATGGGTTTGATAAGGAAGATGATGAATTTGATCTTGCAACTTGATGATTGATGCTTGTTTTTGTTGTTGAATGACTTGTTCTTGATGCTATTTCATGCACACAACTTGAATTGCAAGTGAAACTTTGATTGAGAATGTGTTTGTGAGTGTTTGGAGAAGATGGAATGAGTTTCTAGAGAGAGAAACTCTCTATTTTCGAATTGGGTGTGTGTGTGCATCAAATGGGGGTCAAGGGTTTAAAAACCCAGATTTTGGAGGACCCTAGCCTCGGGTAACCGCCCAGTATGGGGCGGCAAGCCGCCTGGGCTTGGGCGGCAAGCCACCAGCAGCCAGGTGGTCAGCCTCCCTTGCTCGCTCCGTTGCGCTCGTTTGGCCTTTGCTCGCCTATTCGCGCTTTTGAACCCTCTTTGAGATGAAATCTCAAGCTTGTTTTGAGTTGAAAAATGAATGAATATCTTGACATTGTTTGACATCAAATGATTTGAAAGATATTGCATTGATGGCCCTTGTGTGGGCATGGCATGCTAGTAGGGTTGAACAACCCTTTCTATGCATATGGTTTTGGTCGTTAGGGATGAATTCCCTCCTATGTCACTATGATTCGTTGTCATTTGGGATAAAGATACCTTCCCTATATGCATGTGAATGATTGCTTTCATGAGGAGAATGTGTCTCCTATATGAGTTGATGTTTGAGTTGAGGCATGAATAGCCTCCATGTGAGATGACTTGGTGAATTTGTTGAGTGTTGGTAAGTAGAAGCTTACCTTTGTCTTGATGACTTAGTGAGAGAAAGATGCAATCTTTCTCATGATTACATGCTTACCTTGATGATTTGAAAGATGCAATCTTTCCCCATGACTTGTGTTTACCTTGATGGTTTGATTATGAGAAGGACGCGATCTTTCTCATGCTATGTGTTCACCTTGAGAGTTTGATATGAGAAGGATGCAATCTTTCTCACGTCCTATGTTTACCTTGATGGCTTGAAAGATGCGATCTTTCCCAATGGTATGTGTTTACCCTGATTGAAGGTTGTGACCTTCCTCGTGCTATGTGACTACCTTAACAATTGAATAATAACCTTGACAGTTTGAATATGAGAAGGATGTATCTTTCTCATATTTTGAGATGGCCTTGATGGCATAGTGTTACCCCGTATTATTCATCAGTTGTCACTGGTGCAGTATGGGATGTGATTACCTTGATATTTGAATGATAACCTTGATAATTTGAATATGAGAAGGATGTATCTTTCTCATGTTTTGAGATAGCCTTGACGGCTTCCTGTGGTATGTGTTTACCTTGATTGACTTGAGCAAGAGAAGGACGTGACCTTCCTCGTGCTATGTGATGACAACCTTGATGGTTTGAATATGAGAAGGATGTATCTTTCTCATATTTTGAGATAGCCTTGATGGCATAGTGTTACCTCATATTATTCACCAGTTGTCACTGGTATAATATGGGAAGACCTTTCATCGAACGAAGTTCGATGTAAGCTATGGATACCTCGTACTATTCACCAGTTGTCACTGGCATAGTATGGGAAGACCTTTCATCGAACGAAGTTCGATGTAAGCTATCGTTACCCCGTATTATTCACCAGTTGTCACTGATGCAGTATGGGATGTGATTACCTTGATAATTGAGTAATAACCTTGACGGTTTGAATATGAGAAGGATGTATCTTTCTCATATTTTGGGATGGCCTTGATGGCATAATGTTACCTCGTACCATTCGCCAGTTGTCACTGGCATAGAATTGGAAGACCTTTCATCGAACGAAGTTCGATGTAACCTGTGGATACCTCATCTTGTTCCCCAGTGAAACTGGTGTACAGTATGAGAGGAGTTCTGTAGAACTTATGAGGAGTACCTTTGTGCTTGTGTATGATGAATTTGAAGAATTCAATGATATGTTCACCCTCTTTTCCCCAGTGGGTCTTGATGAAATCAATTCCCCGGGCAAAAATGGGTTGTTCTTTTGGTCATTGGCTTGCAAGTGAAACTTACTCACCAATGAGGGGCTTCTGTCACACCCCATTTTTGCCACCCTAGCTAGGGTTTGTCATTGCATGTGTCTTTTTGTTTCCTTTTTGAGTCTAGTCTTTTGCATTGAGTTTCTAGGGTCCTAAGGATGGTGTGTATGAATTTTGGTTCAATTTGGAGTTGATCTTGAGGGTTAATAAGAACTTTTGTGACTTGAGGGGCATAATTGTCTTTTTGATCACAAACTTTCCATTTGACCTTGAAATGATCTCCAAGTTGCCAATTGGAGTTCATATGGTTGTATTTGAGGTATTTGTGGGATCAATTCGATGAATTGAAGGTTCGGGATTAGAATGGCTCAGCAAGGCTCAGGTTGGCTAAAAGACCTACTTCGGGTTAGCTTGAATTGGTTCATGATTTTCACTCTATGACTACTCATTTGACCTTGATTGGTCTTAATTTCATCCCCAAATGTGTTTAGGGAGGTTGAATTTCGAATTGGAAAGCATTCGGTGCGACCCTATGTGCATACCTAAGATAAGCGATGGTGAGGCATAGCGGTTAACCACCTTTGTAGGGCCCAACCATGCAGCCATGGCTAGGGTTTCTTTCCCTCAAGTAACTCAAATTACATTCCCCTTCGAAACACGGTCGTTTTGGCTTTCGTTTCGTCAAAATCGGAGTTGATTTGGGCCCTGAAACACATTTGGAAGTCGAAGGGGTCAAATTTGGGCTGAAGCTGACATGGCCTCGGGTGACCACCTAGGCCTGGGCGGCTAGCCGCCTGGGCCCAGGCTGCTAGCCGCCCAGCCCCAGGTGGTCACCCGAGCCACTTTCCTTTTTTGAGCCTTGACGCGGCTCCTTCCCTATTTCCTCGGATTTGCTCGCCTTTAGCCGCCATTTAACCCTAATTTCAGCCCTTTTTGACCTACTTGAGCCCCAAGGGAACCTCTAAGAGCCCTTGGATCAATCCCTAGGGTTTTAATCCCAACCATTGAGGGTTTTCCCTCAATCCCTATAAATACCCCCTTATACCTCAGCAATAAGGAGGCAATTTCTGAAGTGTGAGGCATGTGTGAGACTTGGAGGCTATGGCAGCCACCCTTAGGGTAGTTTAACCTAAACTTTGAGTGAGAGAGTGTGAGAGAAAGCTTGAAGGAGGGCTGGAGCATTGCTTGAAGGCGTGAAGGAAGGAACTCCCAGCAGTACACAAGAGAAGGAGGACTACCTACAGCAGCAAAAGGATACTTCACCATAGGTATTCCCCCTTCTTCCTCTTCTCTTAAGGTTAGGTTTTTTAGGATGATTTCATGTTAAAGTGTATGTCTTTATCATGTTTCTTTGCTTCTATTAGTTAGTATGCATGGTTAGGATAATATTCATGGGCTGTTTAGTATGCTAGGATGCTATTCCATGTGATTTACTGCATGTTTGGGACTTTAGGGTTTCCTTAGTGCTGAAATTGGTTTTCTACATGAAATAACACTTTTGCATATTGAAGCTTGTGTTTTTATTGTGTTTTGCTACTTCCCTTAGCTAGTATGCATGTTAGGATGATATTTGTGGGCTGTTTAGTATGCTGGGATGCTGTTCCATGTGATTTAATGCATGTTTGCAATTTTAGGATTTCTCTTGCGCTGAAATTAGGTTTTCACTTAGAATAGCTCTATTTCATGTGCAAGCTTGTGTTTTTATCATGTGTTGATGCTTCTAGTGATTAATATGCATGATTAAAATGATGTCCACAATGAGTTTTGCATGATTTAGAGTTATTTTATGTGATTTTGAGCACAATTGTGATTCTAGGGTTTCATTCATCCTTGTATTAGGAAAGTAGCATATAGCATGATAGCTTAGGGTTTTTCTTTGTGTTTTCTTCATAGTTGATATATATGTGCTGCATATTAGGTAACTATGATATTTCTAGCATTCATATAGTTGATTTTAGGGTTTTTTGCATGTCATTGCATGTAGGGTTGAATTAGGGTTTTAGTTAGCTTATGATTCATGTTGTTGCATGACTTATGGTTGATTTTAAACCTTATTTCAATTCTGTCCAGATCTGTTATTTGTCTTTGATATGATATTTTGAGCATGTGTTAGCCCATGTTTGGGCACGATAATGGCTTGATTTGGAATCTAGCTTGCTTGGTTGGTATTTTTGGTATGTTTTGCATGGAAATTGCAGGTGCTTTGACAGGTACAACAGGTGCAACTACCCCACCAATGTGGGGTGGTTATTTTGGCTATTGTGAGATGAAATCTTACAAATAAGGTAATTACCCTATGCAATAGGGTGGTTACTTTGACAGGTTGCTTTTGCTTAAGGTAAGTAGGATGTGAGGGTGCCCCAATTCACCCTTCTTTCCTTCCTTTGAAACTTTCCCTTTCTCCCCCCCTAGGGTTGTTTCCTAATAGAGGGGTATGGTAGATTCTATAGTTTCCTTTCAATAAAAAATACCTTTTAAATCAAAGTTTCCATCTTTATCAAAATTCCATATCTTACCAAAGACCTTTTGAGAATCATTCATTTTTAGAAACTTACCATGTTTAACTTGAAAGGAAACTTAGGGTTTACCATAGGCCTTGATTAGGTTATAACCCTATTCCTTTTCGAACTACGTGGACTTTGATCCATGTATTTCCATACATGGTACGTAGGCGCTCTTCGTGATGTTCAAGTCCGCCCTAGGATACTAAGTATCCTAGGTTTTTTCCTCTCCCCCTTTCTTTTTTCTGTTTTTCTTTGATTTACTTGATTATATGGATGAATGGATGAATGATATGCATGCTGTCCTGTGATGATAACTGTTGATTTGTGTGTGATTAAGACTTTGATTTAGCCCAATTAAATTAAGAGACCGTTTAGGGCGATATGGGTGCCTATAGGCTTTGCCTAGAACCTTCCCATATCGTAACTTAGCCTCCGAATCCCCGATTTCTCTGGTTTCCAAAAGACTGTTTTGCCTTACCATTTTAAACATGGAGTCAATCTTTTGTTTTCCTAAAACAAAACTGTTTTTTAGGGTTTTCCTTGTTTCCTTTAAAAAATAAGGTGGCGACTCCTTTCTTTACTTTTAAACCCTCCTGTGGGCCTCGTAAACCGTTTTTGGGGTCCACACCTAATATGGATGAATTGGAATCAATCAACTTAGGAACGAATGAATTGCCAAGAATAGTTAAAATTAGGAAAACCCTCTCCCCCGTTGAAAAAGAAAAGATGATCTCCCTCTTGAAAGCCAACATTATGGCTTTTGCATGGTCTTATGAAGACATGCCTGGCATCGACCCCGATATTGTGCAACACTATATCCCCACTAATTCCCTAAAGAAGCCGGTAAAGCAGAAACTCAGAAGATTAAAACCAGAATGGGCTCTAAAAGTAAAAGAAGAGGTAACTAAACAACTAGACGCGGGTTTCCTCCAAGTTGTGGAGTACCCCGAATGGTTGTCGAATATAGTGCTTGTGCCTAAAAAAGATGGGAAAGTGAGGATGTGTGTCGATTTCCGAGATCTCAACGCCGCGAGCCCTAAGGATGACTTTCCTTTACCCCATATCGACGTGTTGGTGGATAGTACAGTGGGACATGCACTCCTCTCCTTCATGGACGGATTCTCCGGGTATAACCAGATAAAGATGGCGCCTCAAGACATGGAGAAAACAGCCTTTATCACGCAATGGGGAACGTACTGTTACAAGGTAATGCCTTTTGGCTTAAGAAACGCTGGGGCTACTTACCAAAGAGCAGCTACAACCTTATTGCATGATATGATCCATAAGGAAGTCGAGGTTTATGTCGATGATATGATCGTAAAGTCCGTGGATAGAGAAGGGCATTTCAAGGCACTAGAGAAATTCCTAGAGCGAGCAAAAAAGTACAATCTCCGTCTCAACCCACAGAAGTGCGCTTTTGGTGTCACTGCAGGCAAGTTATTGGGGTTTATGATCACTCAGAGAGGTATCGAAGTGGACCCAGGGAAGATAAAAGCTATTGTGGAGATGGAGCCGCCTAGCACTGAGAAGCAGATCCGGGGTTTTCTGGGAAGAGTTCAATACATAAGCCGATTCATTGCTAACTTGACCATGGTTTGTGAACCAATCTTCAAATTGCTTAAGAAAGGTGTGCCAAAAGTATGGAACGAAGAATGCCAAGAGGCCTTTGAGACCATTAAGAGATACTTGAGCAATCCTCCAATCTTAGTTCCCCCACGGCAAGGTGCGCCACTTTTGTTATACTTAACGGTCACCGAAACCGCGACGGGAGCTATGTTAGCTCAATATCTTGAAGGGTCTACAAAGGAAAATGCCATTTATTACTTAAGCAAGAAAATGACAGACTATGAAGTGAAGTACAATGCAATTGAAAAGGCTTGTGTGGCACTAGTATGGGCGACGCAGAAACTCCGGCACTACATGATGTCCTTCGAAGTGTTCTTGATAAGTCGCATGGACCCGTTGAAGTACCTGGTAGAAAGGCCAGTATTGTCATTCAGAATTGCTCGATGGTCAATTCTCCTCAATGAATTCGACATCAAGTACGTGAATCAGAAGTCTATCAAGGGAAGCGTCATCGCAGACTACCTAGCCAGCTGTCCGGTGTCATCATCCGCTCCGTTCAACGATCAATTCCCAGATGAGGACGTGCTAGAGATTGGTAGAAAAACTTGGAGAGTATACTTCGATGGGGCAGCCAATAAGAAAGGTTATGGGATAGGAGTCCTGCTGGTCTCACCCAAAGAGGCATTTACATCGTTGGCGGTCAAGTTGGGGTTCGAAGCCACCAACAACATTGCTGAGTATGAGACCTGTATCCTAGCACTGGAAGCGGCACTTGAATTGGGGATCAAAGAATTAGAAGTGTTCGGGGACTCGGCGCTAATCATTTGTCAGATAAAAAGGGAATGGAAAACTCGAGATGAGAAACTGCTACCCTACCATGCCTACCTGGAAGCTCTAACCAAGGAGTTATCAGAGATAGAATTTAACTACCTTTCAAGGAACAAGAACCAGTTCGCCGATGCCTTGGCAACCCTAGCATCCATGGTGGAGATACCCGAAGAGAGAAATGTGAAGCCGTTGGTGATAGAATGCCGAGACAAGCCTGTGTACTGTTGTGCAATCCGAGGAGGAGAGGTAAATGATGGCCGTCCGTGGTTCCATGACATAAAGAAGTTCATTGAAGAAAGGGAATACCCAGAAGGAGCATCTCGTATCGATAGAAAAACCCTAAGGCGGTTGGCGAGTCACTATGTACTTTGTGGAGGAAAGCTATATCGGAGATCATACGACGGGATCCACCTGCTGTGTGTCACCGAGGAGGAAGCCGAGCATCTGATTAAAGAAATCCATGAAGGGACAGGGGCTCCGCATATGAATGGCTATATGTTAGCTAAGAAAATCATGAGGCTAGGCTATTACTGGTCTACCATGGAAAGGGACTGCCACGCACATGTCAAGAAGTGCCACAAATGCCAACTGTTCGCCAGTGGACAACATTTGCCTTCTATGCCTTTAACAAGTATGTCGTTACCATGGCCATTCGCGGTATGGGGGATAGATATCATCGGACAGATCAAGCCAAAGGCGTCAAATGGGCATGAATACATCCTGGTTGCCATCGATTACTTCACTAAATGGGTGGAAGCAGCATCCTTCAAGACCTTGAATTCCAAGAAGGTAGCACAGTTCATACAGCACAGCATCATCTATCGATATGGGGTACCGCATGAAGTTATCTCGGACAATGGCCAGCACTTTCAGAAAGAAACCCATGAGCTCTTGCAAAAGTATGGCATAGTTCACCATCTGTCGTCACCATACCGTCCTCAGACTAATGGAGCGGTGGAAGCAGCTAACAAGAACATCAAGAAGATACTACAGAAGACTGCGGACTCACACACAGACTGGCATGAGAAGTTGCCATTGGCTCTATGGGGTTACAGAACATCAATAAGGTCGTCAACAGGGGCTACCCCTTATTCTCTAGTTTATGGAATGGAGGCCGTGTTGCCAGTTGAATTGGAAGTTCCTTCACTAAGAGTTGCCGTGGAGAGCCAGAAGTGGACTGGGTTAAGAGCCGCTATGATGAGTTAGCTTTGCTGGATGAAAGGCGTTTAAGGGCGCTGTATCATGTTCAGGGGTATCAACGGAGAGTTGCCAGAGCATTCAACAAGCATGTCAAAGATCGAGGTCTAAAGAAAGGGGATGTAGTGCTGAAAGAAATCAGAGCTCCAGTGTTCGATCCGCGGGGAAAATTCAAGCCAAGTTGGGGTGGGCCATACATTATCAAAGAGATATTGCCAGCAGGGGCTGTTCGCCTCATGGATTTAGATGGAATTGAGTTCGCTCGTCCAACTAATTTGGATCAATTGAAGAAATATCATGTTTGAAGCCTGCTAGGTTGAAAACCCGTAAGGGCGGCCTAGGCAAAAGTTAAGGCATGAGAACTACGTAAGACCTGATTCTCCATTCAAAAACAAAAAAAACAAAAACAAAAAAAAAAACAAAAAAAAAAAGAAGAAAAAAAAAACCATGGAGATACGTAGGCAACCCATAAAGTTACCTTGGGTGCGGTCTAAATCAAACAAGAAAATCCCAAATTTGATTTATTATTGGTAATTTATTCAAAACTAAAATTGATTGACATAGCAATTCATTGGTATTAAGTAAAAGAACTATAAATATGCCATAAATATCCTATTCTATTGAGTCTTCAGTTTTTCTTGGGCTTCTTTGCAGCTCGCTCTTCAGCTTTCTTCTCCTCGCTTGCATGTCTTCTTTTCTTCCTCAAGTCGTGTTCATAAGCTGTTGTCACTGCTTCCATAATATCTTCTCTGCAAGATCCAAGTTCGTTGTTCTTGATAAGTCCAAAAATCCTTTCTCTTCGAGTAGTCTCTCTCTCACCTAAATTGCTTTTCAACCATTCCTTATACTCGGGGCTCATCATATACGGACCATCAGTATTTGTAACTTGGGTTAGTATCAACTTGCTAGGCCATCGGTCCTTCGCCCAAGTCACTACAGAAAGACCCGCGGGCACCACAGGATAGTCACCTTTCAAGGAAGTGGGTATGGTTTGCATGGCGCCCATCTGACGCAGAACCCTTGAAGGTGTTGGGAATCGAACAAGAGGGAAAAATACAAGTGCGGAATATAAAAATTTTTCCTACGATTCTCAATCCCATGAATCTAACTATGCATAACACAAAATCAAACCCTAACTACAAAGAGGGTTAGAACACTTACAGAATTTTTGTCTTCTCCTTTTTGCTCCAAGCTTTGATTCCGGACAGCGGTGAATGAGCAGCCCAAGTGTGCTGCCTCCAACGGTATCCACACCTAGCTAGAGCTTCAAGTCCTTTCTTTCTTCTTCCTTGTTGTTGCTAGAGGTGGAGAAGAGAGAGAGAGAGAAGAGAGCCTCCAAAGGGCTGGACGGCTAGGGTTTATTGTGCAAGCCTCATATATCATGTCACACATAAGTGTGACTTATATAGGCAGCCCACTAAAGGGGGCTGGCCTTGGGGAAGAAACCCTAATAGGGTTATGTGTAATTACACTTAATTGCACATTAACCCCTATTATTTGTATCAAATACAAATAGGCCTATAAAGAACTATTCTTTATTCACTAAAACCCTTTCTCTCATAGACTTTAAAGCCCTTCTTGCATGATCAGTGTGTGACCCATTGGGTTCACATCATTAAGTAGTAGGAATAGCACAAGGTGTGCACAATGGAACTCTTTCCATTTAGGGTCTAATTGGAACTCCTTCCAATTCCCTAATTGATTATAACTCACTTATATCAATTAGGGCTTCTACTAACCATGAGTAACACCTAGCATATGGCTCATGGTGTGGTCCTTAATGAGGTGAATAGCCATTTACAAAGAACCCTTCTGTTATAGTTTATAGGTTACAATTGCATCCTTCCTTCAACACAATGTCTCCAATTGAACTAATAGGACATGGAAGTCTGTCAAGTCCCTAGTTCAATTACTTTATACTCATTCATAGATATCAACTCATAGATGAACTCATGAAACTCTTTTCATATTCATCCTACCATGGCCATGGATTTAATGAGTTACATTATGAATGCTATATGAGACATTCTCTCTCTTTTTCCTAAGAGTGATGGATCCCTTGTTGATCACTCACATGCCTTCATACACATAGCAGTAGGGCCAATGAACACCTTTGCAGACCCCTGAATAGGATTTGCACTTAGTGTTATCAAACTTCTAAAGCTACATGCATAAGGCAACTATGGTGTCTCAGGTCTAAGGATTACTTGTACCACTATAACAATGAGAAACTGATTGACAGGCAGGATAAAACTCCATTCAGTTTATCTCATATCTTTGGTCACATTCAGTGTACCTATTCTCGCAATAGGCACCCACTTGTTGGTTGTAGTGTCTCCACACAAATAGCTTGAGACTAGCTATCCTCCTATAGAGTCAACCTAGCAAGTGCTAGTCCTATGGTTCATTACTGTCCATCATAGTGAACCTTCAACTAGGAATGCTTTAGGAGTTTAGTACAGAGATATATCTATAGTCTCAAAATTACAACTCTTTGTAATTCCATATTCTCAACTCTAACTCTATGGACATATTATGTAAATATAAATGATGCATATAAACATAATAAAATAAGCCCTTTTATTAAATCAATAATAAATGTGACATACATAAATGAAATCAAATGATTGTTCCTAATCCCTAAACAATCATCTCCATGATTGGCTCTAGGGCATAATCCTAACAGAAGGCCAATAGAAGGAAGTAGACCTCAGTCCTATGAGTCTCACCATGGCGCATCCAGAAGTCCGCAGAAGCACCTGGTCACTGCAGCCCCATATGAATACAAACCACTTGACACTCCTCCAAGAAAGGGTTTGGAAGTAACCTAGCCAATCTCTCAATGAAAATTGCCCAGGTAGTTCAATGCGGCGAAGGCAGTAATGCTGGGGCTTGTATGGTGTAATGGCAACTGGTGACAAGAAATTCAGTCTTTCAAGCAACCACATTTGCAGCAGAATGGGGCTACCTCCTAAAGGAACCTTTGGGTCCTCATGGACTTTATCCAAACTATTCAGGGTTTCAGCTAGCACCATGGGAATCAAGTTATAGCCCTTGGCAAGGAGAGGAATCAAGTCACAAATTTGTATGGGAACATGTGGAGTACCAGTTGAAATAAGGAAACGACCAATGAGGCAAAAGGCAAGAGCATGCTTAATAGGAAAGGTAAAATTCAGAATACCTTTACTATCACAAGCTAAAAAAGAGGTTGCCAATTTCATCAAGTCTACCATATGGTCCTTTACAAACGTAGAGGCATATTGTGAGTGAATCCCAAGTAGATTGGAGAAAGAAGTAAGAAAGCTTGGGCGAGGAGTAGGGAGAATGAAAGGACCTACCGTTGAAACTCCATACAATGCACAGAATTCCTCATAAAGTTGATTGACAAGAAAATCCCAAATTTGATTTATTATTGGTAATTTATTCAAAACTAAAATTGATTGACATAGCAATTCATTGGTATTAAGTAAAAGAACTATAAATATGCCATAAATATCCTATTCTATTGAGTCTTCAGTTTTTCTTGGGCTTCTTTGCAGCTCGCTCTTCAGCTTTCTTCTCCTCGCTTGCATGTCTTCTTTTCTTCCTCAAGTCGTGTTCATAAGCTGTTGTCACTGCTTCCATAATATCTTCTCTGCAAGATCCAAGTTCGTTGTTCTTGATAAGTCCAAAAATCCTTTCTCTTCGAGTAGTCTCTCTCTCACCTAAATTGCTTTTCAACCATTCCTTATACTCGGGGCTCATCATATACGGACCATCAGTATTTGTAACTTGGGTTAGTATCAACTTGCTAGGCCATCGGTCCTTCGCCCAAGTCACTACAGAAAGACCCGCGGGCACCACAGGATAGTCACCTTTCAAGGAAGTGGGTATGGTTTGCATGGCGCCCATCTGACGCAGAACCCTTGAAGGCCAATAGAAGGAAGTAGACCTCAGTCCTATGAGTCTCACCATGGCGCATCCAGAAGTCCGCAGAAGCACCTGGTCACTGCAGCCCCATATGAATACAAACCACTTGACACTCCTCCAAGAAAGGGTTTGGAAGTAACCTAGCCAATCTCTCAATGAAAATTGCCCAGGTAGTTCAATGCGGCGAAGGCAGTAATGCTGGGGCTTGTATGGTGTAATGGCAACTGGTGACAAGAAATTCAGTCTTTCAAGCAACCACATTTGCAGCAGAATGGGGCTACCTCCTAAAGGAACCTTTGGGTCCTCATGGACTTTATCCAAACTATTCAGGGTTTCAGCTAGCACCATGGGAATCAAGTTATAGCCCTTGGCAAGGAGAGGAATCAAGTCACAAATTTGTATGGGAACATGTGGAGTACCAGTTGAAATAAGGAAACGACCAATGAGGCAAAAGGCAAGAGCATGCTTAATAGGAAAGGTAAAATTCAGAATACCTTTACTATCACAAGCTAAAAAAGAGGTTGCCAATTTCATCAAGTCTACCATATGGTCCTTTACAAACGTAGAGGCATATTGTGAGTGAATCCCAAGTAGATTGGAGAAAGAAGTAAGAAAGCTTGGGCGAGGAGTAGGGAGAATGAAAGGACCTACCGTTGAAACTCCATACAATGCACAGAATTCCTCCATGGTTGGGCACAGTTCTTCATAGTTGAAGCGGAACACATGAACTTGAGGATCCCAAAAATATGTAGCAGCAGTCAAGAGGTTCGTTTCAAGCCTCACATGCCTCAAGGAGAGCAATGGATCCAAGCCAAAGCACTTGAACTCAGATTTTGCTTCAGCACTCATAACTCTCAAAAACCCTCCTAAAAATTTGTCTAGAGCCTCCATAATTTCTAATGAATGAATACAAGTAGGTTTAGGAACCTCTTGGATGTGTTTTTATAGGGAAAAGGTCACAAATCCAAGTTCTAATAGGAAAAAACCCATCAGAATAGGAAGTTTCCTATTCAAAGTGGGATTTCCGCTTCGGGCTCGGGTAACCACCCAGGCCTGGGCGGCTAGCCTCCTGAGGCCTGGTGGTCACCCAAGCCACCTTGTTTTGGCTTTCTCCCTCGCTTTGTCTCGCCTTGACGTGTGATCAAACCTCCTTCCAAATGAGATATTCAACACTTTTTGAGCTTAAAATCAATCAAATTCCATCTTGAAATCAATTCCTTGAATTGATTTTATGTTCAAAAGGGTTGAATATATTTCCCCTGTGTCATGCCAACTCAAGCGACAATGTGTTAAGTCACTCTCCTCTTGCACCATGCCTGTTCAATCTTGATAAATTGATCATATATCCTCATTTCAAATCTTGATTTTTCATCCTACTTGGTTGAATATATTCATCGCTTGAATGTGTTCTTCCATTTCAAAAGTGTATTCACCCTTCGAATATGCTTCTCAGTTTCAAATTCTCATTCTCTATCATACTTGGTTGAATATATTCATCACTTGAATATATTCTTCCATTTCAAAAGCATGTTCACCCATTGAATATGCTTCCTAGTTTCAGATCCTCATTATCACTTACTTGGTAAAATATATTCATCGCTTGGGTATATTTCTCCATTTCAATGGTATACTCATCACTCGAGTATACTTCTCAGATCATTTGTCACTTACTTGGTTAAGTATATCCATCACTTGGGTATATTTTTCCATTTCAATGGTATACTCATCACTTGAGTATACTTCTCAGATATTTTGCCACTTACTTGGTTAAGTATATCCATCGCTTGGGTATATTTCTCCATTTCAATGGTATGTTCATCACTTGAACATACTTCTCAGATTATTTGTCACTTACTTGGTTAAATATATTCATGACTAGAATATATTTCTCCATTTCAATGGTGTACTCATCACTTGAGTACACTTCTCAGATTATTCTCTATCTTACTTGCTTAAGTATATCCATCGCTTGGATATATTTCTCTATTTCAATGGTATGTTTATCACTTAAACATACTTGTCACTTACTTGGTTAAGTATATCCATCACTTGGATATATTTCTCTATTTCAATGGTATGTTTATCACTTAAACATACTTGTCACTTCCTTGGTTAAGTATATTCGTGACTAGAATATATTTCTCCATTTCAATGGTGTACTCATCACTTGAGTACACTTCTCAGATTATTCTTATCTTACTTGGTTAAATATATCCGTCGTTTGGATATATTTCTCCATTTCAATGGTATGCTCATCACTTGAGTGTACTTCTCAGCTTACTTGGTTAAATATATCCATCACTTGGATACATTTCTCCATTTCAAAAGTATGTTCATCACTTGAACGTACTTCTCAGTCTTTTTCAATCATTAAGTATACTCATCACTTGAGTATATTTCTCAGCATCTTTTTCATCACTTGGGTAAATATGTTCGTGACCTGAATATATTTCTCCATTTCAAAAGTACACTCATCACTTGAATACACCTCTCAGATTATTCTTATCCTACTTGGTTAAGTATATCCATCGCTTGGGTATATTTCTCCATTTCAATGGTATGTTCATCACTTGAACATACTTCTCAGATTATTACTTGGTTAAATATATTCATCACTTGAATATATTTCTCCATTTCAATGGTATACTCATCACTTGAGTATACTTCTCAGTTCATTCTCTATCTTACTTAGTTAAATATATTCGTGACCTGAATATATTTCTCATTTTTCAAAAGTATGTTCATCACTTGAACGTACTTCTCAGTCCTTCTCAATCATTAAGTATCCTCACCACTTGAGTATACTTCTCAGATTTCATTCTCAGATTACTTGGTTAAATATATTTGTGACCTGAATATATTTCTCCATTTCAATGGTATACTCATCACTTGAGTATACTTCTCAGATATTTTGTCACTTACTTGGTTAAGTATATCTATCGCTTGGATATATTTCTCCATTTCAAAGGTATGTTCATCACTTGAACGTACTTCTCAGATTTCATTCTCATCACTTGGTCAAATATATTCGTGACTAGAATATATCTTTCTATTTCAAAAGTATGTTCATTCGTAGTGGCTTGAATATGCTTCTCTTATCAATTCTCAACCCTCAGTGGTTTAAGTATACTCATGACTTGAGGACACTTCCTTATTTCAGTCTCAGGTTTTCAACCTCCCATCATTGTTGGTATCAGTGTGTGATTTCTCCGGGCTTTTTGGCCAAAAATGGGTTGTTCTTTATCATTGGTTCACAAGTGTAACTTGTTCGCCAATGAGGGGCTTCTGTCACACCCCATTTTTGCACCACCTTACTAGGGCTCATCATTTCATGCATGTTTTTGTTTTGTTTTTGAGTCTAGTCACTTGCATTAGTTTTCTAGAGTCACAAGGACAATGGATATGAATTTTGGTTCAAATTGGAGTTGATCTTGAGGGATAATAAGAGCTTTTGCGACTTGAGGGGCATAATCGTCTTTTAAGTCCCAAACTTTTCATTTGACCTTGAAATGATCTCCAAATTGTCAATTGGAGTTCATATGGATGCATAAGAGGTATTTCTAGGTTCAATTTGGTAAGTCAATGGCTCGGGATTAAAATGGCTCGATGTAGTTCAAGTTGGTTAATTGACCCTTCCTTGGGTTAGCTCTAATTGACTCACAATTACCAACCAAATCTTTTCAAATTGACTTTCATTAGTCATCATTTTACCCTCAAAAGTGTTTCATGAAGTTCAATTTTGATATGGCCTGATGATGAGTTTAGTGTGGTTATTTACGGATTATCCTTGAAGAATTAGTGCGAATCACAGCATGAGATTTTTGGTTAAAATGAAAAGAAAATTATTTTATTAAATTAGCCATTTTTATCATGACACTAACACGTGTACGTATGTGATGAGTGTGTGTACGCACATACGATACATGTGCATGCGTGTTAGCGGTCAGTCTCCCAATTTTTATAAAAGACAATTTCCTTTTCCTATTCAGATTAGAAGTCTTTTATCATTATAAAATACCTTTTGATTATTCTCCAGGGAAACCTAGTCCAGGAAGGAAAGGGAAACTCCAGATTTCAGCTATAAATACTCTCTTAATGTCTTTAAACAAGGGAGGGGAGAAGAGGGTTTGGAGGGAGTGAAATTCGTCATAATTCAGCAGCAGATTTTCTGAAAACCAGCAGTCGTATTTTAATCATTACTTTTTTATCTGAAGTCAGAATTTGATGAAATTGGTCTTGTTAGAAAGATAATTCAATTCTCTACAACTTTATATTTCACAAGCTTTGTCCAAATCCAACGTTTTCATACCCAGAAACGCGATTGAAGTTGCTGCTGCTGCAAAGTGACGAAAATCACTTTTCTTTTCTCTTGTTCTCTTTTTGTTTTCTATTTCTTTTCAAAGTTGAGTTGAGTTTTGATCTCTTTGCTGTGATACCACTTTGACAAAGAGGAGGATTCGTGTTGGTTTGATTCACTCTAAAGACCTGAGGAGCCACGAACAATTACAAACACAAGGGGAGCCACTTTATGCATTAATACTTGAGTGTTTGAGAGAGAATAAGGTATTCTCCTTCTCTATTCAAGCTTAAACTAGGTTTTCATATGGGTTAGGCTTATTGCATGTTAAAAGTAGCCTTTTTTATCATGTATTAACACTCTAGCTAGTTAATATACATGGAATATCTATTTTTTATCTACTGTTTAGCATGCTTTAGGGCTGTCCTTTATGTTTCAATGCATAGTTATGATTCTTGTGCTCCTGTTTGTCCTTGTGCTAGGATTTGTTAGGATTATGCCCTAGAGCCAATCATAGAGATGATTGTTTAGGGATTAGGAACAATCATTTGATTTCATTTATGTATGTCACATTTATTATTGATTTAATAAAAGGGCTTATTCTATTATGTTTATATGCATCATTTATATTTACATAATATGTCCATGGAGTTAGAGTTGAGAATATGGAATTACAAAGAGTTGTAATTTTGAGACTGTAGATATATCTCTGTACTAAACTCCTAAAGCATTCCTAGTTGAAGGTTCACTATGATGGACAATAATGAACCATAGGACTAGCACTTGTTAGGTTGACTCTATAGGAGGATAGCTAGTCTCAAGCTATTTGTGTGGAGACACTACAACCAATAAGTGGGTGCCTATTACGAGAATAGGTACACTGAATGTGACCAAAGATATGAGATAAACTGAATGGAGTTTTATCCTGCCTGTCAATCAGTTTCTCATTGTTATAGTGGTACAAGTAATCCTTAGACCTGAGACACCATAGTTGTCTTATGCATGTAGCTTTAGAAGTTTGATAACACTAAGTGCAAATCCTATTCAGGGGTTTGCAAAGGTGTTCATTGGCCCTACTGCTATGTGTATGAAGGCATGTGAGTGATCAACAAGGGATCCATCACTCTCAGGAAAAAGAGAGAGAATGTCTCATATAGCATTCATAATATAACTCATTAAATCCATGGCCATGGTAGGATGAATATGAAAAGAGTTTCATGAGTTCATCAATGAGTTGATATCTATGAATGAGTATAAAGTAATTGAACTAGGGACTTGACAGACTTCCATGTCCTATTAGTTCAATTGGAGACATTGTGTTAAAGGAAGGATGCAATTGTAACCTATAAACTATAACAGAAGGGTTCTTTGTAAATGACTATTCACCTCATTAAGGACCACACCATGAGCCATATGCTAGGTGTTACTCATGGTTAGTAGAAGCCCTAATTGATATAAGTGAGTTATAATCAATTAGGGAATTGGAAGGAGTTCCAATTAGACCCTAAATGGAAAGAGTTCCATTGTGCACACCTCGTGCTATTCCTACTACTTAATGATGTGAACCCAATGGGTCACACACTGATCATGCAAGAAGGGCTTTAAAGTCTATGAGAGAAAGGGTTTTAGTGAATAAAGAATAGTTCTTTATAGGCCTATTTGTATTTGATACAAATAATAGGGGTTAATGTGCAATTAAGTGTAATTACACATAACCCTATTAGGGTTTCTTCCCCATGGCCAGCCCCCTTTAGTGGGCTGCCTATATAAGTCACACTTATGTGTGACATGGCATAATAGGCTTGCACAAAAAAACCCTAGCCGTCCAGCCCCTTGGAGGCTCTCTTCTCTCTCTCTCTCTTCTCCACCTCTAGCAACAACAAGGAAGAAGAAAGAAAGGACTTGAAGCTCTAGCTAGGTGTGGATACCGTTGGAGGCAGCACACTTGGGCTGCTCATTCACCGCTGTCCGGAATCAAAGCTTGGAGCAAAAAGGAGAAGACAAAAATTCTGTAAGTGTTCTAACCCTCTTTGTAGTTAGGGTTTGATTTTGTGTTATGCATAGTTAGATTCATGGGATTGGGAATCGTAGGAAAAATTTTTATATTCCGCACTTCTATTTTTCCCTCTTGTTCGATTCCCAACAGTGGTATCAGAGCCATGATTATGCATAATACAAAATACATATGGGCTGGTAATTATGGTGTAGTTGAATGATTCAAAAATCTGGAAAATTTTTCTGCATAATTGGTTTTCCTCCATGGCTGAACCTAGGGTTTGGAACCCTAGGTCAATTCTCTTCTACTCCTCTTCTAATTGATGGTTAAGTGTATCCATGGATGCAATAGGTTGCATAGGGTTTGAGTTTGGAGAAGAAGAATAAGGAAACTAGGGTTTTATAAAACTGTTATGAACAGTTTTCATGGTTGCCATGAAAAACCGTCATCTTGTTTTGCCTGCCGATTTCAGAGTTCTTCTCCAAAATTTTCGAGCCATATATGGTTAGAAAGCTCTTTGAATAAGCTTTCCAACCCAACAAACGGTGCGTCAATCCGAGTTCTGTAGTGAAAGTTATGAATTTTTTACTACAGACTGTCTGGAAAGACAGTTTTGCTCGGGAATGATGCAATAGCCACAACTTTGAGTTATTGATGGAGATCAAAGGCATGGCAATGGTTGCCACCACTTGGGTTATGTTCTAGACATGGTAGGGAAAGGTTCCCAAGCATTTAGATGCATCATAATTGGATTAAGATGCTAGAACAGAAGGAAGAAGGAGAAGAACACCATGGAGGCTGAATCTGGGTTTTAGAACCCTAAGGTTCTTGCAATTAATTCTAATTAAAGCTGCTGTATTTATGATGGAAGATCATTTTAGGATCATTATATATCATGTGTATATGATTTTCTTTAAGTTTCAAAAAGGTTTTGATGGAAAAAGATTCAAAAAGTTTGAAAATTTTTCATGAACAGCATAGCAGATTTTCTCTGCAGAAAAGTCATCAATGGAGTTTTGATTAGAACTTGAGTTAGGGAACTCCAAATTGCATGAAACCAATTGCATTAGTTTCCTAAGACATGTAGGATACTGGGAAAATTCGTTTGGTAGCCTAATTCATTCATCTTGCTGGGTTTTAAATCAATTTCTGATCATGGACAGTGTGCTGTCAAATTCTGGGCAGCCTACTGTTGTTTTAATTGTTTAGAATAATTGGTGATGATTTGATCATCCAAACCTCTTCTATTAGCTTAGTATTTCATGTAGGGACATGATACAAAAGCTGGTTTCAATGGAGGAGTCGAATTGATAAGGATTTAGAAGCTATTGTGACCTTCAAGGTCTGCAACAATGGCTCCAGCAATGGGTTTGGAAACCCTGATTGTTCTTGATGATGGCAGCCACTTCCACCACTTCTCAGGTGTCCAGAGGCTTGTCCCACACCCCTAGGATGTTCTCCCATGACTGGCCATGGCCTCCCACAGTCGTTGGTGGCCATGGCAGCCTAGCCAAGCTCAGGCAGCCCCCTCGTAGTGACGGCTGCATAGAGTTAAGGATGAAACCCTAATTTTGAGTTAATGATGAAGCCCTAATTTCATTATGGCATTAATTAAAACCCTAATTGGAATATTAATTACCTTAATTAAGAGTTAATGATTGGTCATTAAATGACCAATCATGGTTATTGATTGTTAGGGCATAATTAATACCATTAATGATGTCTAGGGTTAGGGTTTTGGAAACCCTAATTAGTGTAATTAATTAAGGGTAATTAATACCCTATTTGGCATTAATTAAACCCTAATCCCTTTTATTAAATACCATATGAACCTAGGGTTTTAATGATTGGACATTAAATGACCAATCATAAGGCATTTAATGATTAGGGCTTGCATTTAGGGTTTAGGGTTATGCATTTAGGGTTTAGGGTTTTAGGAAACCCTAATACACTAATTCATCATTTTAATGATTTTATTTAATTCCTATATTAATTATTTAATTAATATTGATTAATTTTATAATGTTTTGAATGGTTTAAAACACAATTAGGGATTAAATTAAAATCTGGAAATTCTTAATTAAATGAAATTGTTTTGTTTAATTAAGGAAACCCTAATATTGGATATTAGAGTTATTTTAGGAAACTTTACATGTTTTAAATTAATTTGATTAATTGAAACTGTAATGTCTTAAATGTTAAGACTTTATTTAATTCTGGATATTTTTGTTAAAACCTAATAAGATTAGGATGCATTAATGAGATTAATGTAAATCATTCAAGAGAATTACCATAATGCCCATATGTTTTAATGCTTACAGTTTTTCTGTACATTATGCAATGAGATTGTATGTATGTGCTTGGATGATGATTATGGACTATACCCTTTAAACCAATTATGATTGGCCGTCTTATGAATGGGATGTTATTATTTACAAGAGTTGTAATTTTATTAAGGTGATGTAATTTATTTGGGGCTTGCATGCCACCTTCCCTCTCCCTCTCTCTCTATCATTCTCTTATGTACCCCACATTCCCCTTATGTATCCCTTTCTTTAAATTATGTAAATGTTATGTAATCGAGAGCGCACTAAGGAGCATGGTGGACCCAAGGAGCATGATAGAGCCCAACAAGCCAATGGTGGAGACCATCAAGCCAAGGGAGCAAATTGAAGGACTTGAAAGCTTAGAGAAGTGTTTCAAGAAAGCATGCATGTTACGAATGGTTTATTTTACGATCACCTACACCCACCTTAGACCTTGGATTCAATCTATTGGCTTGGATTGAATCCTCTCAAAGTCCATAATCATCATAGTGGGAGCTTAAATTTATGAGATAATTGTATTAGCTCCAATACCATAGTTTGGTATATGTTACCTATTCACTTAGGGACTAATATCAAAATATGGTACTTTATATATGTTGATATATAATAGCATGCGATGTATGATTTATAATAGCATGAGATGTATGATTATAAATAGCATAATTTATATGTTTAAATTTTGATACATAGGATGCATGTTAATTTGATGAGACCCTTTAAAACCCCTCTTATTTAATATTAAGTTGAAAATGGAGAAGTCATTGGGGAATGAATTCTTCATTGCCTTCCATCATTATAGGATCATCTAACGTCCCTTAATGTGGGTACCTGGCTGCAGACATGTAGGAGCTACCCATGTTAAAGACATTACTTGAAACTATCACATATGAGATATCATGGGGTGCCTAAACTGGTATATACCAAGAAACTAACATGTGAGGTATATATTTGGCGAAACATACCTGTGTGAATGATGGGTTTAACTTAACTAGGGAAGTATTCCAAGAAACTAACATGTGAGGTGTATGTTCCCTAGAGGCAGAACGATTGGAACTTGCTTATGAAGTAATAGACAAAGAGTTGTCTTCTTATTGTGGGTTAGAAGCCAAGAAACTAACATGTGAGGCTTCTAGGTCACAGTGGGACCCCAATCCCCATTAGGAATGAGATTCCCGAATTCCATTAGAGGGTGTATGGAATTTGATAAAATAGTGGGAGGTACCATATGATTAAAGACCCAATCATTATGGATAAAAATGAAATCTAATTCTCTGTTTATGTAGATTACCTAATTACTCACCTCAAAACCCCTATTTCCTAATATATAGGATATTGATAGTTTGACTAAACCCGATTTCTTTGATTGACTTAGGAAATTGAGAATTGTTCTCAATTTCAAAAGATTGTTTATATGCTATCAGGCCTTTTATTAAAGGCCCTCCATAAAACATCCTAAGAAGAAAAAGACATTATGCGCAATTGGCATCTTGTTGCCATGCTATATGATAGTATTGATGACTAATGAGCTTCAGAAGCAAAATTAGTCAATGCAAGTGCCTTTGATGTCCTACATCACATACAAAGGTTGTATTGTGAGTAAAATAATACTATAAAGTATAGTACTTGTAAAGGACTTCTTCTGGACTAGGATGTAATAAAAGTTGTTTATTAATAATCATTCTTTTGAAAAATGATTAATCACATAGAATAGCTTGAGCAGCTAGATGTGATTTAAAATGGAAGCATAGAGGAAAGCAAGTCTTGAAAAGTCAAAGACAAAGAAATATAATTATTTTGTAGTAAAAATAAGGTATTGTAAAGGGAACTTGATAAAGTATCAGTCTTCCTAGAAGAACCAAACTTTTGAAGTTTTGGTTCATGCTCTAAACTAAATTGTTGGTTAGTTCTGCTTCTTGGTTTTTTTCTAAATCGAAGCAGAAAGTTAAGTAGATAATAAGTTACCATTAAAAAATTTTAATAGAGCAAGAGTTGCTAGATTAATTTTGGGAACTTATTTCTTAACTAGGTCATTTAAGACATTCTAGAAATTTGATTTCTGAATTTAAATGACTAATTAGAGCGAATGCAACGTATTCCGAGAATACAAGAGATGTAGAGACTCTCATTTAAATGTAACGATTATAACTTGGTTATGAGATGACCAAACCCATATTTTACTTAGTGAAGTGAAAGAGTTACATTTATAATTTGACTAATACATTGTGATGTATATAGTCATATAGAGCATTCATTCAATTACAGTAGACTCCTCTTAGAATACCATAGCTCAATGGTGAATCTAAGAGAACGAATTGAACCCTATTAAGATATGGTTTGATCCATGATGAGTTTTACTAATGTATCCATCTAGGATATACCTTAAAATTGCTACATATTGATAATTTAGGGTTCACTCCAGTTTTGTCCCAATTATATCAGATATGATATGGGAAGAAACCCAACTTAAAGAAGTTAAGGCTTGGGCTTATGCTACGTATGTCTAGAAACATAATGTAGACAATCTGGAAATAAGGTCAAGTAAGTGTTAAATTGTGGTATATCCCAAAAGTGGTTGGGATAGTATTTCTATTACCCTAATGAACAAAAGTTGTCCATTAGGATGTTTGCTGGATTTTCTTGAGAAAGAGTTCATTCAAGAAGATGCAAAAGTAGATAGAATTTATAGAATTGTCTGTAAAGCCACAAACGAACAAAGATCCAACCCTTGTCTCTGTTAAGACAAAACCCTTAACTACACTACAATCTTTTCATAGATCAAATTGGATATTTCTTAACATAAGAGAGATATTGTATCTCTATTAGAATGTGAAAGAATTGTTCTTTGGTGATAAAGATCACCAAGATAATCCTATTGATTATGACTAGACGATGTTTCACATCAACTCGAGAAATGACTAAGAGTCATTAAATCCAATATGGATAGGTAGAGACCTAAAAGGCTTGGCTATTTAAGAATGTTTTCAACATAGGCAAAAAGTTGTCTATAAAGAAACTTGTTTGATAATAGTTATGCTGAAATCCATTTGGATCTTGTTATCTATAAACACACATTTTGAATATAAGATATGTCAAAAAGGATATAAAGATGTTATATCAAATGGTGAAAAACCATAAAAGTGTGTAAGTTATAGAAGTCTATTAATAGACTACAAGGTTCTCATAATTAGAACATCTATAAAGTTGAAGTAATCAAATTTTTTGATTTCTCTCATCGTATAGATGGACCATGAGTGTATAAAAGGTTAGTGGGAGTGCGATCGTTTTTCTTTATCCTATCAATAAGATGACATCCTAGTCATTATGAATGATATATAAATGTTATCTAATGTGAAGTTTTAGTTTTTGAGAAAAACTTCTTCATGAAAGATTTGGTAGAAGCATCCAACAAGATCTATAGAGATAGATCATATAGATTGCTAAGTATCTCCAAGTCATTAAACATAGTTGAAATGTTGAAGGAGTTCAACATGGAGAATTCTAAAAGAGGTCTGATTTACTTCAGATAAGAATTCATTATTCAAGGGCATGTGCCCTAGGATAATACAAGTAAGGTTCTTAAAGTGTTAAGAAGCCTTATTCTACACTATGTATTGAACCTGATATCTATTATGTTGTAATTGTTACAAATAGTTATCAGTCAATTCAAATTTGGAATATTGGATTGTATATGGAAATTGTAAACTCATAGTAGATGGGTATATGGATTTGGATATAATCCATATGGGGTATATTTTATATTCACTTTAGTTGGTGAAATACTTAATGGAAGAACTGTATGAAAGATACAGTGGATTCCATTATTAAAGGTGAATTAATTGTTGCATTGTCTATGAAACTGTTTGGATCTATAAGTTCATCTAGAACTTGGAGTTGTTCCTTCCATTGAGTTGCCCACACCTTGTTTTGTGACAACAATGGGTCTATAGCTCAAGTATAGGAATCACGGTCTCATCAAAAGTCCAAACACATAGAGCGGCAATTCCATGTGATTAGAAGTATCATTGGAAGAGGTAATAGATACATTACAGAAGATATTATCTACATAAGTTTTTGTAGACCTACTGACTAAAGCTTTAAAACATAATTGGTTATGTCTAAGACCAACATCTTGAGAAGATAGGTATGCGATACATGGTCGATTGGCTTCAGTGCAAGTGGGAGATTGTTAGGATTATGCCCTAGAGCCAATCATAGAGATGATTGTTTAGGGATTAGGAACAATCATTTGATTTCATTTATGTATGTCACATTTATTATTGATTTAATAAAAGGGCTTATTCTATTATGTTTATATGCATCATTTATATTTACATAATATGTCCATGGAGTTAGAGTTGAGAATATGGAATTACAAAGAGTTGTAATTTTGAGACTGTAGATATATCTCTGTACTAAACTCCTAAAGCATTCCTAGTTGAAGGTTCACTATGATGGACAATAATGAACCATAGGACTAGCACTTGTTAGGTTGACTCTATAGGAGGATAGCTAGTCTCAAGCTATTTGTGTGGAGACACTACAACCAATAAGTGGGTGCCTATTACGAGAATAGGTACACTGAATGTGACCAAAGATATGAGATAAACTGAATGGAGTTTTATCCTGCCTGTCAATCAGTTTCTCATTGTTATAGTGGTACAAGTAATCCTTAGACCTGAGACACCATAGTTGTCTTATGCATGTAGCTTTAGAAGTTTGATAACACTAAGTGCAAATCCTATTCAGGGGTTTGCAAAGGTGTTCATTGGCCCTACTGCTATGTGTATGAAGGCATGTGAGTGATCAACAAGGGATCCATCACTCTCAGGAAAAAGAGAGAGAATGTCTCATATAGCATTCATAATATAACTCATTAAATCCATGGCCATGGTAGGATGAATATGAAAAGAGTTTCATGAGTTCATCAATGAGTTGATATCTATGAATGAGTATAAAGTAATTGAACTAGGGACTTGACAGACTTCCATGTCCTATTAGTTCAATTGGAGACATTGTGTTGAAGGAAGGATGCAATTGTAACCTATAAACTATAACAGAAGGGTTCTTTGTAAATGACTATTCACCTCATTAAGGACCACACCATGAGCCATATGCTAGGTGTTACTCATGGTTAGTAGAAGCCCTAATTGATATAAGTGAGTTATAATCAATTAGGGAATTGGAAGGAGTTCCAATTAGACCCTAAATGGAAAGAGTTCCATTGTGCACACCTCGTGCTATTCCTACTACTTAATGATGTGAACCCAATGGGTCACACACTGATCATGCAAGAAGGGCTTTAAAGTCTATGAGAGAAAGGGTTTTAGTGAATAAAGAATAGTTCTTTATAGGCCTATTTGTATTTGATACAAATAATAGGGGTTAATGTGCAATTAAGTGTAATTACACATAACCCTATTAGGGTTTCTTCCCCATGGCCAGCCCCCTTTAGTGGGCTGCCTATATAAGTCACACTTATGTGTGACATGGCATAATAGGCTTGCACAAAAAAACCCTAGCCGTCCAGCCCCTTGGAGGCTCTCTTCTCTCTCTCTCTCTTCTCCACCTCTAGCAACAACAAGGAAGAAGAAAGAAAGGACTTGAAGCTCTAGCTAGGTGTGGATACCGTTGGAGGCAGCACACTTGGGCTGCTCATTCACCGCTGTCCGGAATCAAAGCTTCGAGCAAAAAGGAGAAGACAAAAATTCTGTTAGTGTTCTAACCCTCTTTGTAGTTAGGGTTTGATTTTGTGTTATGCATAGTTAGATTCATGGGATTGGGAATCGTAGGAAAAATTTTTATATTCCGCACTTCTATTTTTCCCTCTTGTTCGATTCCCAACAGGATTAGTGTCATTGCATGTTAGAGCTAGGATTTTCATCATGTTATATTGCTTTAGTTAGTTAATATGCATGATTTAATTTCTGTTTAGTTTGGTTTTAGCATGATTAAAGTATGTCTTGTGAGTTTTTAAGCATATTTGTGAGTTTAGGGTTTTAGAGTTATTGTTTTGTGTTTGTTTTCATATAGCATGATAAAGTAGACTTTTTTATTGGTTTTTCTTCGTGTTTGCTGTATATGTTTTTCATATGGAGTAAACATGATAGTTTTGCATGCATGTTAGTATGTTTTAGGGTTTTTATGCATGATATGGTTCTAGGAATATGTTAGGACTTATTATTGTTCGCTGTTTTTGCTGTTGGCATGCTTAGTGGATGATTTTAGGCCATAATACTATTCTGTCCAGATTTGCATGTTAGTGTTTTCGCATGGTTTTGAGCACTTGTAAGGGTGCAAATAGGTGTGGTATTTGTCCTATGGCAAATAGGGCTGCTTATGTCTGAAATAGCTAATGTTTGGAGTAATTGCGCTCAGGTAAGTGGGTGTGAAGGTGCCCCAATTCACCTTTCTTCTTAACTCATTCTCTTCTCCCTATCTAGGGTTAATTTTTAATACAAGTCTATGGTTTAATCAAAGGTTTCCTTCGTAAATAAAATTCTGGTTTTTATTAAAGTTTCCATTTTGTGGATTTCTTTCCTAAAATCAAACTTTCTATCATATTCAACTCTTTTGATTCAAATAAGGAAACCTAGGGTTTTTACCATAGGTTTATATTAGGATTCAACCCTAATTCTAATCGAACTACGTGGACTTTGATCCATGTATTTCGTTGCATGGTACGTAGGCGCTCTTCGTGAGGCTCAAGTCCGTTCTAGGATCCAAGCATCCTAGGTTTATTTTTGTTTTCTTTTCTTCTTTTTCTTTTTCTGTTTTTATGCGCTTATTATGCATGGATGGATGAATGAAATATATGATATGCATGCAATTCTTGTGATGATATACTTGCTGATTTTTGTATGGAAAGATCTTGATTTAGCCCAAATGAACTGAGAGACCGAAAGGGTGACATGGGTGCCTGTAGGCTTTGCCTAGAACCTTCCCATGTCATAACTTAGCCTTCGAATCCCCGATTTCTTTGGTTTTCAAAAGATTGGTTTTTGCCTTTCCTTTTTTATGGAGTCATTCAAATTGTTTTCCTAAAACAAACTATTTTTAGGGTTTTCCTTGTTTCCTTTAAAAAATAAGGTGGCGACTCCTTTCCTTTTTCTTTTTCAAACCCATTTTCTTTCAATCCCTTGTGGGCCCAATTTCCGGGGTTCACAGGTCTACAAAAACTTATGTAGATAATATCTTCTGTAATGTATCTATTACCTTTTCCAATGATTCCTCTAATCACATGGAATTGCCGCTCTATGTGTTTGGACTTTTGATGAGACCGTGATTCCTATACTTGAGCTATAGACCCATTGTTGTCACAAAACAAGGTGTGGGCAACTCAATGGAAGGAACAACTCTAAGTTCTAAATGAACTTATAGATCCAAACAGTTTCCTAGACAATGCGACAATTAATTCACCTTTAATAATGGAATCCACTGTATCTTTCATACAGTTCTTCCATTAAGTATTTCACCAACTAAAGTGAATATAAAACATACCCCACATGGATTATATCCAAATCCATATACCCATCTACTATGAGTTTACAATTTCCATATACAATCTGTCACACCCCATTTTTGCACCACCTTACTAGGGCTCATCATTTCATGCATGTTTTTGTTTTGTTTTTGAGTCTAGTCACTTGCATTAGTTTTCTAGAGTCACAAGGACAATGGATATGAATTTTGGTTCAAATTGGAGTTGATCTTGAGGGATAATAAGAGCTTTTGTGACTTGAGGGGCATAATCGTCTTTTAAGTCCCAAACTTTTCATTTGACCTTGAAATGATCTCCAAATTGTCAATTGGAGTTCATATGGATGCATAAGAGGTATTTCTAGGTTCAATTTGGTAAGTCAATGGCTCGGGATTAAAATGGCTCGATGTAGTTCAAGTTGGTTAATTGACCCTTCCTTGGGTTAGCTCTAATTGACTCACAATTACCAACCAAATCTTTTCAAATTGACTTTCATTAGTCATCATTTTACCCTCAAAAGTGTTTCATGAAGTTCAATTTTGATATGGCCTGATGATGAGTTTAGTGTGGTTATTTACGGATTATCCTTGAAGAATTAGTGCGAATCACAGCATGAGATTTTTGGTTAAAATGAAAAGAAAATTATTTTATTAAATTAGCCATTTTTATCATGACACTAACACGTGTACGTATGTGATGAGTGTGTGTACGCACATACGATACATGTGCATGCGTGTTAGCGGTCAGTCTCCCAATTTTTATAAAAGACAATTTCCTTTTCCTATTCAGATTAGAAATCTTTTATCATTATAAAATACCTTTTGATTATTCTCCAAAGAAACCTAGTCCAGGAAGGAAAGGGAAACTCCAGATTTCAGCTATAAATACTCTCTTAATGTCTTTAAACAAGGGAGAGGAGAAGAGGGTTTGGAGGGAGTGAAATTCGTCATAATTCAGCAGCAGATTTTCTGAAAACCAGTAGTCGTATTTTAATCATAACTTTTTCATCCGAAGTCAGAATTTGATGAAATTGGTCTTGTTAGAAAGATAATTCAATTCTCTACAACTTTGGACTCACAAGCTTTGTCCAAATCCAACGTTTTCATACCCAAAAACGCGATTGAAGTTGCTGCTGCTGCAAAGTGACGAAAATCACTTTTCTTTTCTCTTGTTCTCTTTTTGTTTTCTATTTCTTTTCAAAGTTGAGTGAGTTCTGATCTCTTTGCTGTGATACCACTTTGACAAAGAGGAGGATTCGTGTTGGTTTGATTCACTCTAAAGACCTGAGGAGCCACGAACAATTACAAACACAAGGAAGGCCCTTCCTAAGGTATTCTCCTTCTCTATTCAAGCTTAAACTAGGTTCTCATATGGGTTAGGCTTATTGCATGTTAAAGGTAACTTTTTTATCATGTATTAACACTCTAGCTAGTTAATATACATGGAATATCTATTTTTTATCTACTGTTTAGCATGCTTTAGGGCTGTCCTTTAGGTTTTTAATGCATAGTTATGATTCTTGTGCTCCTGTTTGTCCTTGTGCTAGGATTAGTGTCATTGCATGTTAGAGTTAGGATTTTCATCATGTTATATTGCTTTAGTTAGTTAATATGCATGATATAATTTCTGTTTAGTTTGGTTTTAGCATGATTAAAGTATGTCTGGTGAGTTTTTAAGCATATTTGTGAGTTTAGGGTTTTAGAGTTATTGTTTTGTGTTTGTTTTCATATAGCATGATAAAGTAGACTTTTTTATTTGGTTTTTCTTCGTGTTTGCTGTATATGTTTTTCATATGGAGTAAACATGATAGTTTTGCATGCATGTTAGTATGTTTTAGGGTTTTTATGCATGATATGGTTCTAGGAATATGTTAGGACTTATTATTGTTCGCTGTTTTTGTTATTGGCATGCTTAGCGGATGATTTTAGGTCATAATACTATTCTGTCCAGATTTGCATGTTAGTGTTTTTGCATGGTTTTGAGCACTTGTAAGGGTGCAAATAGGTGTGGTATTTGTCCTATGGCAAATAGGGCTGCTTATGTCAGAAATGGCTAAGGTTTGGAGCAATTGCGCTCAGGTAAGTGGGTGTGAAGGTGCCCCAATTCACCTTTCTTCCTTATCCCTTCTCTTCTCCCTATTTAGGGTTAATTTTTAATACAAGTCTATGGTTTAATCAAAGGTTTCCTTCATAAATAAAATTCTGGTTTTTATTAAAGTTTCCATTTTGTGGAGTTCTTTCTAAAATCAAACTCTCTATCAAATTCAACTCTTTTGATCAAATAAGGAAACCTAGGGTTTTAACCATAGGTTTGTATTAAGTCTTAACCTTAGTTCTAATCGAACTACGTGGACTTTGATCCATGTATTTCGTTGCATGGTACGTAGGCGCTCTTCGTGAGGCTCAAGTCCGTTCTAGGATCCAAGCATCCTAGGTTTATTTATGTTTTCTTTTCTTCTTTCTTTTTTCTGTTTTTATTTGCTTATTATGCATGGATGGATGAATGAAATATATGATATGCATGCAATTCTTGTGATGATATACTTGCTGATTTTTGTATGGAAAGACTTTAATTTAGCCCAAATGAACTGAGAGACCGAAAGGGTGACATGGGTGCCTATAGGCTTTGCCTAGAACCTTCCCATGTCATAACTTAGCCTCCGAATCCCCGATTTCTTTGGTTTTCAAAAGATTGGTTTTTGCCTTTCCTTTTTTATGGAGTCATTCAAATTGTTTTTCTAAAACAAACCATTTTTAGGGTTTTCCTTGTTTCCTTTAAAAAATAAGGTGGCGACTCCTTTCCTTTTTTCTTTTTCAAACCCATTTTCTTTCAATCCCTTGTGGGCCCAATTTCCGGGGTTCACAGTTTGGCGACTCCACTGGGGATTTGTGGGCTAGACTCTATAAAGTTTAATTGGGCTAGGTTAATTTCTTATGTTTAATTAAAATCAATTACATTGCATCCGCTTGATTGTGTGCTTTCATTTATTGCATTATGTGCGCAAACTCTTGCATGTTAGGATCGATGTCCCTCGATGTATCCTTGCCAACGATCGGCCTAGTCTCAACCTTGGTTTTCCTGATTCCATGTGTTGGGGCGAAAGCTATCAACCTCTCTTGCCTAGTACCCTTGGGCTTGCCCTTGGGTATATTAAATGAGTTAATCACGTACTGCTGGACCCACGCGGCGTTCCTGATGCCACATGTGGTTAGGTATAAGGATTGCTCAAGCAAGTGAAGGACCCCAGCCTACCCTTATCATTAGTTCATGTAGACAAACTTGTAGGACACTACGGTCTCACCATTATGCACCCACATTTGTTTGTAATGATGCTATGCCATGTTTGTGGTGTGAGGCTTTGTATCTTATGCCCTTAACATAGACCTTTAAACCCTAGCCTTCGTTAAGGCCATGGGTTAGGAGGAATAAATTAAGGAAATAGGATGTAAAGCTATGTTTGTGATGTGCTAGTCCTAGGGGATTAATTAAACCTAATTGAAGGACTCTATGCCCTATTCTTTAAAACATACCCTTAATCCATGGCCCTTGTAAAGGTAATTGGATAAAAGGAATGAATTAATTGAACATGGTGTAGAGACCGAGTTCATTAAGGAAAATATGGAGGTTTAGGACAAGTCCTTAGGCTAAAGGTTAAAACTTTTCTATCCATAGACGTGCTGGCTTGGATCCGCAATCCACAAGGGCGTCTAGTGAGTGTTGAGTCTACCCATCAGACAGACATGGCCGACGAAAGAACTAGTGAGGGGCACTTTGACCTTGAGGCTTGCCTGAAAGCCATCATGACCAAGCTTGACCATACCGCCGAGACATCCGATACCGCATTGAAAATGGCTCAAGAGAACCAACAGAAGATGGCGGATCTTGAACAAAATGGCTCTAAGGCCCATTCCTCAGGTATACCTCATGGGGCTGGCACCGAAGAGGGACCTCAATCCAATGAGAACACCAAGACAAGGGGGGAAAGTAGCTCGAAACCTGAGGTCACCAACCTAGAAGGGGAAGCCAAGGGGAAAGGTACTAGCAGTGATTCCGTGTTAGCTAGCAAGGTAGAAGCTTTGGAGAGAACCATAAAAGGGATTCGCAGGGCTGATGACATAGTCGATGTGCGGACTCTATCCCTGTTTCCAACGGCTCGTATTCCACTACAATTCAAGATGCCGGAGTTAGAAAAGTTCGATGGGACGGGTTGCCCTAAGACTCATTTGAAGATGTACGTGCGAGCTATGCACCCTCGAGGGGCTACTGACGAGCTTTTAGCTCAAATGTTCCATGAAACCTTGGCCACTTCTGCTTTGAAATGGTTCTTATCCTTGGATGAGAATAGAACCCGGACTTGGGAAGACATATGCAATGAGTTTTCAGAGCACTACAAGTATAACACAGAGGTGGACGTTACTCAAAGGGACCTGGAAACTACCAAGCAAGGGGCTCATGAAACTTTCTCCGCTTACATTACAAGGTGGAGACAAAAGGCGTCGAGAATGACGGATAGGCCGAATGAGGAGGACCAAATTCAGTTAGTGGTTAAGAACCTGCTGCCCGTGTATCACAAGCACCTATTTGCCCACTATTTCCCAAATTTCAAAGCTCTCATTGGGGCTGGCACGCAGGTTGAAGATGCTATCAATGATGGGACAATCAAGACTGAGGAAGTGAGGAGTCGCAAGACAAACTTTACTGGGAAGAACAATGCCGAGGTCAACACCATAACTCAACCAATCCAACCCTTTTCTCTCAATGATGTCAACCCACCTCGCCAATTCACTGACCTATTCATGCCACTCGAAAGAGTCCTTGAAAAGCTCATAAGTCGTGACCTATTGAAGCCACTCGACCCAAGACCTCCACCAAATCCCTTACCCAAGAGCTACAATGAGAATGAGTACTGCAAGTACCACCAATCCAAAGGCCATGCCACCAATCGCTGTATTCGCCTTCGCCACCAAGTCTAAGACCTCATTGACAAGCAGGTCATTTCACCACCAACCCGTCCAAATGTCACCCGTAATCCTCTCCCATCACACAACAACACACCCCCACCTAACACCATAAATGCCATTGGGGTTGAATCCTCTCGCCCTCGCCATCCCATAAGACAATACACTCCGCTCCCCATGACCTTAACCCGTCTCTTCACCATTTGCCGCAATAACAGCCTTATCATACCACTTCCACCAAAGCCAAGACCATCAACCCCTCACCAATATTGCCAATACCATCGTGCACCCGGCCATGACACCGAGGCTTGTTCTATACTAAAGAAGATCATCCAAGACCTCATTGACCAAAAGGTTTTGTTGTTGCCAAAGAAATCTATCCAACAAGAGCTGAAAGAAAGATATGAAGCAGGGGATCCTCAGGTTGGCCTATTAGGTGAAGCGTCGGGGAAATATGATTACTATGTGCTGTACTCAAGCCCAAGTCCGATATCAGATGAGCCGATAGTCCCTTCAGGTTGGGATGACTTGCCGACAGAGATGGAGAGCATCGACATGATAGAATGGGATGACTTGATGAATGACTCCGAGGAAGTCCATGACATATGGGCTAGCGATGATGAGTTGGACCATATAACCAGAGGGGGTTGTCATTTCAAGCCCCCCCACCTAGAATCTGAAAATCCGTTGGAAGATTTGGAAGGGCAGAGGCGTCCTAGCTTGCAAGAAGAAGAGGATGAAGTGCTTAGGCAGCTGAAGAAGACCAATGCCAACATTACTATTTGGGGCTTGCTCATGGCCTCGCATAAGCACAGACAGACCGTGTTGAAACTGTTGAATCAGATACAAGTGCCTGTTGACACATCCCCCGAGGGATTGGTACATTTGGTGAATCCAACTCCCAAGAACTCAACCATCGTGTTCACCGATGTAGACCTACCTAAAAGCGGGCTGAGCCATTCTCAAGCTCTCTATGTGACCGTTTACACTATGGGGAAGAGGGTTCCCACCGTTCTTATCGACAATGGGTCCGCACTGAATGTATGTCCTCTACGAACTGCCACTGTTTTGGGTTTGGGACCCACTGATTTCACGCCATCCGGGCAGACCGTAAGAGCTTATGACAACACCCGCCGAGAAGTAATAGGGGTAGTTACTTTGCCTCTTATCATGGGACCCACTGAATTTAGGGTGGAATTACAAGTGTTGGATGTGCCGTCATGTTTCAACTTGCTGTTGGGCCGACCTTGGATCCATCCTGCTGGGGCTGTGCCATCTTCACTCCATCAAAAGGTGAAGTTTCCTTATGAAGGAGCCATAGTAACGCTTCAAGGGGACTATGAATTGAAACTCGCAGGTGTGCCTATATGTGAGATACAACCCGAATCAGCAGCGATACCGCTATCTGGGTTTGACTATGTCCAATGCATTGAGAAAGAGCTCGAAAAGGGTGAATTAATACCCTTGGACTTTTGCCCCCATGGCAACTTGCATGTTGGTGAAATCATGAGAAGGATGAGTTTCTTTCCAGGTAGGGGCTAGGGCGTCGCCAACAAGGGATCCCTACGTCTATTCAAAGCCGTGTCACCTCATATACTTTTGGGTTAGGATATGAGCCCTCCAAAAATGATTATGCGGAAATGCTGAAGAGGAACAAAGAGAAAGTAAGAGCCAAAGCCGAGGGAAGGGTGCCAGACCTGAAGATCTCGCCATATCGACCTACTTTGAATGGTTACTTCGTCAAAGAAGGGGATGATTTTCTATATTGCGGGTTTCCAGAGCCCACCTTTGACCAAGCTACCAAGATCCGAGTTCCGGGTTTTGAAATCTTCTTCACCGAATGGTATCCAATCACAGTTGAAATGGTGGATGATGAAGCCATCAATGATGAGTTCTGGGAAAAGAAAGAGGAAGACTGGGCAGAGAACCTTGATGCGGGGGCTATGACTGAAATGTTCCAAGACATGATCCTCACCGTGGAAGACTCGACCATTGAAGAACTCCAGGGTTCATCCATTAGCCATGCTACCATGCCACTTCTGAATTGGTACCTTGAATGTGGTGTCATTGCGGAGATCCATGAAGAAGAAGACCTTGGCCTACCTGATAGTAGCTTGTAGGTGTCTTAGTTTAGTAATATTTCCCTAATTCAATAAGATGTATCTACTTTACTCACTTTGTGGAGTCATAGTATTGATACAGATTTGTTTGTTTTCCTTCTTTCTTTTGTGTGTCATTCCCATTATTCCTAGTCAATAAAGTGTGCTTTCTTTCTCTATATATGCAGTGTCTCTTTTCTCTCCTCTATGGATATTTATGGCATGGATATAGATCCTAGGAACGATGTCCCCCCGGAGCTCGTTGAGCAAAGGAAAAGGGGCGTCACCGAACCTAATATGGATGAATTGGAATCAATCAACTTAGGGACGAATGAATTGCCAAGAATAGTTAAAATTGGGAAAACCCTCTCCCCCGTTGAAAAAGAAAAGATGATCTCCCTCTTGAAAGCCAACATTATGGCTTTTGCATGGTCTTATGAAGACATGCCTGGCATCGACCCCGGTATTGTGTGTGAACCCCGGAAATTGGGCCCACAAGGGATTGAAAGAAAATGGGTTTGAAAAAGAAAAAGGAAAGGAGTCGCCACCTTATTTTTTAAAGGAAACAAGGAAAACCCTAAAAATCAGGTTGTTTTAGGAAAACAATTTGAATGACTCCATAAAAAAAGGAAAGGCAAAAACCAATCTTTTGAAAACTAAAGAAATCGGGGATTCGGAGGCTAAGTTATGACATGGGAAGGTTCTAGGCAAAGCCTATAGGCACCCATGTCACCCTTTCGGTCTCTCAGTTCATTTGGGCTAAATTAGGATCTTTCCCATACAAAAATCAGCAAGTATATCATCACAAGAATTGTATGCATATCATATATTTCATTCATCCATCCATGCATAATAAGCACATAAAAACAGAAAATAAAGAAGAACAAAACAAAACAAAAAGAAGCCTAGGATGCTTGGATCCTAGAACGGACTTGAGCCTCACGAAGAGGGCCTACGTACCATGCAACGAAATACATGGATCAAAGTCCACGTAGTTCGATTAGAATTAGGGTTAAGACCTAATATAAACCTATAGTTAAAACCCTAGGTTTCCTTATTTGATCAAAAGAGTTGAATATGATAGAAAGTTTGATTTTAGGAAAGAAATCCACAAAATGGAAACTTTAATAAAAACCAGAATTTTATTTACGAAGGAAACCTTTGATTAAACCATAGACTTGTATTAAAAATTAACCCTAGATAGGGAGAAGAGAATGAGTTAAGAAGAAAGGTGAATTGGGGCACCTTCACACCCACTTACCTGAGCGCAATTACTCCAAACATTAGCTATTTCAGACATAAGCAGCCCTATTTGCCATAGGGCAAATACCACACCTATTTGCACCCTTACAAGTGCTCAAAACCATGCAAAAACACTAACATGCAAATCTGGACAGAATAGTATTATGACCTAAAATCATCCACTAAGCATGCCAATAGCAAAAACAGCGAACAATAATAAGTCCTAACATATTCCTAGAACCATATCATGCATAAAAACCCCAAAACATACTAACATGCATGCAAAACTATCATGTTTACTCCATATGAAAAACATATATAGCAAACACGAAGAAAAACCAAATAAAAAAGTCTACTTTATCATGCTATATGAAAACAAACACAAAACAATAACTCTAAAACCCTAAACTCACAAATATGCTTAAAAACTCACAAGACATACTTTAATCATGCTAAAACCAAACTAAACAGAAATTATATCATGCATATTAACTAACTAAAGCAATATAACATGATGAAAATCCTAACTCTAACATGCAATGACACTAATCCTAGCACAAGGACAAACAGGAGCACAAGAATCATAACTATGCATTAAAACATAAAGGACAGCCCTAAAGCATGCTAAACAGTAGATAAAAAATAGATATTCCATGTATATTAACTAGCTAGAGTGTTAATACATGATAAAAAAGTTACCTTTAACATGCAATAAGCCTAACCCATATGAAAACCTAGTTTAAGCTTGAATAGAGAAGGAGAATACCTTATTCTCTCTCAAACACTCAAGTATTAATGCATAAAGTGGCTCCCCTTGTGTTTGTAATTGTTCGTGGCTCCTCAGGTCTTTAGAGTGAATCAAACCAACACGAATCCTCCTCTTTGTCAAAGTGGTATCACAGCAAAGAGATCAAAACTCACTCAACTTTGAAAAGAAATAGAAAACAAAAAGAGAACAAGAGAAAAGAAAAGTGATTTTCGTCACTATGCAGCAGCAGCAACTTCAATCGCGTTTTTGGGTATGAAAACGTTGGATTTGGACAAAGCTTGTGAAATACAAAGTTGTAGAGAATTGAATTATCTTTCTAACAAGACCAATTTCATCAAATTCTGACTTCGGATGAAAAGGTTATGATTAAAATACGACTGCTGGTTTTCAGAAAATCTGCTGCTGAATTATGACGAATTTCACTCCCTCCAAACCCTCTTCTCCTCTCCCTTGTTTAAAGACATTAAGAGAGTATTTATAGCTGAAATCTGGAGTTTCCCTTTCCTTCCTGGACTAGGTTTCTTTGGAGAATAATCAAAAGGTATTTTATAATGATAAAAGACTTCTAATCTGAATAGGAAAAGGAAATTGTCTTTTATAAAAATTGGGAGACTGACCGCTAATACGCATGCACATGTATCGTATGTGCGTACACACACTCATCACATACGTACACGTGTTAGTGTCATGATAAAAATGGCTAATTTAATAAAATAATTTTCTTTTCATTTTAACCAAAAATCTCATGCTGTGATTCGCACTAATTCTTCAAGGATAATCCGTAAATAACCACACTAAACTCATCATCAGGCCAAATCAAAATTGAACTTCATGAAACACTTTTGAGGGTAAAATGATGACTAATGAAAGTCAATTTGAAAAGATTTGGTTGGTAATTGTGAGTCAATTAGAGCTAACCCAAGGAAGGGTCAATTAACCAACTTGAACTACATCGAGCCATTTTAATCCCGAGCCATTGACTTACCAAATTGAACCTAGAAATACCTCTTATGCATCCATATGAACTCCAATTGACAATTTGGAGATCATTCCAAGGTCAAATGAAAAGTTTGGGACTTAAAAGACGATTATGCCCCTCAAGTCACAAAAGCTCTTATTATCCCTCAAGATCAACTCCAATTTGAACCAAAATTCATATCCATTGTCCTTGTGACTCTAGAAAACTAATGCAAGTGACTAGACTCAAAAACAAAACAAAAACATGCATGAAATGATGAGCCCTAGTAAGGTGGTGCAAAAATGGGGTGTGACAGAAGCCCCTCATTGGCGAACAAGTTACACTTGTGAACCAATGATAAAGAACAACCCATTTTTGGCCAAAAAGCCCGGAGAAATCACACACTGATACCAACAATGATGGGAGGTTGAAAACTTGAGACTAAAATAAGGAAGTGTACTCAAGTCATGAGTATACTTAAACCACTGAGGGTTGAGAATTGATAAGAGAAGCATATTCAAGCCACTACGAAGGAACATACTTTTGAAATGGAGAAATATATTCTAGTCACGAATATATTTAACCAAGTGATGAGAATGAGATCTGAGAAGTACGTTCAAGTGATGAACGTACCTTGGAAATGGAGAAGTATATTCAGGTCACGAATATATTTAACCAAGTGAGTGACAAAATATCTGAGAAGTATACTCAAATGTTGAGTATACCACTGAAATGGAGAAATATATTCAGGTCACGAATATATTTAACCAAGTAATCTGAGAATGAAATTTGAGAAGTATACTCAAGTGGTGAGCATACCATTGAAATGGAGAAATATATCCAAGCGATGGATATATTTAACCAAGCAGGATAAGAATAATCTGAGAAGTATACTCAAGTGATGGGTACACCATTGAAATGGAGAAATATATTTTAGTCACGAATATATTTACCCAAGTGATGAAAAAGATGCTGAGAAATATACTCAAGTGATGAGTATACTTAATGATTGAAAAAGACTGAGAAGTACGTTCAAGTGATGAACATACTTTTGAAATGGAGAAATGTATCCAAGTGATGGATATATTTAACCAAGTAAGCTGAGAAGTACACTCAAGTGATGAGCATACCATTGAAATAGAGAAATATATCCAAACGACGGATATATTTAACCAAGTAAGATAAGAATAATCTGAGAAGTGTACTCGAGTGATGAGTACACCATTGAAATGGAGAAATATATTCTAGTCACGAATATACTTAACCAAGTAAGTGACAAGTATGTTTGAGTGATAAACATACCATTGAAATAGAGAAATATATCCAAGTGATGGATATACTTAACCAAGTAAGTGACAAGTATGTTTAAGTGATAAACATACCATTGAAAAAGAGAAATATATCCAAGCGATGGATATACTTAAGCAAGTAAGATAGAGAATAATCTGAGAAGTGTACTCAAGTGATGAGTACACCATTGAAATGGAGAAATATATTCTAGTCATGAATATATTTAACCAAGTAAGTGACAAATAATCTGAGAAGTATGTTCAAGTGATGAACATACCATTGAAATGGAGAAATATACCCAAGCGATGGATATACTTAACCAAGTAAGTGGCAAAATATCTGAGAAGTATACTCAAGTGATGAGTATACCATTGAAGTGGAAAAATATACCCAAGTGATGGATATACTTAACCAAGTAAGTGACAAGTATGTTTAAATGATAAACATACCATTGAAATAGAGAAATATATCCAAGCGATGGATATACTTAAGCAAGTAAGATAGAGAATAATCTGAGAAGTGTACTCAAGTGATGAGTACACCATTGAAATGGAGAAATATATTCTAGTCATGAATATATTTAACCAAGTAAGTGACAAATAATCTGAGAAGTATGTTCAAGTGATGAACATACCATTGAAATGGAGAAATATACCCAAGCGATGGATATACTTAACCAAGTAAGTGGCAAAATATCTGAGAAGTATACTCAAGTGATGAGTATACCATTGAAATGGAAAAAATATACCCAAGTGGTGGATATACTTAACCAAGTAAGTGACAAATGATCTGAGAAGTATGTTCAAGTGATGAACATACCATTGAAATGGAGAAGTATACCCAAGCAATGGATATACTTAACCAAGTAAGTGACCAATGATCTGAGAAGTATGTTCAAGTGATGAACATACCATTGAAATGGAGAAATATACCCAAGCGATGGATATACTTAACCAAGTAAGTGACGAAATATCTGAGAAGTATACTCGAGTGATGAGTATACCATTGAAATGGAGAAATATATTCAAGTGATGAATATATTTAACCAAGTAAGTGATAATGAGGATCTGAAACTAGGAAGCATATTCAATGGGTGAACATGCTTTTGAAATGGAAGAATATATTCAAGTGATGAATATATTCAACGAAGTATGATAGAGAATGAGAATTTGAAGCTGAGAAGCATATTCAAAGAGTGAATACACTTTTGAAATGGAAGAATATATTCAAGTGATGAGTGTACTTTTGAAATGGAGAAATATATTCAGGTCACGAACATATTTACCCAAGTGATGAAAAAGATGCTGAGAAATATACTCAAGTGATGAGTATATTTAATGATTGAAAAAGACTGAGAAGTACGTTCAAGTGATGAACATACTTTTGAAATGGAGAAATGTATCCAAGTGATGGATATATTTAACCAAGTAAGCTGAGAAGTACACTCAAGTGATGAGCATACCATTGAAATGGAGAAATATATCCAAACGACGGATATATTTAACCAAGTAAGATAAGAATAATCTGAGAAGTGTACTCAAGTGATGAGTACACCATTGAAATGGAGAAATATATTCTAGTCACGAATATACTTAACCAAGTAAGTGACAAGTATGTTTAAGTGATAAACATACCATTGAAATAGAGAAATATATCCAAGTGATGGATATACTTAACCAAGTAAGTGACAAGTATGTTTAAGTGATAAACATACCATTGAAATAGAGAAATATATCCAAGCAATGGATATACTTAAGCAAGTAAGATAGAGAATAATCTGAGAAGTGTTCTCAAGTGATGAGTACACCATTGAAATGGAGAAATATATTCTAGTCATGAATATATTTAACCAAGTAAGTGACAAATATTCTGAGAAGTATGTTCAAGTGATGAACATACCATTGAAATGGAGAAATATACCCAAGCGATGGATATACTTAACCAAGTAAGTGGCAAAATATCTGAGAAGTATACTCAAGTGATGAGTATACCATTGAAATGGAAAAATATACCCAAGTGATGGATATACTTAACCAAGTAAGTGACAAATGATCTGAGAAGTATGTTCAAGTGATGAACATACCATTGAAATGGAGAAATATACCCAAGCGATGGATATACTTAACCAAGTAAGTGACGAAATATCTGAGAAGTATACTCAAGTGATGAGTATACCATTGAAATGGAGAAATATATTCAAGTGATGAATATATTTAACCAAGTAAGTGATAATGAGGATCTGAAACTAGGAAGCATATTCAATGGGTGAACATGCTTTTGAAATGGAAGAATATATTCAAGTGATGAATATATTCAACCAAGTATGATAGAGAATGAGAATTTGAAGCTGAGAAGCATATTCAAAGAGTGAATACACTTTTGAAATGGAAGAACACATTCAAGCGATGAATATATTCAACCAAGTAGGATGAAAAATCAAGATTTGAAATGAGGATATATGATCAATTTATCAAGATTGAACAGGCATGGTGCAAGAGGAGAGTGACTTAACACATTGTCACTTGAGTTGGCATGACACAGGGGAAATATATTCAACCCTTTTGAACATAAAATCAATTCAAGGAATTGATTTCAAGATGGAATTTGATTGATTTTAAGCTCAAAAAGTGTTGAATATCTCATTTGGAAGGAGGTTTGATCACGCGTCAAGGCGAGACAAAGCGAGGGAGAAAGCCAAAACAAGGTGGCTTGGGTGACCACCAGGCCTCAGGAGGCTAGCCGCCCAGGCCTGGGTGGTTACCCGAGCCCGAAGCGGAAATCCCACTTTGAATAGGAAACTTCCTATTCTGGTGGGTTTTTTCCTATTAGAACTTGGATTTGTGACCTTTTCCCTATAAAAACACATCCAAGAGGTTCCTAAACCTACTTGTATTCAGTCATTAGAAATTATGGAGGCTCTAGACAAATTTTTAGGAGGGTTTTTGAGAGTTATAAGTGCTGAAGCAAAATCTGAGTTCAAGTGCTTTGGCTTGGATCCATTGCTCTCCTTGAGGTATGTGAGGCTTGAAACGAACCTCTTGACTGCTGCTACATATTTTTGGGATCCTCAAGTTCATGTGTTCCGCTTCAACTATGAAGAACTGTGCCCAACCATGGAGGAATTCTGTGCATTGTATGGAGTTTCAACGGTAGGTCCTTTCATTCTCCCTACTCCTCGCCCAAGCTTTCTTACTTCTTTCTCCAATCTACTTGGGATTCACTCACAATATGCCTCTACGTTTGTAAAGGACCATATGGTAGACTTGATGAAATTGGCAACCTCTTTTTTAGCTTGTGATAGTAAAGGTATTCTGAATTTTACCTTTCCTATTAAGCATGCTCTTGCCTTTTGCCTCATTGGTCGTTTTCTTATTTCCACTGGTACTCCACATGTTCCCATTCAAATCTGTGACTCGATTCCTCTCCTTGCCAAGGGCCATAACTTGATTCCCATGGTGCTAGCTGAAACCCTGAATGGTTTGGATAAAACTCATGAGGACCTAAAGGTTCCTTTAGGAGGTAGCCCCATTTTACTGCAGATGTGGTTGCTTGAAAGACTGAATTTCTTGTTACCAGTTGCCATTACACCATACAAGCCCCAGCATTACTGCCTTCGCCGCATTGAACTACCTGGGCAATTTTCATTGAGAGATTGGCTAGGTTACTTCCAAACCCTTTCTTGGAGGAGTGTCAAGTGGTTTGTATTCATATGGGGCTGCAGTGACCAGGTGCTTCTGCGGACTTCTGGATGCGCCATGGTGAGACTCATAGGACTGAGGTCTACTTCCTTTTATTGGCCTTCAAGGGTTCTGCGTCAGATGGGCGCCATGCAAACCATACCCACTTCCTTGAAAGGTGACTATCCTGTGGTGCCCGCGGGTCTTTCTGTAGTGACTTGGGCGAAGGACCGATGGCCTAGAAAGCTGACACTGACTCAAGTGACGAATACTGATGGTCCGTATATGATGAGCCCCAAGTATAAGGAATAGTTGAAAAGCAATTTAGGTGAGAGAGAGACAACTCGAAGAGAAAGGATTTTTGGACTTATCAAGAACAATGAACTTGGATCTTGCAGAGAAGATATTATGGAAGCAGTGACAGCAGCTTATGAACATGACTTGAGGAAGAAAAGAAGACATGAAAGAGAGAAGAAGAAAGCTGAGGAGCGAGCTGCAAAGAAGCCCAAGAAAAACTGAAGACTCAATAGAATAGGATATTTATGGCATATTTATAGTTCTTTTACTTAATACCAATGAATTGCTATGTCAATCAATTTAAATTGCCAATAATAAATCAAATTTGGGATTTTCTTGTTTGATTTAGACCGCACCCAAGGTAACTTTATGGGTTGCCTACGTATCTCCATGGTTTTTTTTTCTTCTTTTTTTTTTTTTGTTTTTTTTTTTTGTTGTGTTTTTTTTTTTTTTTTTTTTGAATGGAGAATCAGGTCTTACATAGTTCTTATGCCTTAACTTTTGCCTAGGCCGCCCTTACGGGTTTTCAACCTAGCAGGCTTCAAACATGATATTTCTTCAATTGATCCAAATTAGTTGGACGAGTGAACTCAATTCCATCTAAATCCATGAGGCGAACAGCCCCTGCTGGCAATATCTCTTTGATAATGTATGGCCCACCCCAACTTGGCTTGAATTTTCCCCGCGGATCGAACACTGGAGCTCTGATTTCTTTCAGCACTACATCCCCTTTCTTTAGACCTCGATCTTTGACATGCTTGTTGAATGCTCTGGCAACTCTCCGTTGATACCCCTGAACATGATACAGCGCCCTTAAACGCCTTTCATCCAGCAAAGCTAACTCATCATAGCGGCTCTTAACCCAGTCCACTTCTGTTATCTGGCTCTCCACGGTAACTCTTAGTGAAGGAACTTCCAATTCAACTGGCAACACGGCCTCCATTCCATAAACTAGAGAATAAGGGGTAGCCCCTGTTCACGACCTTATTGATGTTCTGTAACCCCATAGAGCCAATGGCAACTTCTCATGCCAGTCTGTGTGTGAGTCCGCAGTCTTCTGTAGTATCTTCTTGATGTTCTTGTTAGCTGCTTCCACCGCTCCATTAGTCTGAGGACGGTATGGTGACGACAGATGGTGGGCTATGCCGTACTTTTGCAAGAGCTCATGGGTTTCTTTCTGAAAGTGCTGGCCATTGTCTGAGATAACTTCATGCGGTACCCCATATCGATAGATGATGCTGTGCTGTATGAACTGTGCTACTTTCTTGGAATTCAAGGTCTTGAAGGATGCTGCTTCCACCCATTTAGTGAAGTAGTCGATGGCAACTAGGATGTATTCATGCCCATTTGACGCCTTTGGCTTGATCTGTCCGATGATATCTATCCCCCATACTGCGAATGGCCAAGGTGACGACATACTTGTTAAAGGCATAGAAGACAAATGTTGTCCACTGGCGAACAGTTGGCATTTGTGGCACTTCTTGACATGTGCGTGGCAGTCTCTTTCCATGGTGGACCAATAATAGCCTAACCTCATGATTTTCTTAGCTAACATATAGCCATTCATATGCGGAGCCCCTGTCCCTTCATGGATTTCTTTAATCAGATGCTCGGCTTCCTCCTCGGTGACACACAGCAGGTGGATCCCGTCTGTGAACCCCGGAAATTGGGCCCACAAGGGATTGAAAGAAAATGGGTTTGAAAAAGAAAAAGGAAAGGAGTCGCCACCTTATTTTTTAAAGGAAACAAGGAAAACCCTAAAAATAGTTTGTTTTAAGAAAACAATTTGAATGACCCCATAAAAAAAAGGAAAGGCAAAAACCAATCTTTTGAAAACCAAAGAAATCGGGGATTCGGAGGCTAAGTTATGACATGGGAAGGTTCTAGGCAAAGCCTATAGGCACCCATGTCACCCTTTCGGTCTCTCAGTTCATTTGGGCTAAATTAAGATCTTTCCCATACAAAAATCAGCAAGTATATCATCACAAGAATTGCATGCATATCATACATTTCATTCATCCATCTATGCATAATAAGCACATAAAAACAGAAAAAGAAAAAGAAGAAAAGAAAACAAAAATAAACCTAGGATGCTTGGATCCTAGAACGGACTTGAGCCTCACGAAGAGCGCCTACGTACCATGCAACGAAATACATGGATCAAAGTCCACGTAGTTCGATTAGAATTAGGGTTAAGACCTAATATAAACCTATGGTTAAAACCCTAGGTTTCCTTATTTGATCAAAAGAGTTGAATATGATAGAAAGTTTGATTTTAGGAAAGAAATCCACAAAATGGAAACTTTAATAAAAACCAGAATTTTATTTATGAAGGAAACCTTTGATTAAACCATAGACTTGTATTAAAAAATTAACCCTAGATAGGGAGAAGATAATGAATTAAGAAGAAAGGTGAATTGGGGCACCTTCACACCCACTTACCTGAGCGCAATTAGCTCCAAACATTAGCCATTTCAGACATGAGAAGCCCTATTTGCCATAGGACAAATACCACACCTATTTGCACCCTTACAAGTGCTCAAAACCATGCAAAAACAATGATATGCAAATCTGGACAGAATAGTATCATGGCCTAAAAATCATCCACTAAGCATGCTAACAGCAAAACAGCGAACAATAATAAGTCCTAACATATTCCTAGAACCATATCATGCATAAAAACCCTAAAACATACTAACATGCATGCAAAACTATCATGTTTACTCCATATGAAAAACATATACAGCAAACACGAAGAAAAACCAATAAAAAAGTCTACTTTATCATGCTATATGAAAACAAACACGAAACAATGACTCTAAAACCCTAAACTCACAAATATGCTTAAAAACATACAAGACATACTTTAATCATGCTAAAACCAAACTAAACAGAAATTAAATCATGCATATTAACTAACTAAAGCAATATAACATGATGAAAATCCTAACTCTAACATGCAATGACACTAATCCTAGCACAAGGACAAACAGGAGCACAAGAATCATAACTATGCATTAAAAACCTAAAGGACAGCCCTAAAGCATGCTAAACAGTAGATAAAAAATAGATATTCCATGTATATTAACTAGCTAGAGTGTTAATACATGATAAAAAAGTTACCTTTAACATGCAATAAGCCTAACCCATATGAAAACCTAGTTTAAGCTTGAATAGAGAAGGAGAATACCTTAGGAAGGGCCTTCCTTTGTGTTTGTAATTGTTCGTGGCTCCTCAGGTCTTTAGAGTGAATCAAACCAACACGAATCCTCCTCTTTGTCAAAGTGGTATCACAGCAAAGAGATCAAAACTCACTCAACTTTGAAAAGAAAATAGAAAACAAAAAGAGAACAAGAGAAAAGAAAAGTGATTCTCGTCACTTTGCAGCAGCAGCAGCAACTTCAATCGCGTTTTTGGGTATGAAAACGTTGGATTTGGACAAAGCTTGTGAAATACAAAGTTGTAGAGAATTGAATTATCTTTCTAACAAGACCAATTTCATCAAATTCTGACTTCGGATGAAAAAGTTATGATTAAAATACGACTGCTGGTTTTCAGAAAATCTGCTGCTGAATTATGACGAATTTCACTCCCTCCAAACCCTCTTCTCCTCTCCCTTGTTTAAAGACATTAAGAGAGTATTTATAGCTGAAATCTGGAGTTTCCCTTTCCTTCCTGGACTAGGTTTCTTTGGAGAATAATCAAAAGGTATTTTATAATGATAAAAGACTTCTAATCTGAATAGGAAAAGGAAATTGTCTTTTATAAAAATTGGGAGACTGACCGCTAACACGCATGCACATGTATCGTATGTGCGTACACACACTCATCACATACGTACACGTGTTAGTGTCATGATAAAAGTGGCTAATTTAATAAAATAATTTTCTTTTCATTTTAACCAAAAATCTCATGCTGTGATTCGCACTAATTCTTCAAGGATAATCCGTAAATAACCACACTAAACTCATCATCAGGCCATATCAAAATTGAACTTCATGAAACACTTTTGAGGGTAAAATGATGACTAATGAAAGTCAATTTGAAAAGATTTGGTTGGTAATTGTGAGTCAATTAGAGCTAACCCAAGGAAGGGTCAATTAACCAACTTGAACTACATCGAGCCATTTTAATCCCGAGCCATTGACTTACCAAATTGAACCTAGAAATACCTCTTATGCATCCATATGAACTCCAATTGACAATTTGGAGATCATTTCAAGGTCAAATGAAAAGTTTGGGACTTAAAAGACGATTATGCCCCTCAAGTCACAAAAGCTCTTATTATCCCTCAAGATCAACTCCAATTTGAACCAAAATTCATATCCATTGTCCTTGTGACTCTAGAAAACTAATGCAAGTGACTAGACTCAAAAACAAAACAAAAACATGCATGAAATGATGAGCCCTAGTAAGGTGGTGCAAAAATGGGGTGTGACAGAAGCCCCTCATTGGCGAACAAGTTACACTTGTGAACCAATGATAAAGAACAACCCATTTTTGGCCAAAAAGCCCGGAGAAATCACACACTGATACCAACAATGATGGGAGGTTGAAAACCTGAGACTGAAATAAGGAAGTGTACTCAAGTCATGAGTATACTTAAACCACTGAGGGTTGAGAATTGATAAGAGAAGCATATTCAAGCCACTACGAATGAACATACTTTTGAAATGGAAAGATATATTCTAGTCACGAATATATTTGACCAAGTGATGAGAATGAAATCTGAGAAGTACGTTCAAGTGATGAACATACCTTTGAAATGGAGAAATATATCCAAGCGATGGATATACTTAACCAAGTAAGTGACAAAATATCTGAGAAGTATACTCAAGTGATGAGTATACCATTGAAATGGAGAAATATATTCAGGTCACGGATATATTTAACCAAGTAATCTGAGAATGAAATTTGAGAAGTATACTCAAGTGGTGAGGATACTTAATGATTGAGAAGGACTGAGAAGTACGTTCAAGTGATGAACATACTTTTGAAAAATGAGAAATATATTCAGGTCACGAATATATTTAACTAAATAAGATAGAGAATGAACTGAGAAGTATACTCAAGTGATGAGTATACCATTGAAATGGAGAAATATATTCAAGTGATGAATATATTTAACCAAGTAATAATCTGAGAAGTATGTTCAAGTGATGAACATACCATTGAAATGGAGAAATATACCGAAGCGATGGATATACTTAACCAAGTAGGATAAGAATAATCTGAGAGGTGTATTCAAGTGATGAGTGTACTTTTGAAATGGAGAAATATATTCAGGTCATGAACATATTTACCCAAGTGATGAAAAAGATGCTGAGAAATATACTCAAGTGATGAGTATACTTAATGATTGAAAAAGACTGAGAAGTACGTTCAAGTGATGAACATACTTTTGAAATGGAGAAATGTATCCAAGTGATGGATATATTTAACCAAGTAAGCTGAGAAGTACACTCAAGTGATGAGCATACCATTGAAATGGAGAAATATATCCAAACGACGGATATATTTAACCAAGTAAGATAAGAATAATCTGAGAAGTGTACTCAAGTGATGAGTACACCATTGAAATGGAGAAATATATTCTAGTCACGAATATACTTAACCAAGTAAGTGACAAGTATGTTTAAGTGATAAACATACCATTGAAATAGAGAAATATATCCAAGTGATGGATATACTTAACCAAGTAAGTGACAAGTATGTTTAAGTGATAAACATACCATTGAAATAGAGAAATATATCCAAGCGATGGATATACTTAAGCAAGTAAGATAGAGAACAATCTGAGAAGTGTACTCAAGTGATGAGTACACCATTGAAATGGAGAAATATATTCTAGTCATGAATATATTTAACCAAGTAAGTGACAAATAATCTGAGAAGTATGTTCAAGTGATGAACATACCATTGAAATGGAGAAATATACCCAAGCGATGGATATACTTAACCAAGTAAGTGGCAAAATATCTGAGAAGTATACTCAAGTGATGAGTATACCATTGAAATGGAAAAATATACCCAAGTGATGGATATACTTAACCAAGTAAGTGACAAATGATCTGAGAAGTATACTCGAGTGATGAGTATACCATTGAAATGGAGAAATATACCCAAGCGATGAATATATTTTACCAAGTAAGTGATAATGAGGATCTGAAACTAGGAAGCATATTCAATGGGTGAACATGCTTTTGAAATGGAAGAATATATTCAAGTGATGAATATATTCAACCAAGTATGATAGAGAATGAGAATTTGAAACTGAGAAGCATATTCAAAGGGTGAATACACTTTTGAAATGGAAGAACACATTCAAGCGATGAATATATTCAACCAAGTAGGATGAAAAATCAAGATTTGAAATGAGGATATATGATCAATTTATCAAGATTGAACAGGCATGGTGCAAGAGGAGAGTGACTTAACACATTGTCACTTGAGTTGGCATGACACAGGGGAAATATATTCAACCCTTTTGAACATAAAATCAATTCAAGGAATTGATTTCAAGATGGAATTTGATTGATTTTAAGCTCAAAAAGTGTTGAATATCTCATTTGGAAGGAGGTTTGATCACGCGTCAAGGCGAGACAAAGCGAGGGAGAAAGCCAAAACAAGGTGGCTTGGGTGACCACCAGGCCTCAGGAGGCTAGCCGCCCAGGCCTGGGTGGTTACCCGAGCCCGAAGCGGAAATCCCACTTTGAATAGGAAACTTCCTATTCTGATGGGTTTTTTCCTATTTGAACTTGGATTTGTGACCTTTTCCCTATAAAAACACATCCAAGAGGTTCCTAAACCTACTTGTATTCATTCATTAGAAATTATGGAGGCTCTAGACAAATTTTTAGGAGGGTTTTTGAGAGTTATGAGTGCTGAAGCAAAATCTGAGTTCAAGTGCTTTGGCTTGGATCCATTGCTCTCCTTGAGGCATGTGAGGCTTGAAACGAACCTCTTGACTGCTGCTACATATTTTTGGGATCCTCAAGTTCATGTGTTCCGCTTCAACTATGAAGAACTGTGCCCAACCATAGAGGAATTCTGTGCATTGTATGGAGTTTCAACGGTAGGTCCTTTCATTCTCCCTACTCCTCGCCCAAGCTTTCTTACTTCTTTCTCCAATCTACTTGGGATTCACTCACAATATGCCTCTACGTTTGTAAAGGACCATATGGTAGACTTGATGAAATTGGCAACCTCTTTTTTAGCTTGTGATAGTAAAGGTATTCTGAATTTTACCTTTCCTATTAAGCATGCTCTTGCCTTTTGCCTCATTGGTCGTTTTCTTATTTCCACTGGTACTCCACATGTTCCCATTCAAATCTGTGACTTGATTCCTCTCCTTGCCAAGGGCCATAACTTGATTCCCATGGTGCTAGCTGAAACCCTGAATGGTTTGGATAAAACTCATGAGGACCAAAAGGTTCCTTTAGGAGGTAGCCCCATTCTACTGCAGATGTGGTTGCTTGAAAGACTGAATTTCTTGTCACCAGTTGCCATTACACCATACAAGCCCCAGCATTACTGCCTTCGCCGCATTGAACTACCTGGGCAATTTTCATTGAGAGATTAGCTAGGTTACTTCCAAACCCTTTCTTGGAGGAGTGTCAAGTGGTTTGTATTCATATGGGGCTGCACTGACCAGGTGCTTCTGCGGACTTCTGGATGCGCCATGGTGAGACTCATAGGACTGAGGTCTACTACCTTCTATTGGCCTTCAAGGGTTCTGCGTCAGATGGGCGCCATGCAAACCATACCCACTTCCTTGAAAGGTGACTATCCTGTGGTGCCCGCGGGTCTTTCTGTAGTGACTTGGGCGAAGGACCGATGGCCTAGAAAGCTGACACTGACTCAAGTGACGAATACTGATGGTCCGTATATGATGAGCCCCGAGTATAAGGAATGGTTGAAAAGCAATTTAGGTGAGAGAGAGACTACTCGAAGAGAAAGGATTTTTGGACTTATCAAGAACAATGAACTTGGATCTTGCAGAGAAGATATGATGGAAGCAGTGACAGCAGCTTATGAACATGACTTGAGGAAGAAAAGAAGACATGAAAGAGAGAAGAAGAAAGCTGAGGAGCGAGCTGCAAAGAAGCCCAAGAAAAACTGAAGACTCAATAGAATAGGATATTTATGGCATATTTATAGTTCTTTTACTTAATACCAATGAATTGCTATGTCAATCAATTTTAGTTTTGAATAAATTGCCAATAATAAATCAAATTTGGGATTTTCTTGTCTGATTTAGACCGCACCCAAGGTAACTTTATGGGTTGCCTACGTATCTCCATGGTTTTTTTTTTCTTCTTTTTTTTTTTGTTTTTTTTTTGTTTTTTTTTTTTTTTTGTTTTTGAATGGAGAATCAGGTCTTACATAGTTCTTATGCCTTAACTTTTGCCTAGGCCGCCCTTACGGGTTTTCAACCTAGCAGGCTTCAAACATGATATTTCTTCAATTGATCCAAATTAGTTGGACGAGCGAACTCAATTCCATCTAAATCCATGAGGCGAACAGCCCCTGCTGGCAATATCTCTTTGATAATGTATGGCCCACCCCAACTTGGCTTGAATTTTCCCCGCGGATCGAACACTGGAGCTCTGATTTCTTTCAGCACTACATCCCCTTTCTTTAGACCTCGATCTTTGACATGCTTGTTGAATGCTCTGGCAACTCTCCGCTGATACCCCTGCACATGATACAGCGCCCTTAACCGCCTTTCATCGAGTAAAGCTAACTCGTCATAACGGCTCTTAACCCAATCCACTTCTGTTATCTGGCTCTCCACGGCAACTCTTAGTGAAGGAACTTCCAATTCAACTTGCAACACGGCCTCCATTCCATAAACTAGAGAATAAGGGGTAGCCCCTGTTGACGACCTTATTGATGTTCTGTAACCCCATAGAGCCAATGGCAACTTCTCATGCCAGTCTGTGTGTGAGTCCGCAGTCTTCTGTAGTATCTTCTTGATGTTCTTGTTAGCTGCTTCCACCGCTCCATTAGTCTGAGGACGGTATGGTGACGACAGATGGTGGGCTATGCCATACTTTTGCAAGAGCTCATGGGTTTCTTTCTGAAAGTGCTGGCCATTGTCTGAGATAACTTCATGCGGTACCCCATATCGATAGATGATGCTGTGCTGTATGAACTGTGCTACCTTCTTGGAATTCAAGGTCTTGAAGGATGCTGCTTCCACCCATTTAGTGAAGTAATCGATGGCAACCAGGATGTATTCATGCCCATTTGACGCCTTTGGCTTGATCTGTCCGATGATATCTATCCCCCATACCGCGAATGGCCATGGTGACGACATACTTGTTAAAGGCATAGAAGGCAAATGTTGTCCACTGGCGAACAGTTGGCATTTGTGGCACTTCTTGACATGTGCGTGGCAGTCCCTTTCCATGGTAGACCAGTAATAGCCTAGCCTCATGATTTTCTTAGCTAACATATAGCCATTCATATGCGGAGCCCCTGTCCCTTCATGGATTTCTTTTATCAGATGCTCGGTTTCTTCCTCGGTGACACACAACAAGTGGATCCCGTCGTATGATCTCCTATATAGCTTTCCTCCACAAAGTACGTAGTGACTCGCCAACCGCCTTAGGGTTTTTCTATCGATACGAGATGCTCCTTCTGGGTATTCCCTTTCTTCAATGAACTTCTTTATGTCATGGAACCACGGACGGCCATCATTTACCTCTCTTCCTCAGATTGCACAACAGTACACAGGCTTGTCTCGGCATTCTATCACCAACGGCTTCACATTTCCCTCTTCAGGTATCTCCACCATGGATGCTAGGGTCGCCAAGGCATCGGCGAACTGGTTCTTGTTCCTTGAAAGGTAGTTAAATTCTATCTCTGAGAACTCCTTGGTTAGAGCTTCCAGGTAGGCATGGTAGGGTAGCAGCTTCTCATCTCGAGTTTTCCATTCCCCTTTTATCTGACAAATGATTAGCGCCGAGTCCCCGAACACTTCTAATTCTTTGATCCCCAATTCAAGTGCCGCTTCCAGTGCTAGGATACAGGCCTCATACTCAGCAATGTTGTTGGTGGCTTCAACCCCAACTTGACCGCCAACGGTGTAAATGCCTCTTCGGGTGAGACCAGCAGGACTCCTATCCCATAACCTTTCTTATTGGCTGCCCCATCGAAGTTAACTCTCCAAGTTTTTCTACCAATCTCTAGCACGTCCTCATCTGGGAATTGATCGTTGAACGGAGCAGATGATGACACCGGACAGCTGGCTAGGTAGTCTGCGATGACGCTTCCCTTGATAGACTTCTGATTCACGTACTTGATGTCGAATTCATTGAGGAGAATTGACCATCGAGCAGTTCTGAATGACAATACTGGCCTTTCTACCAGGTACTTCAACGGGTCCATGCGACTTATCAAGAACACTTCGAAGGACATCATGTAGTGCCGGAGTTTCTGTGTCGCCCATACTAGTGCCACACAAGCCTTTTCAATTGCATTGTACTTCACTTCATAGTCTGTCATTTTCTTGCTTAGGTAGTAGATGGCATTCTCCTTTGTAGACCCTTCAAGATATTGAGCTAACAAAGCTCCCGTCGCGGTTTCGGTGACCGTTAAGTATAACAAAAGCGGTGCACCTTGCCGTGGGGGAACTAAGATTGGAGGATTGCTCAAGTATCTCTTAATGGTCTCAAAGGCCTCTTGGCATTCTTCGTTCCATACTTTTGGCACACCTTTCTTAAGCAATTTGAAGATTGGTTCGCAAACCATGGTCAAGTTGGCAATGAATCGGCTTATGTATTGAACCTTCCCAGAAACACCCGAATCTGCTTCTCAGTGCTAGGCGGCTCCATCTCCATAATAGCTTTTATCTTCCCTGGGTCCACTTCAATACCTCTCTGAGTGATCATAAACCCCAATAACTTGCCTGCAGTGACACCAAAAGCGCACTTCTGTGGGTTGAGACGGAGATTGTACTTTTTTGCTCGCTCTAGGAATTTCTCTATGCA